>CM077158.1:7760613-8234341 GCA_039583875.1 Platanthera guangdongensis
CGCAGGCACGAAGACTCCAAATAGAGTACTTCCGCGAGAATAAAAAAATAGTAACAAATTCAAATTTGATTAAAGAGATAAAAAGACATGGTGCATATACCCGTTGTTTGTTGCAAACTTTGTACGTAGTTAAGTTAAAAAAAAATTTCTAAATGCTTCAACATCCAACATCTGTGCAATTACCTCCAGGTATCCTAGCACCAACTAGTAGCAATACATTGAGGCGAATTTCAATATGGGAAGAAAAAAAAGAAGTGTAACGATCATATGTTTTTTGCCGAAGGGATCACGGGCGTTAGAAGTATAATAGCTAAGGCCGGAGGTTAGGAGATGGCAGGAGAAGAGAGACAAAGCAAGGGGAAGAGACGAAGGGAACTTAAAGGAAGGCCAGAGAAGGTGGTCGGAGAAGAGAGACGAAGCTAGGCAAGGAAAGAAGAAAGAGAATGCTACTCTATAAGACCAAGAAAAACTATCTTATTAATCCAATCATATCTGTAATATAAGTATATCTCCTCTTTATAGAACTAGAGGCTCAGGTTAAACCCATTACAACTTCTTGCTATGTGACATCTTACAATTGGTTTTTGTCTAAGCATAATAGTCGAGTGACATATTGCCTGTATCTGGTTATGTAGCATAACCCAATACATTAACCTGCTACAAGAAGATACGGAGAAGAAGAAACATGTTAGGGGTCTCATGCCGTCATTTATCTATCAACTATATTATTATGAATCTTTAGGTATTAGAGTCGACTTGTATGAGTTGAATCGTAGTTACGAGTTATTAGTGTCTTAGTGTATTAATGTTTCATACATTTCATTTATATTGGGTATTTACATCCATGGCATCGGGGTCCTATATATAGACCCACTTTGGTTATGTATGAGGTATTAAGGAATGAAATCAAATGTCTCCATCTCTCTATAAATCGTCTTCTCCTCTCTCAAGTCTCCACTTTTTCTCAGTTCTTCTCCACTTCATTCTCATTATAGGATTACCCCATTGTATCTTTTGCCTCCACCGCTACCTCTGACGAAATCCTGAAATAGACACATAACAAATTTGATATCAGAACTTTCCTTCCTCCGAAGCCATAGTTCTCCTCCACCGCCTGCTGCCATCAAAGGACCACGCCCTTTTCCATATTGTTTTCACGGAAGACCGCATGATCTCCAGTCGACCTGACATCGTTTGGCAGTCTCACTCCCAATTCCTGCTCAGCATGTCGGTTGCAGCGCGCCACGACTCCTTTCTCTGGACCGACGACAACGTTGCCTTCCTCTGGTTCGTTACTAACCAGTAACCACTGCGGCTTCATCTCCTTTTGTTAGATCGGCGCTCACCTCGCTCGATTGGTACAGGCGGACTGAGCGACATACGACACACACAGGCCGAGCCGTTATTCTTCCCTATTGAGCTCGCGCTACTAGAGCTCCCTCCTATTGTGTCTGCACCTCCTAATCAAAACACCATCCCATCGATTCCTGTTGTTGCTTTGGTATCGAGACCAACGCCATCCCATAATAACCGCGTTCAGTTCCCCCTTCTCTTCGAGCCCACCAAGCACAATCTTTGTGAGGCAAGCGTCAGTAGAAAGCTCTAAAAAAAGAGAGTTCATTGATTAATGAATTAATCATTAACTGGATTAATTACTTAATCCAATAATTAATTTGGTCAGACAAGAAGTTAAGCGTTGTGATGTGGCTATCCTATGTTCATTGAGGGATTCATATTAGGCCTCCATGTCGCAACTCATTGCTGACATCATCAAGAGGTCAATGTCGGAGACGGCATGACCAAGTTTGCCGATTACGCCGTCACAACCCATGCCATTACCGGCCTTGCCGACCGCCTCCATACATAGCTTCCACCTCAGAATAAGACAACCAGCAGGCAATGAGACTTTTAATGAGGAAAACCCAAAAGAGTGAAAAATCATGGGGTCGGCTCAGGGCCCGCCGAAAGAAGCGGGATCTTCGAGTCGCCTTTTGGAAGAAAGAGAAATATACTAATCGCCATCGAAGGAGATCTTCGAAAGGAAGGAGATCTTCAAAATCTAAAGGAGATCTTTGAGTCTTTAAGGAGATCTTTGAGTCTTTAAGGAGATCTTTGAGTCCTGAAGGAGATCTTCGAGTCCTGAATGAGTTCTTCAAGGGAGTCTTTGAATGTCGAATGAGAACTCTGAAGGATCTTCGAAGGAGCTCTCTCTGGTGCTGAAGACAATACGTCCTCAAATGAGGGCTCTGGACTCCTTTTATAGCTTATGACAGGGGGGGGGCTTGGTAATTGCGCCGTTGTAACCCATATAATCAGACGGATGAATCACGTTCCACGATCTGGAGCACGCAAATAGCCAATTTTGCGTATATGGACTTTGCCCCACAGGCAGTTTGTGCATCAGGACTGACGGCGACGACACAATGAACGCGAACATTCTGCAATCTGGGTAAAAAGGTAAACTGCAGTGCACGCCCGAAAGGAATCTGTGTGGTTGTGTTCTGAACGCGGAAGTGTTATACCCGAGTTTGCACGACTTAGGAAGCAACGATGGGATGTCTGGGACGGAGCGTGAGGTTGCGCGACCGAGCACGCACGATCAAGGTCACGCGACCAAGTGCGCGCAGCCAAGGTCGCGCTCCAATGTGTGCGCGGCCAAGCCCGCACTAGTGTGTTCACGCCAAGGCCTTGCGTCCGATTGCGCGTTGTCAAGGTCGTGCGACGATGAGATTGCTCGGCCAACAGCAGTCGGCCTATTGGGCGGCCACCCGACCGTCCCCACCGCTCGGCAGGGTCGCGTGAGGTGGACGGGTGCCCCCTCCCGTACGCATGCACCCCCAACGATCGTGGGGTTTCTTGGCGGTTACGGACAGTCCCCCCTTTCCCCACTATAAGCACTCCTCCTAAAGGAAGGTTTCTGATATCCGCAGCCCTATTTTGGTGGGAATGCTTCATTCACAACCCACCTTAAATTATAAATAAAAAGGATACCTATCAAATAGTAATACAAGATAAACCTCATTCAAGTAGAGTATCAAAAAAGAAAATAGGACGTGTGCAACAAGCCTGAGTATGAGAAAATAAACCAAAATGAACAAAGCCCAACAAATCACGGGATGCCCTAGCGCAAAGGTTATGAAATTTTATCCAAACAAATTTAGAATAAATACAAGATTCAACATTAAGAATTTTACAACCATAAAAAAACTTACAATGATAATGAAAAATATGTCTTGAAGGATGTAGAACGAGAAACCAGAAGCCGAACTGCAGATAGAGGGACTAGAAGAAGCATTGTTAAGGTTCTGGATGGTAGTCTACCAGCCTTCTATGATGTGAAAGTACGAATGGAAGCTATGTTCCTGTAGGGTGATGGGCTGCAGGCTTAGAAGTCTAGGCAGATAGGTTTTGAGTGGTTTAGGACATGGAAGGACCAGGAAAATAGATAGGAGGGGTCGATGGTGGGTTTGAGGAGGTTGGGGAGATGGATGGATTCCTAGAAGGTGGGAGGGCTGCTTGAATTAATTTACAAATAGTGGAATATTAAATCTGGGCAGATTTCTGTACTCGAGCAGGGGAGAGGAGAGGAAACAGACAGTGATGGGAGGGTTCTGACGCCAAGAGGGTTGGTGTTATGGAGCAGCACCACGCCGAGCCTCCATGAAAAGTTTACACGCGTCGGACGCTTGTAACGGACGGCCCCACCGAGACCGCGCACGAGATTGCGGCCTAGTTATTATCGTCGCATTTATTTCAGTATTTATGTTTTATTTCAGCATAAATGTTTTTATTTCGCATTATATATTGGCAGATTATTCGCTTCACACCCACTACTATAACGGGTAGCGCTTGTGATGTAGGGGCAGGCTAGGTCGTGGAAACTAGACGCACGACGGGGTTTTGCGATGTGGACAACCCAACACAGCACGAGCTTCACAAAGTTCAAACAGTTATTAGCGTAGATTAAATAAATAGCTTTAAGCCCATGCAGAGATCCACCAAAGGGGTAGTGGCAAAGGAAAAGCACCTAGGCGCGGTTACGAATCGGGAGCGCAAAGATTTAAATTAAAACGGATTAGCCCTGCAGTTAGCACAAAATCAAGTAATCCAAGCACCACTCAATGATAAACGAAACACAGAAATCTAAGCAAATAAATCATGTTGAAACTCAAATCCAAAATACAACTTACAACCTTACGAAGAGCCAATCGGACGAAGAAGGGCACCAAATACGGAGAGGAATGGATCCGGGTCGGTGGAGGCCAACTGTGGGGGAATACTGCGGGCTCACGGGCTGCGGGGAACTGGGAAGGGGCTGATTTGGGCGGAGACCGGCTGGGAGTGGTCTGACGGGAAAGGGGCAAGGCTGGAGGATGGCCGTCGGAGGTGACGGAGGGTGGAGGAGGGCTGTCGGGGAGCAGGGGGCCTGGAGGGTGGTTGTCGAGGCTGCTGGGGGCTGGGAGTTGGACGGCGAGGCTGCTGGAAGGAGGGAAGCTGGCCGACGGGTTGCTGGAGGGTGGGGGGGGGGGGGGGGTCGGACGGCGGGTTGCTGGAGGGCTGGGGGTTGGACGGCGGGTTGCTGGAGGACTGGGGGAAGCTCGACGGGGTGGCTGAGAGGCTGGGTAGCACGCGACGGGAGGCTGGAAGGATGGGGGCGCACCGTCGGAGGCGAGGAAGAGACGAACGGCAGCGGGAACCCTAGGCGTCGCACCTGGGGGGTGTTGGCGTCGCACCAACCGACCGGTTGAATAATCACTCAATCACTCGGTGCCTAACCCTTCCTCTTGGCTCCTATAAATAGAAATAGAAGCTAGGGCATCCGGGATCGATGGCTCAGATCGCCCAATCTTCCAGGTGCCAAGTAATGTCAATACATGTCCGAATAAAAGAAAACAAAATACGAAAAATACTCGCGTCGATCTTCCGGACACATCGCGGGCTCGGATCGTCGGAAGGGCCCTCAAAGTGCAGGATCATGAAATCACGCCCGCTTTCGGCGGTAATACACGTGTGTGGGCCAATGTCGACGTCGATCTCCATCAGCTTGTATTCGTTTTGGACATCTTGGATGAATGTGTGATTTTCCCTCCTCTTTCTTCTAACCCAATCCTCTTCCTCTCTTCCTCTTCCTCTTCCTCCGCCGCAAGGGCTTTTTTTCGCTGCCGACAGCCCTACTCCCCTACCCACGTCTGCGCGGTCAAGGAGTTTCACACCATCATCGTCAACTTCGAACCGAAGATTACCTTGGCGGATTTTGAGGATCTCGAGATCACTTCGGAAGACACCACCGAGGCCGCCGCCGACGCCGGCCTTCACCATTTGGAGCTCCCATGTTTCTCCGTGGGCGGCATTCCGGGGCCCTCAAACCATGAAGTTGGCGGGCAAGTTGGGTGACCGCTGCATTTTCATCATGGTGGACAGCGGGGCAAGTCATAATTTTCTCTCCTCTCACCTAGCCCAGCAGCTCCACCTTCCCGTGGAGCCCTCTCTGGACTTCACTCTTAGTTTGTGCGATGGTCGCCGCCGCTCGATCCAGGGTCGTTGTCCGGCTGTCTCGCTTTCAATGGGCCCTTACTCGGTGGCGACGGACTTCTACGTCTTCGACCTTGGCGGGATCGACGTCATCCTGAGAGTCGCGTGGCTCTGCACGTTGAGCGACATGAGTGTCAACTGGGGGACTATGACGATGTGATTCCTCCAGGACGGTCGGGAGTGCTGCCTTGTGGGGGATGTCACACTACTACGCTCCCCCGTCTCCTTTCGCACGATTCAGAGAACTTCGGACGTCGATTTTTCAGCATGGCTCTGGTCCATCTTGGACGCCGCGCCGCCGTCCCCATCACCATATCCGGCCCTTCAGGCCCTCCTCTCTAAGTTTACGGACCTCTTTACTGCACCGTCTGGCTTGCCGCCGGCCTGGCCGCACGATCATGTCATTCCTCTTCAGCCCGGTATTTCGACAGTCTCAGTCTGACAGTACCGCTATGGGCACGTGCAAAAGGACGAGATCGAGAGGCTTGTACTCGACATGTTGATGGGGGCCTCATCTGCCCCAGTGGGAGCCACTTCTCTAGCTCGGTCCTCTTGGTCAGGAAGAAGGATGACAGCTGGCGTTCTGCGTGGACTAACGGGAGCTCAACAAAGCCACAGTCTCAGACAAGTACCCGATCTCGGTGATTAAGGGGCTTTTGGATGAGCTCCGCGGCGAGACTATTTCACCAAGCTGAACCTCTGTGCTGGCTACCACCAGATTCACGTTCGGTCGGCTGACGTCGCCAAGACGGCCTTCCGAACTCATGACGGCCACTACGAGTTCCTGGTTATGTCATTCGGCCTGACCAACGTGTCAGCCCCCTTTCAAGCCACGATGAACAATATTTTTTGTCCGGTACTTCGTCAGCATGTACTTGTTTTTTTAATGACATCTTGGTCTACAGTTTTTCTTGGCATGAGCACGTCCACCAGACGTTAGACACTCTTCGGCGTCATCACCTTAAGCATCACCCAACAAAGTGTTCCTTTGGGGTCCCAGAGGTGTGCTACCAAAGACGCACCATCGCCGACGCGGGTCGCGATGGACAGTCCAAAGATCGAGACGGTCCTCCAATGGCCAACACCATCATCTCTCCGCGATGTCCGCGGGTTCCTGGGACTGACAGGGTACTACCGTCGGTTCATTCAGGGGTACGGCATGTTGGCCCGACCCCTGACCCAACTCCTAAAGAAGTCTGCCAAGGGCCCCTTCGAGCGGTCGGCGGCGACCTCCGCCACCTTTGTCGCACTACAACAGGCCTTTGTTCGTGCCCTGGTGTTAGCCATGCCGGATTTCTTGCAACCCTTCCACTTGGAGTGCGATGCGTCGGGCGTCGCCGTGGGAGTCGTACTTATGCAGGCCGGCCGTACTGTCGCCTATTTTAGTCGCGCCTTTCCTGACACTATCCACAGCCGCTCCGCTTACGAGAACGAGCTCATAGGCCTCGTCCTCACAGTTCAGCACTGGCGGCCCTACCTCCGGGGTCGACGGTTCGTGGTCTGCACCGACCACCACAGCCTCCGTTACCTACTACAACAGAAGATTGCTACGCCAGCTCAATAGGTATGGGTGGCTTTCAGCATCGGCGGCCAACACCCTCTTTCGCAACCCCATACTTGCAGCCATCTCCCGCCTGGTCTGGGATGATGCGGATACCCTCCAACGGGAAGTAGAAGTCGACCCGACACTCAACGGGATTCAGACAGCACTCCTCACGGACGCCACAGCCCGCCCACCTTACTCTTTGGTTGATGGTCGCCTACTATTCAAGGGCCGCCTCATACTCGCCCCCTCTTCCCCGAGCATTCCCCTGTCGGTGGCCAAATTTCATGCTTCCCAGACAGGGGGGCACGCCGGTGCTTACCGGACGTACCGACTGCTGGCATCCTCACTCTATTGGCCTCACAAGTTCTGATAGGTCAAGGCCTTCGTGGCCACCTGACTCATCTTCCAGAAGACCAAGTACGAAGCCGTGTTTCCGAGTGGTCTACTTCAGCCCCATCCAATTATCGACCGCGTTTAGTACGATGTCGTCATGGATTTCATCACACGACTACCCCGATCACAGGGACACGATTGCATCCTGGTCGTAGTGGACCGACCCTTGAAGTATGCCTCATTTCATCCCCCTCTGCCATCCATAAATGGCCTCCACAATCGCCCACAGCTTCATCCAGGGGGTCGTGCGCCTCCACGGGTTTCCTTGGTCAATCGTCAGCGACTGTGACCCGCTCATCCGGAGTACCTTTTGGACTATATTGTTCCGCTTACAGGGCACCCGTCTCCGCATGAGCACGACGTACCACCCACAGACCGACGACCAATCGGAGGTCCTCAACTAGTGTCTGTAGACGTACATCCGCTGCTTCGTGGGGGAGCAGCCTTGTGGCTGGGTCAAGTGGCTTGGGTGGGTTGAGTACTCTTACAACACCGCCTACCATCAGGCGACCGACACTACTCCATTTGAGGTCGCTTATAGTCGTCCTCCACCGTCTATTGTCTGCCACCTTCCCGGGGAATGCCAGGTGGAGAGCTTGGTCACCGCTCTCCGCGACAGGGACACCATTCTGGATCAGTTGAAGCATCACCTACGACAGGCCCAACAGAAGATGATTTCCTTCGCCAACAGAAAACGTCGGGACCTTTCCTTCGAGGTGGGGAGAAGGTTTTCATCAAGCTCCATCCCTACCGCCAGCTTTCGGTGGCCCGCCGACCATGCACGAAATTGGCTCCTCGATTCTTCGGGCCCTTCGAGATCCTCGACCGCATAGGGGCGGTCGCTTACCGCCTTCGCCACCCAATCGGGAGCCGCATTCATCCGTTCTTCCATGTCACACAGCTACGGTGCGTGGTGGGCGAGCACGCAATCGCGGATCACCTCCCGTCCGACCCCGACCTCGACCTCGCAGGGGAGAAGCCCTACTACCCCGCCTCAATTCTCGATCGCAGATGCCGCATCCCGAGAGACCATACATCGAATGAGGTCCTTGTGGGCTGGACCGGCCGACCCTCCTCAAACGCGACGTGGCTGCCCCGAGATGATTTCCGCCGCCACTTTCCCGACTACTGTCTTGAGGACAAGGCACATTTTCCATACGACGACATTGTTACGAAGTTGCACGACGCCGAGCTTCCAAGGAAAGTTTACACGTGTCGGGCGCGTGTAATGGACGGCCCCACTGAGCCCGCGCAGGAGATTGTGGCCTAGTCGTTATCATCGCATTAATTTCAGTATTTATGTTATTATTTCGGCATAAATGTTTTTATTTTGGCATAAATGTTTTTATTTCGGCATTTATATTTTTGACGGATTATTCGCGTCGTTGTTCGCACCCCACTACTATATGGGGTACTGCTTGCACTCGTTTTCGACATCTTGGATGAATGTGATTTTCCCTCCTCTTTCTACTAATCATAACCCTCTTCCTCTCTTCCTCTTCTCTCTCCCCCTCTTTTTTTCCTGTAGCCGACCGAACACCTCTCCGCCTAGGTGTACCAGTTGGTCAGCTAGGGGAATAGGATGGAGGGGAAGTGGGGTTTGGGTCCGGCAGAAGACGGGGAATGAGTTTGGGAGTGGAGATATGGAACCTTGGCAGAATTTGGAGTTGGCGGGAATAGTTACACTGGAATTGGTTCTTGGTTTAGGGTGACGGGCCGCAGTTTGGATTGAGTAGTGGATTGTGGGTTAGCGAAGCTATAGGGAGTTAACGGGGAGTTGAGGGAGGGTAGTGGGAAGTTATCGAGCAGTTAATGGCAAGTTAGTCGAGGTTATGGAAGTTAATGTTGGTTATGGGGAAGTGGGAGGGAATGAGTTAGGGTATATGTGGGTAAGAGGGAAAGTGGAGGTGGGAATGGGTGGCCGGCAATGGTGGTGGAGAATGATGGTCACCAGTCAATAGAGCAATAGAGTGAGGAAGGGGACGACCAAGGGAAGGTAAGGTGGGGTAATTCTAAGTATCACACCGGCGACCAAAGGTTGATTTTTCCTCAAACACAATCCTTGTAAAAGGAGCTTTCTATCATTTATGGACTCAGGAACCACCATGGATGGTCATGATTATCCAATCATCGTGACTTGCAAAACACACTAAAATCGTTAGAAATGAACGGCCCCGATTGTCACTTCCTCGTACGGCGTGTAGACCTTTACGAATCATGTGGCATGATCTTCATCACAAGGAATCCAACAATGTTGCAGAGATTTATTTCAATTTCTGCGATAAGTCATCAAGGAAAAGGTCTCTTCTGAATGCATGAAGATTTCGCATTACTCTCTTGAATGGAAAAAGCATATTGGCAACAATAGATACCACTTGATGATAATTCAAAAAAAAAATTCAAAAGTGTGACAATTTAAAATATAAAAGAATTATTATTCCAAAAACCTAACTCTATTACAGAGGGACTCCCCTCTTTATATAGAGTAGAAGAAGAATCTCTATTTGAATATGTAGAAAGAGAAGTGTAGGAGAGAGAAAATCACCCTCAATTATCTTATTATCAAATAATAGTACATATACTTATATAGAGGTAGAAGAGGGAGAGAACTCTACATGTACAATGTGGGACTAAAGAAGCTATACATGGGCCAATATACATGGGCCTCCTAAATGGGCTAATTTGATTTTGTCTTTAACACTCCCCCGCAAGCTGGAGCGTATAGGTCATATGCGCCAAGCTTGGATAAAAAATGATAGTATAGAGGCCGAGAGAGAGCTTTGGTGAAGATATCAGCAATTTGACCGGAGGCCGCGACATGCTCCAATACTATCTTCTTTGTTTGAACCTTCTCCCGAATGAAGTGACAGTCAACCTCAATATACTTCGTGCGCTCATGAAACACCGGATTCTTGACAATATGTATGGCCGCTTGACTATCACAGAGCAGGGTAGCAGGAGAGGAAAGTGTGAGACCCATATCGCAGAGCAGACCCTCTAGCCAGGTGACCTCAGACACAACTGCTGCCATAGCACGATATTCAGCCTCGACGGATGAGCGAGCAATAACAGTATGTTTGTTGTTGTGCCAGGTAATAAGATGTCCACCGAGGTAGGTGCAGAAACCAGTTGTGGAATGTCGATCATCAAGTGACCCTGCGTAGTCTGCATCAGAGTAGGCAACAAGAGATAAGGAAGTTGATGGCTTATAAACAAGTCCTTGTCCAGGAGCCTTTTTTAAATATCGGAGGATCCGCTCGACGGCTCGAAGATGAGAAGTTCGAGGGGTATGCATGAATCGGCTTACAACTCCAACATTGAATGAGATATCAGGCCGCGTAACTGTGAGGTAGATAAGTTTCCCCACCAAGCGTCGATAGTACTCTGGATTAGTCAGAACAGGGTCATTCCCAGAGTCATGATTTGACAGCTGATGATTCATATCAATTGGAGTATCTGTAGGTTTGCATCCCGAGTAACCCGCACTATGTAGAAGATCTATGCAGCACTTCCGTTGAGATAAGACTAGTCCATCAGGTCTCCTTGCGACCTCAAGTCCAAGGAAGTATCGCAGATTGCCCAGATCTTTTGTCTGAAAAACGGAGTTCAGATGTTGTTTGATTTTTTGGATCCCGATGGCGTCGTTTCCCGTAATTAGGATGTCATCAACATAGACAAGAAGAAGAACTGTCTCTATGTCCTGATGACGAGAAAAGAGAGAAATCGGCAGAATTCTAAGTGAATCCCATCTCGCGAACCACGTTACTGAACTTATCAAACTAAGCGCGGAGAGATTGTTTGAGACCATATATAGACTTCCGGAGAAGGCAGACACGAGACTCCCCCGTGATCTCAAACTCAGGTGGTTGTTGCATATACACAGTCTCCTGAAGATCGTCATTGAGAAAAGCATTCTTGATATCTAATTGATGAAGGGACCATTGGCGGTGCACAGCAAGAGAGATCAGAACCTGGACGGTACTGAGTTTAGCCACCGGGGAGAACGTTTCGTCGTAGTCGAGGCCATGTTGCTGAGTGAAACCGCGGGCAACCAGACGGGCTTTGAGACGATCAACAGTGCCATCAGGAGCATGTTTGATTGTAAAGACCCATTTGCAGCTAACATAAGAGTGAACAGGAGGAAGAGGAATAAGGGCCCAAGTCTGGTTAGCCCAGAGAGCTTCCATCTCGTCGTCCATGGCCGCATGTCAGCCCGGATGTTGTAGAGCTTCCTGCAAGGAGTTAAGAATGGAAATAGTGGAGAGAGAGAGGGCAAACATTTGAAGTGGGGGAGAGAGACGATGGAGGGAGACATATTTCCCCATGGGATGAGCCGTAGAGGGTGGTGTTGGATCGTCAACGCGCAGAAGAGCATCAGTAGTAGGGAGCTACTGCCGAGCTGCAATCCTGCACAAGCGGCGAGTATAGACACAAGAGGTGAAGGAGGAGGGAGGAGTGGGGAAGGTGGTACAGGAGGAGGGGAAGTAGTAGGGGGCAGAGAGGTAATGTGAACAGCGGGACGAGGAATAGTGGACGGCGGTGGTTGAGGGGAGGTGGGAGAGAAGAATCTTGCATCTTCAGCAAAGGTAACATCTGCGGAGACAAACACCTTGTGAAGCGTGGGAGAATAGCAGACGTACCCCTTTTGGGTACGTGAGTAGCCAACAAAGACACATTTGGCGGCGCGGGCGGCATGTTTGTCGCTGGGTGGTCCGAGAGAGTGAACATAACAGACACATCCAAAAGTACGAGGCGGGAGGGAAAAAAGAGACTTGGAAGGAAATAGGAGGCTGAATGAAGAAGCAAAGTTAAGGACCGAGGAGGGCATACGATTAATGAGAAAGCAAGCAGTAGAGACAGCAAAGTTCGAGTATTCAGCGGGGACCTGCATTTGAGCATGAGTGACCGAGTGACATCAAGGAGATGACGATTCTTCCGCTCGGCCAAACCGTTTTGTTGGGTGTGTATGCACATGAGGTTCGATGAATGATCCCAAAGTCGGTACATAAAGTGGAGAAGCCACGACTAGTGTATGCACGAGCGTTGTCAGTGCGAAGCGTTTGCACCGTAGTAGAAAATTGCGTACGTATTTCAACAATAAATGCACGGAAAATAGAAGGTAGCTCTGCACGATCATGTAGGAGATAAAGCCATGTTAGTCAGGAATAATCATCAATAAAGGTTACAAAATAGCGATAACCATAAAGACTGGGAAGTTTATAAGAACCCAAGATATCAGAATGAACTAAAGAAAACGGAGTACTACTCCGGTTACATGCAGGAGGGAAAGAAATACAATGTTGCTTGTCAAAGATACATGAGTTGCAAGAAAACTCCTGTAAAGAGACATCAAGAAGGGCCTTCTTGAGAATCGGAAGATGGGCATGGCCAAGACGACGATGTCAGTCGACGGAGGGAAGAGCGGAGAGTGAAGTGGGAAGAACGTCCAGGAGATAAAGCTCGTTGGACAGCTGTCATCTACCAATGATATTCTATGTGCGGCGATCCTGTATGACAAAAGAAGAAGGAGAAAAAATTAGACAGCAATCAAGGTCCTGAGCAAGCCTACTAACAGACAGTAGGTTGAAGGGAAATCCCGGCACATGAAAAACCGAGGTTAAGGAGATGGTAGGAGTAAGTTGCAGATAAGCAGCGCCAGAGACAGGAGTAGTATCGTCAGTGGCCACAGTAATGAACTTGGGATACTCAGTGTGCATGTACTGAGGAGGTTTTGGAGAAGTAATGTGATGGGTGGCTCCAGAGTCCAGGATCCATTGAGAGCTGTGGAAGAGACAGGAGATACCTTCAGTAGAGAAGGAAGCAACCGAGCCAGAGGAACGGTTGACCCTGCCTTGAAACTGAAGTATCTGGAGACGAAGGTCATCAATATCCTTCTGAGTCGTGGCGGAGGGGGCGGCGGTAGAAGGACCGGCAGGAGCAGGAGCAACAACAACAGAAGGAGCAGCAAGATGAGGAGGCAAACCATGTTTGCAATAGCAGGTAGCTTCAAGATGGTCATCGCGACCGCAATAAGTACACTTAAGAGTAGAGCGCCCAACACGTCCCCGACCACGAGACGTGAAGCGGTCGCCCCGAGTAGAAGAACCTCAGCCAGAGGGAGCATGAGTAGGGAGTAGGGGTTGCTGGAGCAAAGTCGGAGAGAAGGTGGTGGGAGCCTCGGGAGGTGGGGTGACTTTGAGCACCATGGAGCAAACATCAGATAAAGAGGGTATAGTAGGAGAAGATAGGATCTGGGCCGGATGCTGTGAAGGTGAGAAGAAACACGGGTCATCATCATGGCAATCCCAACAGCCTCCTTCTGTGCCCGTTGAGTAGCAAGGTCGGCAGTGGGAGGTTGGTGTTGTATCCAGGCTTCCACCAAGGTTTTGGTCTTGGCAACAAAGGAGGTTAAGTCGCCTGTGGTGCCAGGGTCCGGGGATTGAAGAGCAGAGATAATGTCAAAAAGGCGTTGTAGGCTATCCTGCCCAGAGTAGAGAGAGTGCAGCTCATCCCACATTTCCTTAGCGGTTTCGTAATACATCTTCATGCGGTAAGACTCCGTGTCCATAGAGTTAAGCATCCAAGATTGGACTCGGCCGTCATCGCGAAGCCAGTCATCAGAGGGATCAACAGTTTGACCCGAATGAGGTGAGGGAGTAGACCCTTAGTCTGCAGTACACGACGAACGGAATGAGCCCATTCAACATAGTTGGCTTTGCCGCTAAGACTAAGAGAGATAGTGGTGATGCGAAGTTCATCGCGAATCTCGGGAAGTGGCGCAGCAGCTCGAGCGGGCAGAGAGGAGGAAGCTGTGGTGGAGTCAGTGGAGGCCATGGCGGATAGAGGCAGCAGGCCGGGCAGGGAAGCAGCAGAAAATGGAGCAGCCCGCGGCTACCAGAGTAGTCCGCGGCGAGCAGAACAGCAGACCGGTCGGGCTAGCAGCAGAGGACGGAGCAGCCCGCGGCGACCAAAGCAGTCTGTGGCGATCAGAGCAGGTCGCAGTAGGCCGGGCAGGGAAGCAGCAGAAAATGGAGCAGCCTGCGGCGACCAGAGCAGTCAGCGGCGACCAGAGCAGGTCGCAGGCCGCGGGAAGAGAAAGCAGGGCACGACAACAACAGGCAGGTTGCAGTCCGCGGCGAGAACAGGCAGGTCGCAGGTCGCAGGTCGCGGCAAGTCGTTGGGCGCAGGGCGCAGGTGAAGCAGACGAGTCTTGATAGCAGCAACAGGCAGCGAACTGGAACAGGCGCTCGTAGCGGACTGAGGCAAGAGCTCGCGGCGAGCTCGAGGAGGCGAGAAGCGAGACAGGCCGCGGAGGAGTGTGAGAGGCGAGGCAGTCCGCAGCGGACTGAAGCAGAGAACAGCAAACGAGCAGGAGCAAGTGGACCGCACGGGCAGAGAGGGGAGGCTATAAGTAGCTCCGGAGAGAAGAGGGGAACCACGGAGGAGAGGGGAAGCGGGCTGGAAGAAGCAGGCTGCCGAAGGAGAGCGGACAGCAGATGCGGGTAGAACCCAAGTCCGTAGGCAGCCTGCGAGAAGGAATGGGCGAGTAGAGGGCGAGTCCGCAAGCAGTCCGCAAGGAGGAATTCAGAGGGCGAGTCCGCAAGCAGTCCGCGAGGAGGAATTCAGAGGCCGCAGGAAGCAAGGAGGAAGAGGCAGGGAGGAAAGAATGGCTTTGATACCATGTAGAAAGAGAAGTGTAGGAGAGAGAAAATCACCCTCAATTATTTTATTATCAAATAATAGTACATACACTTATATAGAGGTAGAAGAGGGAGAGAACTCTACATTTACAATGTGGGACTAAAGAAGCTATACATGGGTCAATATACATGGGCCTCCTAAATGGGCTAATTTGATTTTGTCTTTAACAGAATATATGAGGCTAAATACAAGGAGGAGTAGATACAATGAGCTTCCTTTTGGGCCTCTTACAAATGGCTTTAACACTCCCCCCTCAAACTGAAGCATATATATTGATCCTTCTCAGCATGGTAAAAATAGAAGAAAATAGGTATGGTGTATGTTGGTAAGCTCTTTATCTGATATTCATCTATAGATAACTTGCTTTCTGATAAAGTGATAATCTACTTCTATATGCATTGTTCTTTCGTGAAAAAGAACAATACATATATGGAATATAATATTGCCTCCACGTGGGGTAGGAATAAGAGTTCAAGTAGCATCATGCTACTAGCATGTGATTCCAAGGCAGAGATATCCTCATTCATATTTATGGCATGTAGTAGGGATGGTGGTGGTTGATATCGCTAAGGTAAACTGGCTGCAAGAAGAACTGAGATTTGCATAAAAAACAATATGAGTAATATGATATGATGCCCCCCTACCCCCTTTCGCAGAGTAATATGAACATCTTGATATAAGTCTGTCAATGTGAAGAAACCTTCCAAAGAAGAGAGAGCTGGCCTAGGAGTTGTTGGCGCCTCAATAGAGAACCCGAAGTGGAGGGAGCTATGATATAGGGAGGACTGGGATGTTAGTTATAATGATAAGGAAAAACTATGATAGGAAAAGGAGGTATATGTCCAATAAGTGATGCGGAAGGAGTGATATTAGGTGGAGGAACATCAATTTTAAGGACACATAGGCAGGTGATGGAGAGGTGGAAGAAATAGGATGGGTGATCTCGAATGCATCAACATAAACATATTATCTTTTGAAGATTGAGTAAAAGCAGTGATAACCCTTATTAGTAGGGGTATATCCCATGAAAATACACTTAGTGGCGTGGTCGAAGAGTCTATCCTGATAAGACGTGAGAGTGTGAACGAAGGCAGTGCAGCCAAACACACGAGGAATGACGGGAAAAAGGATACCATCTGGATGAATAAAAATGGTGTCTTACATTGAAGAGTAGAATACATACGATTAATGAGAAAAAAAATCAATAAGAAGTGCATGGCCCGAGTAGGATATGAGAACATTCATTTGACATAGGAGTGTTTGGGAAACATCAAGGTAATAATGAGTTTTCCTTTCTGTCACCCAAACTTGTTGTGAGTTATGCACAACTGGTCTAATGAATGATGTCATGAGAAGTATAAAAAGAGGAGAATTGATGGTTCATATATTCTTTTTCATTATATGTTTGTAGAATTTTTAGGACAATACTAAATTGGGTGCAAATTTCATTATAGAATATATAGAAAACAATAAAGAGTTCAAATTGTTTTTTTAACAGATACACCCAAGTACAACTAGAGTAATCATAAAATAAAATGCAAACCTCATCCACTAGCATATTTGTATTGGCTAGGATATCATATATCAAATGGACATACATAACTCTTACAAAATTTAGTAGGAAAGCTAGTACGATAATGCTTGCAAAATTTCCTAACTACACATTCTAAAATGGACTCGGACCCAAAAGACAATAGGAACTGGTGAAGAAGACGAGGTCGGGGATGATCCCGACGTTGATGAGTGCAAGGGTAAGAGCAGTTGCAGCGAAGGCAGGAGAGAGTTGGAATGTCACGGTATTTGACGAGTACTGAAGCACAACAAACGAGAGCAAGAGCATAATGATAGGTTAGACTCGGCGAGTGTTGGAATTGGTCGAGTTCAAGAACTAGTGTTGAGGATCAGCAAAAGTATGAGCTTGGCTGGGAGTTCACAGAAAGAGAAGTTGCTCGAAATGCGAAAGGAGAAATCGAAGAGGTTGCGGATGGGAGTTTGCAAACAAGAGAGCTCGTTGGACGAGAGAACTCGTCAATCATTGGAGAGATCGCAAGATGTGTGTCATTGGAGAGATCATAGAATGTGAGAACTCGCAAGAGGAGAGATAATTCACCGACCACTGGATGGGAAAGCTTGTGGGAAACAAAGCGAGACGCAAGGCGCGGGAAGTGCAGGCGAGTCACGAGTTTGCAAGAACGAAAGTAGCAAGTTTAAGATGTGAAGAAGAACTCATAGGTGCATATGAAGACACTTGGGAGCAGAGCTCGCAGGTAATGAACTCAAAGATGTATGGTGGTAGCAATCACGCGAGGTCGCAGTGGAAGGAGCAACGAGGGTCACAGCGAGTCTGATCGTGCAAGAATCATCGAATGAATGTGAAATTCGAAGGGTTTGTGTGAAGTCGTTGAAGGCTTTGTGTGAAGGAGGAGTCAGAGCCTGCAGAAAGAATGCATCCGCCAACGGAAATAAGAATTGCCAAGGAATTATTATTCCAAAAACTACTATACTACATAGGAACTCACCTCTTTATATAAAGTTGAAGAGAAAGACTCTTCATTTGGAGATGTGAGACTAAATAAAAGACATAGTAGAATATACAATGGGCTTCCTTTTGATCCTTTTATAAACTAGCTTTAACAGAAAAAGTTCTGCCTCTTAGTGCAAGAGGGAAAACAATGGAGCAAGTGAGTCTCCGACAACAACTAGAATAAAAAGTACAAAAGTTCACAACTAAATTTTTTGGCAAGCACTCAAAATCAAAATGTATGAATTTCATACTGCATTGTAAATCATATTTTGAGTTTTTGTATATTGATTTTATAAAATATTCAATTTCGTAGGAATTTTAAAATTCTATTTTTTTCAAATGTAATAGTAAAATACAAATCCATTTCATTGTTAATGGTCATGACACATATCCACAAGCTTTATGCGTTCAAACCAAAGCACTAAATCTCAACAAAATGTCTGGTGTGATCACAAGTGATCTTTCTTCATCGAAAGATAGAAAATTTGGTGCATCACCTTGTTGTGCGTCAGAGCATGAAGATAAAATGTTGCATGTGATCATATTTCCTCTAAGTTTACATCAGGGGCATTATTTTGGAATCCGTGTTACTACTTTTGATTGCAGAGATAGCCCATGGCCATCTTTGTTTCACAATATAATGTTGCATGTGATCATATTTCCACTAAGTTTACATCATGGGCATTATTTTGGAATCCGTGTTACTACTTTTGATTGCAGAGATAGCCCATGGCCAATTTTGTTTCACAATATTAGAAGCGACAAAAACTTACCAACTAGAGTTGAGGTTAAAGAAGAAAATGAAGACGGTCGTAATGCGACAACATTCACTATTATAACTATTCCATCTTATATTTTGAAGTGTTGAAATTGATTTATAATAGAAAATTTTTAGAGTTTGTTCGGTTGGACAAAATTGGGCCTCATGAATTAGAATTGAGATGCCTAATTCTAATTTTTTTTCTTTTTTGTGCAAGTGAATTTGGTATTGGAGAGGACAAACTAAATTCTTCAATTCCTACTTAAGAAGGAATTCAGAAATTTCATCACCTATTAAAATATCGTTAAATTGGACACGTACAAAGGAGACCATTAGAGGCACCTATTAGGCATTGTGAGAGTCTAGTCACTAGGCATGTTAAACAAGGGAGGGGTAGACCAATAAAGACTTGGAATGAGACTATAAAGAAAGACAGGATGTACTTAGGCATTAGTGAGATTATGACAAAAGATAGGGCACAATGGCGACAAAGTATCCAAAGAGAATCACTTAGTGTCAGCGTCTAAGATAGAATTCTTGAAAGCAAGATTTATAATGAGAGAAATAAAATGAGATTTCAAAGAGAAAAGTAATGAGATTTCAAAGAGAAAAATAATGACATTTCAAAGAGAAAAATAATGACATTTTATACTGAAAAATAATTAGATTTTAGAATAAGAAACATGGCAAGATTGACGAGAAGAAATTAACCAAAAAAATTAAATATAGAGACCAAGATTTGAGTAAGAAAAATCAGTAAAATTGAAACTTAGAAATATACTTCAAGAGAGAGAATATTGATCCGAGTTTTTTGAAAGAAACGTTCTAGAGTGAAAATTTATAGTGAGAAAGGCTTTGAGTGGGGGGATCCTAGTAAGATAAAATTATTGTGAGAGATTTTTAGATAGAAAATTCTAATGATTTTTTTAGATAAAATTTCTAAAATAACAAACTAAATGGAAAAATACTATTTAGATAGTACCCATAAGGAGAAAATTTATAGAGAGAAAATCCTCATGACTTCTTAAAGAAAAGTAATATAGACATTTTTTTTGAGAGGAAGAATTCTAGTGAGATTTTTAGGGATATTTTTAGAGAATGAATCCTAAGTGAGGAAGTGAAAAAAAATGTGGGCATGTGATCTAATATAAATCTTGTGACAAATTTATAGTTAGGTGTTTAATTAAGGATGTTGTTACAAGCAATCCTTATTTGACTTATAGCAAACAAAAAATACCTCATTTTTCTCCTTCAGTCATTTATTTGAAGTAAATCGGAGGACTATAAAAATATAACGTTTTATCGTAAAATTCAATTATTAAAGATAAATTATGCTCGAAAGAAAATTCTAATGATATTGTGGGGGGATCCTAGTAAGATAAAATTATTGTGAGAGATTTTTAGATAGAAAATTCTAATGATATTTCTAGAGAAAATTTCTAAAATAACAAACTAAATGGAAAAATACTATTTAAATAGTACCCATAAGGAGTAAATTTATAGAGAGAAAATCCTCATGACATCTTAAAGAAAAGTAATACAGATATTTTTTTTTGAGTGGAAGAATTCCAGTGAGATTTTTAGGGATATTTTTAGAGAATGAATCCTAAGTGAGGAAGTAAAAAAAAATGTGGGCATGTGATCTAATATAAATCTTGTGACAAATTTATAGTATGTGTTTAATTAAGGGTGTTGTTACAAGCAATCCTGATTTGACTTATAGCAAACAAAAAATACCTCAATTTTCTCCTTCAGTCATTTATTTGAAGTAATCGGAGTAGTATAAAAACATAACGTTTTATCGTAAAATTTAATTATTAAAGATAAAGTATGCTCTAAAGAAGATGAAAAAATGAAAGGCGGTTGGATCAAACGATATACCCATCGAAGTATGAAAATGTCTAGAAAATAAAGCAATTTTGTGTCTTATATGTTTTTTTAATAAAATATTGAAGTCAAAGAGAATGTCAGACCAATGGAGAGAGTATTTTGGTACCTTTGTATAAGAACAAAGGAGATATACAAAATTATGTTAATTTCAGAGGAATTAAATTGACGAGTCATACTATGAAATTATGGGAACGGGTAATAGAAAGAAGAATAAGACGGGAGACTAACATCTCGGAGAATCAATTTGGATTCATGCCAGGGTGGTCGACCATGGAAGCTATACATCTCTTGAGGAGAATCATTGACAACTACCAAAAAAGAAAACAAGATTTGCATATGTTGTTTATCGACCATGAGAAGGCTTATGATAGAGTTACAAAAGAGATATTATGGAGAGTATTAGAAAAGAAAGGTGTAATGAAGCCTTATGATAGAGTTACAAGAGAGATCTTATGGATAGTCTTAGAAAAGAAAGGTGTAAATGTATCATACATTGACGTAATCAAAGATACATATACAAATTTCAGTGACAAGGGTGAGGACATCTGGAGGATTAACACCGAAATTCCCTATCAACGTTGGCTTACATAAAGGTTCAACTTTAAGCCCTTATCTCTTTACCCTTATCTTAGATGAGCTCGCCGGACATATCCAACAAGCAATACCTTGGTGTTTATTATTTGTGGATGATATCGTTTTGGTCGATAAGACGCGCGAGGGTGTAAACGCAAAACTTGAATCTTGGCGAGACACTTTATAAAAGAAGGGTTTTAGATTTAGTAGGGCAAAGATAGAGTATATGGAGCTCAAATTTAGCAGTGCAAGAAGGGCGGATGACTTAGTTATTAAGTTGGGTGATCAAGATATTTCACATAGTGAATATTTTAAATATCTTGGTTGATAGTTCAAAATGACGGAGGTATTGATAAAGATGCGATGCATAGAATCCAAGCGGGTTGGTTGAAGTGAAGAGGCGCTTCAGGGATCTTGTGTGATCGTAAAGTACCATTAAAACTTAAGGGCAAGTTCTACGGTACTACGATTAGACCAACGATGCTCTATGGTTCTGAGTGTTGGAAAGTGAATTGTGTACAAGAGCAAAAAATGGGAGTTGCGGAGATGAGAATGTTTATGTGGATGTGTGGACACATGAGACTGAATAGAATTAGGAATGAATGTATCAGGGATAAGACAGAAGTAGCACCAATTGCAGAAGAAGATGCGAGAAGCTCGACTAAGATGGTTTGGACACGTGCGAAGGAGACCATTAGAAGCACCTGTTACGCGTTGTGAGAGTCTAGTCACTAGGCATGCTAAACGAGGGAGGGGTAGACCAATAAAGACTTGGAATGAAACTATAAGGAAAGACATGATGTACTTAGGCATTAGTGAGATTATGACACAAGATAGGGCACAATGGCGACAAAGGATCCATATAGCCGACCCCACTATAGTGGGATAAAGGCTTGAGTGTTCTTGTTTTTTGTTTGTTGTAGTCATTTATTTGAAGTCCATTTATTTTATAATAGCAAACCACATTAAAACCACCTCTCATTATGCCGCCTTCTCAACATGGATTTCCATCGCAGGTGATCAACAAACCAAAAAAGCAGGCCGACGAAAATCTCTCCTCATCAGCCCAACGTGCAGCCTAGGAAGTCCTATTAAAAGGTTTTCATCTTCCCATCTTCTCTGCCATTTTTGAGCTATGCAAGAGTATAAACAGGCGCAGGTACTACAAGTCCAACAAACGATAATTAATGTTAAATAGTCTCGTTTCTGAAGTGATCCAGTCAAAGGGATGACATGGCAGCAATTACAGAGGGACCCTGCTTCTGATTGGCGGAGCGACGTGGCGGCCGCGGACTGAAGAATGAAGCTTGTGCGTGAAAAGTACTTGCGTTTTGAATAATTGCAGGGGGTAGTTTTGTAATTTCCCTCCAGCCGATTAGCCTATAAAATGAGCTGGAGATCAGGAGAGGAGTTTATCTACGTTTCTAAATCTTGGTTCTTGTGTGATGAACTGATGAACTAGAGGAATCATTCCTCTGTTCATGTTATAACTATTAATATCTCTTAGGCTGGATTATCCCTAGAATTGTTCTTAATCGAGAATTCATTTGCTTATTGTTTTTTAGCAGTGTTTTGGAGTTGAGATATGATCGATATCGTGTGGCATTAATTGGATCGTATCAAGGGTATCAGAGTCATCGATTCGGATTTGACAAACATGTCAGCAAAGGACGCTACCAGCTCTAAGGATTGGCAACACAGTCTGGAGGCGCTAAAGCTTCGACTGGACACCATGGCTCGATCTCTACAAACCTTGTCTGAGCAACATGTTCGCTCCATGGACGAAGCTCGGGCTATGTTTTCCACGCTGTGATCGGAAAAATTAGCGGAGGGACAAAATGTTCTGCGCTAGGAGAATTTTTCGGCTAGCGGGGGTCCATCAACGACAACGGTGACCGAAGCTGGAGCTTCTTCTCATGCGCTGGAAACGAGATTACCTCGCATTGAGTTTCCCAAGTTTTTTTTTTTTTTTTTTTTGGGGGGGGGGGGGGGCTTGACGGAATGGTTGTATAAGTGTGATCAATTTTTTTAAATTGATGACATGCCTGAAGTACTCTCAGGCTCTCCAAAATCATTTTGGGTCAATTCTCTTCGATAATCCCATGGGGGAGTTAAAGAATTTTTGACACAAATCATCTGTTCAACAATACCTGGACAAGTTTGATATTATGTTACATCGTGTTACCATATCAAAAGAATATGCGATCAAGCTTTTGTCTCACCGGTCTCATGGATGACATCAGTTGTGCTATTTGTATGTTCCAACCCAAATATGTTTCCCTAGCGCGTATCCAGGAGTGAAAACAGAAAAGTTGATATCTCAATTTAAAACATCCATTAGTCCTTAGAATAACTATGCATCTTACGCGATCTCAGGTCAGCAAAGAAATGCCAGACATCTAACTTCTTCTAAAATGGATGAGAAGAGGGGAAAGTGGTGGAGACCAGTCTAGATCGGGTCGTCGCAGGAGTGCCCGGCGCCGCATCCTTCCAGACAATTATCGGTCTTAAGTCTCGTAAAAAAATCGCGTTGTGTCGTAAATTGTTTATGTATTTTGTGAATGTTTTGTGAAATATATATATATATATTAATTTATAAATATACATATATATATATATATATAAATATATTTTAGTAGATCTATATATACACGCACAGTCATGTATAGGTTAAGAGATCCCGGTGAAAGCAAAAAAATGCACTGTTCCTCCCTCCCGATTCTAGCCGCATCCGCTCCGTTCGGAAATGACACAGGCCGGTTCTCTTGGGAGCTAACATGAATGGATTAGGGCTTCCTAACCGCAACCGCTCCCGACATTGGCGCCACGCCGTTCCAGCGCAACTGCAGCAAGCTAGAGAAATGGCGGAAGAGCCTCGCTCGTTCTCCCACGCCCAGCCCCCACGATGTCGGAAACGCGCGCCTTTCCCCAGCTCTCAGCCCACGACAACAGGACTCGTGCGATCCGGAGGGTGTCGCTCACTAAACTGCTGCCATGGCCGATCCTTGTGTTCTTCTTCAGTTTTGTAACCCTATAAAGGGAAACAGGTATGTCATGCAGAGGGTGGATGAAAAAAATCGTGAGTTTGTTATTCTTGTGTTTCCGATTAGAGTTGAGGAAGATGAGTTTACTGTTCTTTCCCGTCGATTAGAAGGTTGCTTAGTTTCCTGTGTGTGATTGATCTAGTTTTTTAGTCCTGTTGTTGGTTAATGTTTAAGAAATTTCTGTTTACTGCTTCCATCAAGGCCTGTTGTGGTGGGGAATGTTAAAATTCAACAAATCCGCAGACGGCACCTCGGATATCCTGTTGAAACTCAACAAACCGGAGGAGGATACGTCCACTTATAATGTTGAACATTTTCCTGGATCTTGGAGTTAGCAGGGGTTATCTCAAGAAAGCAGTAACAACCAGCAACACATGCAGCACAAGCGTCTTTATTGATCAAGACCAAACTTGTTTACAAGGCGGGACATACATGGCGCGACATGCTTCACCAACAACCAAAACAGGAGAGCAGAGACAGTTACAAAGACAAGAAACAAAAACAAGCCGCGCGGACTCAATAAACAAGCCGCCGGTCTGCTGCTGCGGAGTCCGCTCAGTCCGCCAGGTCGCCAGTCCGCAACCCAAGCCACGCGGACTATCCCTTATTCCAATGCTTAGCTCTTCACCGTCGATCTGCAGGCCGCCTGACAGCGAGGTCGCCTAGCCGCCAGACCGCACACGCTGCGATACCAAATGGAACAGTCCGCCTGAAGCAGGCGACTCCCTGAACCCCGAACCAAGTTGCCAAAGAGAAGACCGCCTAGTTGCTATCCGCGACCTGCTGTTTACCGCCTGTTGCTTAACCGCAGAGTCCGCACTGTCCCTGACCGCA
Source organism: Platanthera guangdongensis (assembly GCA_039583875.1). Classification (NCBI taxonomy): domain Eukaryota; kingdom Viridiplantae; phylum Streptophyta; class Magnoliopsida; order Asparagales; family Orchidaceae; genus Platanthera; species Platanthera guangdongensis. Next base: position 7,785,411 of record CM077158.1, read on the forward strand.
ATCAGAGCCAAGTCCTGGCTTTCCAGCGCTATCCGCACAACCTGCACAGCACAACTCAGTCAACTCTCAAACCGCGCGGACTCCAAGGTCCAAACCGCAGCAACTTACGCAAGCTCAATTACTGTTCACTTACTTCGGTTAGGTTCCTTGAGGTTCACTCTCCTGATGTGACATGGGTCCTATTTATAGGCACGATGATAAGTATGGTCACCGCCCTAGCCGATAGGATCACCGCCACATCCCGCAGCAAGAACAAATGTATCCGCAAGTCCGCGGATACACACACCAGTCCGCCGCTCCCGTGCAGATAGCCAGCCCGCCTAGCTTCTCCAAGGCCGGACTCCAATCTCCAGTCCGCCTTGTTGCCAAGAGCCAAGCCAGGACCACCACAGCCGGACTCTGCAACAGCTATGTCCGCCAATCTGCGGACAAGGCATCAGCCCGCATAACCCGAGCCTGCAGCCTCGCCATCAAGGCACCTGCCGGACTCAGCGGACACCCGGCTTCCGTCCGCACATCCCGAGTCCATTGCCTCATCTCCAAGGCACCGCCGGACTCAGCGGACACGCCGATCCAGTCTGCTTACACAGCAAACTCCAGTCCGCATTCCTGAATTCATAACCTCATCACAAGGCTAAACCGAACTCAGCGGACTCTAGCTCCAGTCCGCACGCTCTTGCACAGGCAATCCTCCAGTCCGCATATCCCCAAGCTAGCAAACAAGGCAACAACACTTCTACTAGGCTTGGCGGACTGAGAAAGCAGCCCGCGCTCCACTGCGCGATTTCCCCGGACTGAGCCAGCCTGGACTTGGTTCAGAACCAAGTCCAGTCCACTGGCCGCATGGGCCAGTCCGCACTTACTGGCGGACACTGGATTTAGCCCGCCATACCGGGCGACCTCCAGCCTCTGTCCGCACTGACCGGCGGTCTCCGCGGCTTCCACTTGTCGCTGCACCAGAGCAAGACCAAGGCAACTGCCAAACCAGTCTGTCGAGCTCCAGTTCATCAGTCCGCTTCATGCCGGACTCCGGGAATAGGATTTATATCCGCCCGGTTACTTCCTGGGATCCAACTGCCTGCTAAGTATTCGCCGGCCTGACAGACCGCTGCTGTTGTTCGCGTAGTCCGCGCGAACAGACCGCCTAGGCTGCCACAGAGCAAACCGCCTGCAACATCCCTGCCGACTTAGCAGTTTGCCAACCCTGTCCGCGTAGTCCGCGCGGATAGCTTGCCCAAGCCTTCCACTCACCCACTTTCACTTCACAACTTTCAACAGGGAATGTTGATTGCTGTTGTTCGTGTGGAGTAGTGAATGTTGAATATTGGATTACTATTTTTCGATTTTGATTCTCGTTTGAGTTCCTTGAAGAGTGAAAGAGATGAACAGTAAGTTTGAAGTTACTGTTTGAACATTGTTTCCAGTTGTTGAATGTGAATATTGCTGCGTTGTTTTGATGCTGCCGTAAACAGCGGTTTGTGCTTTGGAATGAAATGTTACTGATGTCTTTGGCTTGTTTAGCTTCCGAGAAAATTGAGTGGAATTTGTTTTCTTGAACGATTGAGATTTCGTGGAGCCACCGTAATTGTTGAGATTTCGTGGAACCACTTTGAGCGTGAAGTGCGGGTGAATTTTAGGCTTGTTTCGTTTGTGGCTCCTTACTTCGTTGAGTGATTCCGTGGAACCACCTTGTGTGAGGGAGTGTTTAATTTCCTTGGTGCCCGTGTGCGAAAGCGGCCGACCTCGGAGAGGAAATCGAAGGTGACGAGGAACTCCTCGCGTGATCGTCATCGACTTCGGATACGGAAAGACGACTCTTTCCGTGGGTAATTTGCTTATATCCCTTTCTTTGCGTGTGTCTCCATTTTCTCTTAGGATTTATTAGACTCGTTGCTGGGTTTTCGCCAAATTTTGTCAGCAAACGCTACGTCGAGAACTCCAAACGGGAACGTATTTGGAGTTCACGATTTCCGTTTTGGCTGCAACAAAGGGAACAGAACGAAGTTGCGAGCTTCCTTCCCCGGATTTAAATTGAACCCTTAATTTAAGAAATCTTTTTTCTAAAGCAAATAGTCTTTCTCGTGCTTTATGAAAGTTGTTTAAAATTCATGAATCTGTGCAACATCCGCGTCAATTACTAACTAAAATCATATTTTGTTGCATACAATTAGGGTTTCCTAGAAATAGCCGACAGGTGCGTAAACCCTACGCACCGTCCTGCATCAATTTGGTACCAGAGCGGGGTTCCAAAATTTTTCTAAATTTTGGGATCCGCCCTGTGTAGAATAGGAACCCACATAGCTTTTAAACATATTTTTTCAAAAAAAAGGAGATTATTTTTTTTATCATCATTGCATTTATTTACTTACTTGCATGCATTTGTGTGGTGGTAGGTTAGTGAGTATGAGTTCACAACACCACAATTCACCACCTGAACACCTTCACGAGGTAAACCCGGAGATGCGTCAAGTTGAACATGGTGAACCGAGTCGTGGGAACGAAGGGAATGAACCACCCCCGTGATTTGTACCTTTTGCCCACCAAATGGCGACGTTAACCGAAAGCGTTTACCAAATGAGAGAAGGAATAGCAAATCTTAGTGTCAGGGTGAATAGCTTAGAAGTACCCCCTCGAGCGTCAATGCCTCCTTTAGCTAGAGATGAGCATTCAGTGCGACCCCATTATGAGGCTCCCCCACCTTATGGAGAGAGGTCTGCACTTAGGAGAAACCCTCTTTTCGAGGAAGAGGTTAGAAATCTCATAGATAGATATGAATCTGAGTATAATCAGGGTAGGAATTTCCAGAGAAATTTTCCTGAAACCCCACGTGAGCCTTTCCTAGGTACGCGAGATCATTATCAGGAGAGACCCTATAATGACGTAGCTAGAGAAGAGCGTCCACGAGACCATCGTAGGCCCATACCGGCCATGCATCGTGATGATCGACCTAGAGATTGGCATCGACCGCCACCCCCACGGCGTCGAGACCATCGTGATCCTTACGACGATGATTACGACTATCCTCCCCGGGATAGGCGACCGGATCTTACACGTGTAGTGAAGTTAGAGCCGCCACTTTATGATGGATCTATGGATCCTAAGGTCTTTTCAGACTGGGTTATAGACATAGAGACCTACTTTGATTGGTATCGTATGACGGAAGATCAGAAGATTCAGTTTGCCTAGATGAGGCTATCTGGGCGAGCGAAAATCTTTTGGATAGGTGAGGAACGTATTATAGAGAGGAATGGACGCCCTCCCATTACACATTGGGCCCACATGAAAGTCATATTGGAGGAGCAGTACATTCCCCAGCACTACCAGACCCGTCTACGCGACGAGCTGACGTCTCTACGTCAAGGGTCCAAATCAGTTTCTGATTATTTAGCTGAGATGAAGGATCTTATGATTAGGTGCAACGTAGTCGAACACCCACGCGATACATTATCTAAATTTAAGTGTGGACTACGATCTGAGATTCGCGATGAGTTGATTCGATATGGTCATTATTCCTTTGCTGAGACTATATCTATCGCCATCGATATAGAGGAACATCAAAAGAGAACCTCCCGGTTCAAACCTCAAAATAAAACAAAACACTCCTTATAAGAAAGATGAACTGAAAGGTAAGGAGAGTGCCTCGAAGACCACCCCAACCTTTACGAGGGATCAGAAAGGAAAAGCCCCCATGGGAACTGTGACTCATTCACAGATCCGATGTTATGAGTGCCAGCAGATGGGCCATATATCTAGGGATTGTCCTAAGAGGAGAGGCACACTGGTTATTCATGAAATGACTGAGGAGGATGAGCCTATAGAAGAAGTTGGAGTCGAGAGGGACGCACACATTTTGAATGATGAAGTGTATGGTACGCCTAGTGATGAGGATATAGATCCCGGCGTCCTAGTGGTGAGATGCATGTTATCTACACCAAAGGAATCAGCCGATTATTAGCGGACGAACATCTTCCAAGCCTACTTCAAGGCAGGGGAGAAAGTGTGTCGTTTAGTAGTAGATAGCGGGAGTTGTATGAATGTGATAGCTGAGACAGCTTTAGCCCGCATGGGACTCACTGCTAAGCCACACCCTTCCCCATTCCAGGTAGCTTGGGTCACCAAGACTACCTTATCAGTGACTAGGAGGTGTTTAGTGTCCATCACTATCGGTCTGTATACCGATAAGATTTGGTGTGATGTTATGCCTATGGATGTGTGCCACGTATTACTAGGGAGACCTTGGTTGTATGATCGAGATGTACTCATACATGGCAGGTCCAACACGTGCTCCTTTCTACTAGACGGAAAGAGAGTAGTGTTGAACCCGGTGCGACCCACAGCACCAACATCCCGCACGAGTAGTAGTGCGAAAGAATCTCTTCCTCCCACTGAAAGGAAGAAGACTCTTAGCATTATACGAGGCGCTGATTTCCATCGAGAGAGCTTCGATGGTGGATTTTATTATGCCTTAGTAGTTTTACAGACATCTGACGGACTAGAGAGATACGAGTCTATTCTTATATCTGCTAGGAGACTCTTAGAGGAGTTACAGGACATACACCCTGATGAGCTTCCGGCTGAATTACCCCCCATGAGATGTATTCAGCATGCGATAGATCTCGTTCCTGAAGCTTCCCTCCCACATTTACCGCATTACCGATTGAATCCTGCCGCCCATGAGGAGCTGCAGAAGCAGATCGGAGAGTTACTAGATAGAGGCTTTATCCGTCATAGCCTTAGTCCATGTGCGGTGCCTGCCCTCCTTGCCCCGAAAAAGGATGGTTCTTGGCGTATGTGCGTTGACAGTCGTGTTGTCAACAACATTACTGTGAAATATCGATTCTCGATACCCCGACTGGATGACATGTTGGACATGTTGACTGAAGCCACGATCTTTTCTAAGATCGACCTTCGTAGTGGTTATCACCAGATTCGCATTCGCGAAGGAGACGAGTGGAAGACTGCCTTCAAATCGAAGGATGGCCTTTACGAGTGGCTTGTGATGCCCTTTGGGTTATCCAATGCCCCTAGTACTTTCGCTCGGATGATGACCCGGGTCTTTAGACCATATATTGGGAAGTTCGTAGTGGTTTATTTCGACGACATTTTGATATATCGTCGGACTGAGTATGACCACTTGACTCACTTAAGTACTATTTTTGAGCTCCTGCGAGCCGAACGACTGTATATCAACTTGAAGAAGTGTGTTTTTATGGCCGAGTCCGTCATCTTTCTTGGATATATAGTGAGCTCCGCTGGCATCACTATGGATCCCGAGAAAGTTCGAGCGATCCGTGAGTGGCCGACCCCTCAGAACATTCACGATGTCCGTAGCTTTCATGGACTAGCCACATTTTATCGTCGATTCATTAAGAACTTCAGTACGGTTATGGCATCCATCACTGAATGTACGAAGAAGGGAAGTTTTCAGTGGACATCATCGGCAGCTAGAGCCTTTGAGATTATCAAGGATAAGATGTCCACTGCACCTGTTTTGAGACTCCCTGATTTCAGTCAGGTATTCGAGGTATCTTGTGATGCCTCAGGAGTTGGGATAGGAGGTGTACTTAGTCAAGAGGGTCACCCCGTGGGATTTTTCAGTGAAAAGCTCTCAGGCCCGACGCTGAATTATTCCAACTATGAGCGCGAGTTCTATGCGATTGTACAGACGTTACGTCATTGGAGGCATTATTTGTTGCCTAAGGAGTTTGTCCTCCACTCTGATCATCAGACGTTGCGTTATATCAATTCGCAACAGAAGTTGAACCGTCGACAGGCTAAGTGGGTATCATATCTACAAGAATACACCTTCGTTCTCAAACACTGTAAGGGCACGGAGAATAGGGTCGTCGACACCCTCAGTCGAGTCACCCTTGTATTATCACAGATGCGTACTCAGGTGATAGGATTTGAGCGTGTCAAGGATGATTATTCTAGTTGTCCTGATTTTAGCGGTATCTATGATGCGATACGTTCGGATCCCTATCACGATGAGACTGGTTACCTGATTCGAGACGGATATTTGTTTCGTGGGACCCGTCTGTGTATTCCCCGCACCTCGTTACGAAATTTCATCGTATGGGAATTACATGGCGGAGGCTTAGGTGGACACTTTGGGCGCGATAAGACGATAGCCTTAGTAGAAGAGCGCTTCTATTGGCCCGGGATGAAACGGTTGATCGCTCAGGTTGTCAGTAGTTGCCGCACTTGCCAGGTAGCAAAGGGCAATAAACAACCTGTTGGTTTATATATATACGCCTTTACCGGTGCCCAGTATTCCTTGGGACGATGTTAGCATGGATTTTGTGTTTGGTTTGCCACGCACTTTTAGGAAACACGATTTCATACTTGTCGTGGTTGATCGGTTCTCTAAAATGGCGTACTTCATCCCTTGTAACAAAACCGATGACGCCTCTCATATAGCCCGTATTTATTATAAAGAAGTTGTCGCACACCGAGGAATACCCAAGACTATCATTACCGATCGAGACGTTAAGTTCACCAGCTATTTTTGGAAGTCACTCTGGAGACTTTTAGGTACTAAACTTCTATTTTCGACCGCTTATCATCCGCAGACTGACGGTCAAACTGAAGTTGTCAATAGAAGTTTAGGAAATTTATTGCGATGTTTGGTAGGAGATCACCAAGGAAATTGGGATCTAATTCTTCCACACGCCCAGTTAGCATACAATAATTCGAAGAATAGATCCACGGGTTTATCACCTAATGAGATTGTCCATGGTCACACTGCACGAGTGCCGCTAGATTTAGCACCACTACCACACACATTTAGGACTAGCCAGTTTGCACATGAGTATGCATTGCATCTGCATGATTTGCATAAAGAGATTGAGCGGAAGTTGCATAGTACTTATGATCTTTACGCAACTCAAGCAAACAAGCACAAAAGAGCTACTAGTTTTAAAGAGGAAGACTTAGTAATGGTTCGGCTAAATCCGGAACGGTTACCATCAGGTACCGTAAAGAAGCTAGCTGACCGTAGAACTGAACCCTTTACAGTAGTGAAACGGATTGGGCAGAATGCGTATGAACTTGAGATGTCTTCCGTTTGGGGAGCAAATCCTGTTTTTAACGTAGCCGATCTGACTCTGTTTCACGATTACCCGCATGAGTCTGTAGATTTTCCATTGTCTTCTCCTCCAATTGATTCTTCTGGGTTGGTGAGTGAGAGTGAGAAGCCACATTCAGGACATACCGATATTCATTTCGCTACTGACACGTCCACTGCAGTTTCTCCCATTTTCACTGACAGCTTATAGGTGGAGCATGAGATACCAGATGAGTCTACCTTACCAGTTCCCAGAGCTACTGATCGACTGCCGCGACAGATTTTAGTTCCCGAGCAGATATTGGATGACGAGACAGTGACCACTACTGAGGGTGGTTTTTAGAGATACTTGGTCTGTTGGCATGGCAGACTAGAGACCGAGACCAGTTTGGTCTTGGCCGAGGAGTTACAACGCATGGATGCTGATCTTCTACAACACTACCGTTCGGAGCACTTACCAGAGATGAGTGATTTCGAGAGGGGCAGAGTTGGTGGAGACCAGCCTAGATCGGGTCGTCGCAGGAGTGCCGGCGCCGCATCCGTCCAGACCATTATCGGCCTTAAGTCTCGTAAAAAAATCGCGTTATGTCGTAAATTGTTTATGTATTTTGTGAATGTTTTGTGATATATATATATATATATATATATATATATATATATATATATATATATATATATATTAATTTATAAATATATATATATAAATATATTTTAGTAGATCTATATATACACGCACAGTCATGTATAGGTTCAGAGATCCCGGTGAAAGCAAAAAAATGCAATGTTCCTCCCTCCCGATTTTAGCCGCATCCGCTCCGTTCGGAAATGACACGGGCCGGTTCTCTCGGGAGCTAACATGAATGGATTAGGCTTCCTAACCGCAACCGCTCCCGACATTGGCGCCACGTCGTTCCAGCGCAACTGCAGCAAGCTGGAGAAATGGCGAAAGAGCCTCGCCCGTTCTCCCACGCCCAGCCCCCACGATGTCGGAAACGCGCGCCTTTCCCCAGCTCTCAGCCCACGACAACAGGACTCGTGCGATCCGGAGGGTGTCGCTCACTAAACTGCTGCCATGGTCGATCCTTGTGTTCTTCTTCAGTTTTGTAACACTATAAAGGGAAACAGGTATGTCATGCAGAGGGTGGATGAAAAAAATCGTGAGTTTGCTATTCTTGTGTTTCCGATTAGAGTTGAGGAAGATGAGTTTACTGTTCTTTCCCGTCGATTAGAAGGTTGCTTAGTTTCCTGTGTGTGATTGATCCAGTTTTTTAGTCCTGTTGTTGGTTAATGTTTAGAAATTTTTGTTTACTGCTTCCATCAAGGCCTGTTGTGGTGGGGAATGTTGATTGTTGTTGTTCGTGTGGAGTAGTGAATGTTGAATATTGGATTACTATTTTTCGATTTTGATTCCCGTTTGAGTTCCTTTGAAGAGTGAAAGAGATGAACAGTAAGTTTGAAGTTACTGTTTGAACATTGTTTCCAGTTGTTGAATGTGAATATTGTTGCGTTGTTTTGATGCTGCCGTAAACAGCGGTTTGTGTTTTGGAATGAAATGTTACTGATGTCTTTGGCTTGTTTAGCTTCCGAGAAAATTGAGTGGAATTTGTTTTCTTGAACGATTGAGATTTCGTGGAGCCACCGTAATTGTTGAGATTTAGTGGAACCACTTTGAGCGTGAAGTGCGAGTGAATTTTAGGCTTGTTTTGTTTGTGGCTTCTTACTTCGTTGAGTGATTCCGTGGAACCACCTTGTGTGAGGGAGTGTTTAATTTCCTTGGTGCCCGTGTGCGAAAGCGGCCGACCTCGGAGAGGAAATCGAAGGTGACGAGGAACTCCTCGCGTGATCGCCATCGACTTCGGATACGGAAAGACGATTCTTTCCGTAGGTAATTTGCTTCTATCCCTTTCTTTGCGTGTCTTCATTTTCTCTTAGGATTTATTAGACTCGTTGTTGGGTTTTCGCCAAATTTTGTCAGCAAACGCTACGTCGAGAACTCCAAGCGGGAACGTATTTGAAGTTCACGATTTCCGTTTTGGCTGCAACAAAGGGAACAGAACGAAGTTGTGAGCTTCCTTCCCCGGATTTAAATTGAACCCTCAATTTTAGAAATCTTTTTTTTAAAGCAAATAGTCTTTCTCGTGATTTATGAAAGTTGTTTAAAATTCATGAATCCGTGCAACATCTGCGTCAATTACTAACTAAAATCATATTTCGTTGCATACAATTAGGGTTTCCTAGAAATAGCTGACAGGTGCGTAAACCCTACGCACCGTCCTGCATCAGAAAGGGTTATGTTTTTGGTGTGATAGCAAATACACACCGGTAAATAAATTTTTAGCGAGACAACAATCATATGCTTTGGAAGTGGTATCGAATGAATCTGAGGAAGAAATATTGGAATCGGTAGATAATGATGACCCAGTGCTGCTAACTAAGGGCGTGTTTGGCATGCCTTATCGCAGCTTATTTGCTCCGGTGAGGTTGGACAAAAACGTCATTGTCATAGAATGTATGTTTGGTATCACAAATGTTACAAAAAAATTAGTTTGAGGCATAAAATTTTAGTATAACAATAACATTTTTGTCCAACCTCACCTGAGCAAATAAGCCACGCCAAACGCAACCTAAATCAGAGGAAGGGAAAGCTGCACCACAAGTATCAGTCCATGCACTTACTAGGTTTCCATCTTTTCATACCACGCACGTGATTGCTTCATACATTAGCCAACCCATTAGTGTTCTTATTGATCCCGGTTAACACGCACAATTTCTTGGTTGAAAGGAATTGCTATAAGGTTGCAATGTAAACTCACCTCTATTCATATATTTATAGTGGCAATCGCAGATTGTAAACGTTTGTCCTGCTCCCACAAGGTCGCAGATTTTCGCTAGCGTGTGCAGGGTGTGTTTTTCCTTCGAATACGTTAGTTCATCCTTTGGGCAGTTGTGAAGTTGTCCTAGGCATACAATGGCTAGTGACTCTAGGAGTCGTGAGCTGAGATTTTAGTAACTTGAAGATAGAGTTCTCAAGTCAAGGGAAGAAAATTTCTTTGAGGTGATCGAAGAATGTTGTGGAGACGTTGATGAAGCAACATCAAATGCAAAAAATACTGGGAAAGGAAAGTCAGTTAAGTATGATGGTCGTGTGTTTAGTGCGGAAGCACAAGTATGCTCTACATTTTGAGGAAACAAGCGGTAGTCCTTGCAATTATTCGAGTTACATCTGGAAGTTGTCAAACAGCAGTAGATGCAACAACTGCTAAGGGAGTTCCAGGATGTGTTCGTTGAACCTACAAAATTATCTTTAGTGCAAGACAATGATCATCGCATTGTTCTCCAAGATGATGCCGTCAAAATCAACATCCGGTCATATCGTTATCCACCCCTACAAAAGGATGTCATTGAAACTCTTATCCACGAAATGTTGCAAACGGTGTGATTCGTCATAGTTGCAGTCCTTACGCTTGACCTGTGGTGTTGGCTGTGGAAGTCGACGGAATGTGGAGATTCTGTGTCAATTACATACAACTTAACAAGAACACAGTGAAGGATAAATCTCTTTTTCTTGTTATTGAGGAGCTCATTGATGAACTCCATAGATCAGCTTTCTTCTCAAAACTGCATCCATGTGGGGGGTATCAACAAGTGAAGATGGTTGATGAGGAAATCCATAAAAAGGCATTCTGAACTCATGAGATTCATTATGAGATCAGGGTCATGCCCTTTGAGCTGACAAATGCTCTAGCAACATTTCAAAATCTAATGAACCAGGTATTCCAACATGCCCTACTTAAGTTCATCATCATTTTTTGATGATATTTTTGTATTCTTGAATCTTGAAGAGACATTTTATAGGTTGACCAAGGCAAATACGAAGTATCTGGAGCTTAAATTTAGCAGTACAAGAAGGATGGATAACTTTATGATTAAGTTGGAAAATCAAAATATTTTCCGCAGTGAGTGCTTAAAATATTTTGGATCAAAAGTTTAAAAAGATGGAGGCGTTGATAAAGATGTGATACATAGAATCCAAGCAGGTTGGTTGAAGTGGAGAGGCGCGTCGGGGTTCTTATGTGATGATAAAGTACCATTAAAACTAATAGGCAAGTTTTTCGTACTGTAATTAGACCAATGATGCTCAATGGTTCTGAGTCTTGGGCAGTGAATTGTGTACACGAGCAAAAAATGGGAGTTACGGAGATGAGAATGCTTAGGTGAATGTGTGGACACACGAGGCTGGATAAAATTAGGAATGAATGTATCAGGGATAAAAGACAGGAGTGGCACCAATTGCCGAGAAGATGTGAGAAACTTGACTAAGATGGTTTGGACTAGTACAAAGGATACCTTTAGAAGCAACTATTAGGCGGTGTGCCTAATGTTAAAAGGGGAGGGGTAGACCAATAAAGATTTGGAATGAAACTATAAAAAAAGACATGATGCACTTAGGCATTAGTGAGATTATGACTAAAGATAGGGCGCAATAGCGACAAAGGATCCATATAGCCGACCCATTTTGTGTGATATATGCACAACTGGTCTAATGAGTGGGATAAAGGCTTGTGTTATTGTATGCACAACTGGTCTAATGAATGATGTCATGAGAGGTATAAAAAACTATGTTGTTCCTCATAAGGAACTCGTCATATGGTCTGAATGCGTCATTTGTTGTACCTTGTACCTTCAAGAAGACTTTGGTGAAGTGTTAAATAAATAAAAGTCGTCACATAGTAAACGTCCTAGGACGGTATATTGTAGAATTTGTGATCGACCTAGATTTGAAAATTGGAATATAGGCACGCTAACGGGAAAAGTATTGGAAGTAGTGGATGTGATCATTATGAGAAGGATAAATATTTTATACATGTAAGAGACTAGATGTGTGGGTGAGAAAGACATGATGCCCTTACGAAAAAAAAATTATGTTTGTATGAGACTATAAGAAAAGACATGATGCCCTTAGGTATTAGTGAAATTATGAGTAAAGATAGAGCACAATTGCGACAAAGGATCCATATAGCCGACCCCATTATAGTGGGATAAAGGCTTGAGTGTTGTTGATTCAACATCAATAAGTGAGCTCAAACTAAGGCTCTGTTTGGGGCAACTCTTTTTATTCGAACCACAAAAGTACTTTTTAGGTCTTTGTTTCGACAAGTCTAAGAATAGAGCTTTTTAATAAAAGGCACTTTTTAGGTCTTAATGAGAATCTGTAAGGGATTGTGCGTCTGCGGTTTAGAAATCACGCTTCCTCTAGTCTCTTTCTAGTCTCTCTCGATCCCGATACTTACGCCCTGCTCCCTTTCTCTTTGTCTTCCCTTTTTCTTCATGTCTCCCACAAGAGGAGAGTTGTGGTGAGAAGTCCTCTCTCCTGGTTTCTCTCCTTCCTCGCATGGTCTCCCTGTATCGCTGAAGCAGTCAACAAGCCAAACCAAAAAAAGTTACTCTAATCGAAGGACGGATCATACCTCAACTGGAGTTCCGATGGCGCCCTATAGAACGAGATTGCTTCTCATGGTTGTCCCCTTAAAATGCAATCGTCGCATTTGCAACGTGAGATCCCGCTCATTTCCATTACATTTTGCCTTTGCCCTAATTCACACTAGAGGAGCAGATCAAGATGGAGTATCAGAAGCTTGCGCTCAAATACCACCCTACAAGAACCAAGGGAACAAGGAGACAAATAAGAGATTCGTCGAGATCAATAAAGGTAAGGAATCGAGAATTTCAATATTAGCGCCGCTTATGTGTTTGAGTATTGTGTTGATGTTGGATTGTAGCATATGAGGTGCTGAGGTTGGATTATTTTATTTTCTAGTACACTATTATTCTTATGCTTAGGGTTTTGATTCAAGTACAATTGCTCTTGATTTGTGTAGAAACCATCACTTGAATATCAGCTAGTCTCGAATTCAAGCCTCCCTCTTCTGAAAGCTGGATATAAGAGTGTAGAAATGTTGTAATTATCTATTCTTTTTGTAATGGATATTTAACTATGATATGTGGAGGACACTGAGATAGTTGTGGAATTTGTCTAGGAGAAGATCGAGCTTGGGGTATCACTCATTAGTAAGGTATATAATTGTTGTGCAAATAGTGAATTCATATATGTTTGCATTGCACATATAAGGCATCATGTATCACTCATTAGTAAGAGTAACTAATATTGATTCATGCTTTGAGATTCAAGTGTAAAATATTTAAGTTTTATTATATGTTTAATTTTGCCTAAGAGCAATCTATACTTCAATGATTTTGTTTTTTTTAAATGCTTTCCTGCTCTTCCAAATAGCTTAATTGAAAAGGTTCTATTTGATCAGCACTTATGCACAGATTCTTCAAAAAACTGCAGCTTTCTTCTCATTGTTTTTCTCACAACTTTATTCGATCATCAACTCTTTCATCAGTATCAGCTGACTCAAACAGAGCTTAAGGCCACTTGAATTATCTTTGAGTTTACCAATTTCATTCAAAGATTGCTTGATTAGTTCAAGTATTATTTTTATTACTATGAATTTGTCAAATTAAACATAGAATATGATTATTTTTGCCTAGCGGTTTTAAAACATGATCTGGATAAGTAAATAAATAACTTGAGATAGGGATGATCAACATACCTTCGCCTGGCTTCAAGTATTGAATTGGGAGTTTGATATGGTTAGAATACAAACATTGGAGAATCAACATATCCCCTCCCTAGCTGAATCAAAAGGAATCAGACCATTGATACTCTCTTCTCAAACAATCCTATAGCCTATAGGATTGCTTAAGATTAGCGAATGTTGATACCCATGACGATGAAGTTCAATCTCAGCATCATGTTCCCACATCTCAGACACCTACTGCTGATAGGGGCTAGACTGTGAAATGATATCCGAGTTAAGTCGCTTTATGAGGCTAACAAAGATTAGGTTTTTCTGGTTCCTATATGAATAACAGCGCTGATAACCTCAGGTCGGGCTGGAGATCGCAATATAACAGTTCCTATTGCACATTGAATAATTAACTAATATAAGAATTATGTTATACAAGTAAATGCATCCTCCAGATTATGCTGATTTCATGGATATACAATGATTCAGCTCAATTTTATCATGTAGAAGTATAAAAAGGCCACTATATTTAAAATTTTCAAGAAAAGGATTAAAAATTGAACACTATAAATTATGGCTCGTATACTCAATGGATATTTAAATTTGTGTGGGTTTCATTGCATATGATATTTGAAAATGGTGCAAACCTGATCTGTAAGAGCAACAATACATGCAGTCGAAGACCCTCTGGCTTTTGTGTTAATGTATGCTTTCTCCAACACCCTTGCAGGATCAATGGAACCTTTGGGCTCTTCTGCAATTGCAGATACTGAACGGGACATAAGCTCTCTTGCATAGTATCCAGCATCAACACCAAGATCTGCCCACCCACCAACTCCATCAGCAACACCAATCGCTTGCTCGTTGGAAATAAAATGAGCATCCTCCCCGCCTGTTTCCTCCTTCTCTGGATGAGGAAGATAACATGACCCGGAGAGCAACTTCAGTGTTCTTTCACCTGACAATTTCCTGATACAATCCAAAAAAGTTCGTGTTAATGGAACGGGGATACCTATTCAAAAAATTATGGAAATAGATGCAAGTACTCGTAAGGACTTGGTATCATTGTACCTTAATTATTGAACATCCAGAAACAATGCCTATAAGTACCTTTTTATCCATCAAGCATAAACATGAGCCTTTAAATGAATACAAAATGAAAAAAAATACAGCATATCTATGCTTTTTTGGGTAATTGTCTCGATAAAAGATACCTTGAGACATTCAACAAGAATGGAACATTTCACCTTCAATTGTCTGTACCACGTTCTCTCAACCCAATCACCATTGGGCCCTAATATCATAGCGCAAGAGCACCTCAACTCCAAATTCACATGTAACATTGTACATGGAGTATACACAAATATTTGATAGCGGGTACACATTATACAAAAACTAAGTTAATATCCTACAGGAAAAGTGATGGTCTGGCTTAAGTGTAAGGACTCAAATGATGGATAATAATGGAACTAGTACAAAAGTTGCAATTTCATTAGATCAGGGAAAGGGTAGCAGCTTTTCAAATTTATGAACTTAGACAAATACTCATCCTGATGAAGATACTATCAAACATCATCATTAGACTAAATTTCATCCACTTCACCATCAAAGGATAAAAATATATACTATTACATCTTTTGACAGCATAATCCACATCCCATACCGTTTACAGTGTACTAATTTATCATAAATTTACCAAATGTTTTATTTTACCTGCTGAAAATATACTAGGAGGCGACATATGTACTGGTTAATTTCTAATTGAGACATCCTTTTTTATGTAGAAATTTGATTAAGATGCCATGAAAGGAAACAAATGAAAAGATTCAGAAATATACAGGTCAGAGGAAGCCCCAGAATTTTCAAACTGATCTTTTTGTGAGATACCATCAACTGAAACATTAGGAACAGCTCCGGTAGAACATGGAGCAGAACTCGAAGAGAAGTTCTTCGTCCAAAATTCCAAATGGTGGCCGGTTTTCCCCATTGATCCAGACACATCCGACGAAAAACACTTGTAGAACATATTGTTGCCACTTGGTTCACGATTTCTCAAGCACCCACTTACTCTTTTAGAATAATGGAAACTTTTGTTGTAACCAGTAACTATGGACCTCACCAAAACTTCCTTTCGTCCACTCTTCTGGCATAATTCAAGTGCCATGTCTCTTCCAAAAACAAACGGTTTTTGATTTAATGAAGATATGTGTGCATTTTGATGGCACTTGATATGAAATCTGTGAGATCCAGAAGGCAACTCAAACTTTGTGCTTAGCCTCAAAAGCCCTCCTTTATGAAAATATGATGGTTTAGTCCAGCAATCTATCATCATCCTCCTTGAACTCCCCAGCTCCCTCAACCCCAACTCAAACTGAGAGATTTAACAGTGGGTGACCACTTTATTGATTCCCCCACACAGCCGTTATTCTTGCACAAATACAATCTGGAATCACTATGAAGCGAAGGTATTAAGCAAGTGTGGCTAAATCTTCTAAGTGTTGGAAAGCCACTATGGAGATGAATATTATCTAACTGATAAAACTTGCTTGAAGCTGCAGATTGACGCTGACTTCTGATCACTATATTTGAAAGGTAAGAATTTGGCATCTTAACCTCAATAAATGACGATTTCTCCTTCTACACAAACTATAATCGACAGCCAATCTCATATTTTTTTTGAGTGCCCTGTGGCAACCGAGTCCTTCAGTCCCAAATGGGAAACTAAACACAAGAATAACAGGGGGATAATATGAAAATGAGAAGAGACATCAGCAGGTTGACTGAAAGCGGAGTACTGATTATCTTTTCCCAGAAGGAGATTGTTGGGCACATCGAGGTCTTTGGCCTTAGTTACGTGCAGTCGAGGAAAAGCAAAGAGCTCGGAAATACATAATGGCTGCAATATAAGGAAACAACCTTAAAAATACAAGCTTCTGGTTATAAATGGTGACCAGAAAGCAAAAACCGTGTTCGAGAGATCAAAAATATGGCTTTCCCGTACCTTTGCTTTGCAAGTGCTGTGTGGAAGAAATACAGGGGGACGAAGAAGCCTAAACCAGTAACCCTAACCCTAGAATGCCCCCTTAGCCGACCTGAGTCAGGGAAATGGGACAGGCCACGGTGAGGTTTTCGATATTTCAGTTCAAAGAAGGAAAAACGCAGGAGTTCAAACAAACGTGTATAGTTGTATACTTGTATACTTGTATGTGATTTTAAAAGTAGATTGTTAACCGCAAATCGTTATTTGCTAGTCGCATTCCCAAATCTTATAATTTTTTGAGATCTACAATTTTCGTGTTGAACATTTTTTCTAAAATGCATGTACAAGACGTACTTTGGAAATATGCCCAAGTTTTGCGTCTTTTCGAAATACGTCTGTTGCGGGCTAACTCGATGCCCCGGTCGGACCGGATTCAACGAGCCGCCTTAGATTGTGGGGCGGTCGAGCGCACACACAGTCAGAGAAAAGGAAATATCGACTCAAAATGTGATGACGTGGAAAAACCCCTCAATTGGGTAAAAAACTACGTGACCGGATCAGTGCCGGTCAAAATCCACTAACTGCTTGCGATTGCAGTGTGTTTAAAGAATCAGGGCGACAAGCCGCTCCCGTTACAACTTGAGGTGAGAGAAGAGGACTACAGCACCCTGCGGGCAACAGGCTGCATCGCGGGAGCGCTTTTGGTGCTAGAATTCGAGTGGTGGCACTGCTGCTCTGTAGCTTGGAGTGCGGGTCCGCTGTGCGCCTACTTGCAAGGATCGTCTTCTTCCTTTTGCTCGCTCTGGGACTTCGGCGTTTTCCGGCTAGTGGTGCTCTGGTGGCTCGTGGTGGCTCGTGGTGGCTCGCAGTGGCTCGAGGTGGCTCAAGGTGGCTCAAGGTGGCTGGAGGATGGTCTGAGGGAGGAGTCCGGCAGAGCTCTGACCTGAGGAAGATGGTGACCAGGAGCCAAAGATGATCAATGAGGAGGCTCTGGGCTCCTTTTATAGTCTCCAGTAGAGGATCATGGAGGGCCCCACCACTAATGTAGGGGGTTAGTTGGTGGTTACCCACCAGATCGGATGGTGAGGAAAGCCCACCACGATCGGACGGTGGGTAAGCCGCCGACGGTGGTGGGGCGACCGTGCGTTGGCGGCGGCCGGCCAAGGGGCGGCCTGGACCACGGCGAGGCCGGCAACTCCATCCAGGCCGGCGGCGGCTTGGCTTGCGGCCTGGCCCCGGCCAGGCCGGAGCCCGCGGCTAGGCCAACGACGGCTTGGTCGGCGCCTGCGGCCAGGTCGGTGGCGGCCTGAACGGCGACGGGCTGGCCGGCGGGAGCGGCCTGCCGGCCACGGCCTGGACGACGATGCCCTGGCGGCGGCCCGCTCGCGGGGACGGCGACGGCGGCCGGCCGGCGGTGGCGGCCGGCCTGTGGTTACCTCCCAATGGGGGTGGTTTCCCAAGTGGGGAAAGGGAGTGGGCCCCACCCCCCCATGTTCTCCTTGTACAACCCCGTAGCCGGGCGAGTGGGACCCTCCCCAAATAGCAGTCTAGGGGCGTGTTGTGGGCGGCGGGTTGGTGCGACCCCGTTTGAGGACGTGCGGGTCCTCGTGCGTGCGTACGTGCAGAGGTTCTATGCGCATGGGTTCTTAATTTATATACAATATATATATATATATATTATATATTATATATTATATTATAATATATATAATATATTATATATATATTATATACATTTGGTTATGAGAGAAGAGGGGAGGGGATCGGGGAGAGATAAGGGGGCAGCAGGTATGGGAGGGAAAAAAATAAAAGAAATAAAAAGAGAGAAGAGAAAGAGGGAAGGGGGAGGGCTCGGGACAGAAAAGAGAAAAGAAGAAAAATAGGAGCCGGGGAGAAATCGGGGGCGGGAACCCTAGCCCGGATCCGGAGCCCCGCCGCCGCCGCCCCCTTCCCTGCTCTCCCGTCAGCCTGGAGTAGCAGCCGCCCGCCTCTCTCTCTCTCTCGCCGCCGCCGCCGCCTGCAGTGGCAACCCGAGCCGTGCCTTCTTCCCTCTCTCGTCGCCGGCAAAGCACAGCCGCAACCCCGGCCGCCTCTCTCTCCCTCGGCCTGGAGTAGCAGCCGCCCGCCTCTCTCTCTCTCTCTCGCCGTCGTAGCCGCCTGCAGTGGCAACCCGAGCCGTGCCTTCTTCCCTCTCTCGTCGCCGGCAAAGCACAGCCGCAACCCCGGCCGCCTCTCTCTCCCTCGGCCTGGAGCAGCAGCCCGAGCGCTGCCTTTCTTCCCTCCGTCCAGATCGCCGCCGGCAAGGCCGAGCCCCATCGTCCTCTTCCTCTCTCCCGTCGCCGGCAAAGCCGAGCCCCACCGCCCCTCTCCCTCTCTCCCGGCCGCCTGGAGCAACCCGGCCCCCCTCCCTTTCTCTCGGCTTGGAGTGGGGTTCGACCTGGGGCTAAGCCCTATTTTTTCACCACCGACAACAAGCTCGGCCTGGAGCGAGGCTCGGCCTGGAGCGAGGCTCGGCCTGGATCGAGGCTCGGCCTGGAGCGAGGCTCGGCCTGGAGCAAGGCTAGGCCTGGAGTGGGGGTCGAACGCCGACGCAACCGCATGCAGTAGGATCGACTCGGAGCTCCTCTCCAGTCCCCACCACCAAACACGCGACAAGGGTAACGATGTTTTAACTTGGGCATGTGAAGCCTTCTGTTTCCAAATTCGCACGGAAGCCCCTCTCCATCAACGGGTGGGGGGAAGGGAGCTCCCTGACGGGTTGACGTGTACGTCCCCGCAGTTAATTGCATTAGTACCCGGAAGCGTGAGTACGGGTTTAGGCATGCTGTGTGAAGCCCATCCGGACGTGTGAGCCAGATTGGTGATGTTCTGGGGTTCCCGGAGAAGACTCCGAGGAAGTTGTTTATTTAGCTGCTTGCAGGGAATCCGCGCCACAAGCCCCAAGAAAGGGGGTGTGCGCAATATGTTTGGCCCGCTTCTGTTAGCCGACCAATGCCTAGTTGGCCGCCGCTCGTCGAGACGTTGGCGTACAGGTGTTGCAGTACCAGGCGGGGAGTAGCGGGCTTAAGCCCAAGCTTGTGCTGGCCCTCGAAGGCCTTTTTGTTTATATTTCCGGCCTGCGTGCCGAGTATGGAATTTATATTCCTGTAATATTTTTTCATACCTGTGATGCTCTGTGAATGTACCTTACTCCTCCTGTATTGGGCGAGCGGTGTGTTCGTGAACCGCTCCCCCCGTGTGGGCCCCGAGGTATAGATGCCGGGAAGCCCCTGATGGCCCGTTGTCATCCTTTCAGAGTAGCGGAGTTCCGCTATTAGCGGCCCAATCGGGGCTGCGTAGAGTAGGGCTGCTGGGCGGTTTTGCGCCAATAGTAAGGCGGGCGGGGAATATTTTACTTAGACCCGAGGTGGCACCTCTAGTTTGGGAGTGGATCTCGAGATCCTCCTTGGATGTTCCGGTCGGCCAAGAGAGCCCTCCGAAGGTGCCTTAGCTCAGCCCTTGGCTTGGGAGGGGAAGAGTTAGTTGGTCTTCCGGGTATGCGGCGAGTCCTCCATGCTGAGACCTTGGGTCTGTCCCTCGTGTTCCTAGTCTTATGCCTAGATCGTTCGCTTGAGGGTAGTAGGTGCGCGGTTACCCCTTCCCCAAGGGTCGAACTCCACGGGAGACCGGATTTCCGATTTCAACATTTTGGTGCGGTGAGCGTGGAAAGTGACCAGTACAGAAGAACTCAGGCGAAAATCATGGCTATAGAAGTGGAACCAGGTGACGACCACGGTCATGCGTTGACACTTTGTGTGTAAGGTCCTCATACTCAAAGTTGTCCCCTCACATAGCTGTTGTTTGAATCCCATAACATTTGGAGTAAGATCTGCACCTATTTGAAGCGCTTCTACCTGTGAAAACCCGTGTACCCCCACTTATTACATCAACGAGAAACCTGGAGGTTCTTCTCTTCAAGATCAAGTAAGAGAGCAGCTGAGAGGTATTAGAAGCTGGGGTGACCTGAAAGGGTTCCCTCCTTAGCGGTAATATGTTATCTCTTCCTTGTAATTCAGTAGCGGTCAAGTTTTCTCTTTATTACTGATTCGCCTCGAGCTTCTGAGGGCTTCAAGGGTTAGCCTCGCGATCGACTCCGGAAGCCAAACGTCCAACCCGTTCCTTTTAAATAGCCTAGTTCGGACGATGGGACGGTGCCGCGGGACTTTAAGCGCTATTGTAAGACCGAGCCTCTGCACTGATGGTCGAGATCAGCTCCCCCCTTGCACGTCGGCCTATGTCCTCCCGATCACACCTCTCCTCCGACTAGAGGAATTATCAGGAACGAGCCTAGATGCTAACCTCCCAGATTTGATAAAGGGCTGATCTCTCCAAGCAATCGCAAGTGACATGGCGGAAAGTGGTCTTTGTCATTAGATCAGGATACGAAACGTCCAACCCGTTCCTTTTAAATAGCCCAGTTCGGATGATGGGACGATGCCTCGGGACTCTAAGCGCTATTGTAAGACCGAGCCTCTGCACTGACGGCCGAGATCAGCTCCCCCTTGCACGTCGGCCTATGTCTCCCCGATTGCATCTCTCTTCCGATTGGAGGAATTATTAGGAACAGACTCGGACGCCAGCTTCCCGATTTGACGACTTCCAGATCATCTCTCTTAGGAATAAGATGCGTCCTCCATTTGTAAAAGCATCGGTGCAATTAACTCTCCAGCACCTCTTAAGTAAACAGGATGTCTCCGTCTCGAGCAAAGTCAAGTCGGGTTGTTTTGGACCCCGAGCAGATCCCGCTGCCAGGCTCTCACCTAGCTGGCAAGGCCGGAAGTCACTCGGTGTCATCCGTGGGGCTCGAGCAGATCCCGCTGTCAGGCTCTCACCTAGCTGGCAGGGCCGGAAGTCACTCGATGGCGGTTGTTTTGGACCCCGAGCAGATCCCGCTGCCAGGCTCTCACCTAGCTGGCAGGGCCGGAAGTCACTCGGTGTCATCCGTGGGCCTCGAGCAGATCCCGCTGTCAGGCTCTCACCTAGCTGGCAGGGCCGGAAGTCACTCGATGGTGGTTGTTTTGGACCCCGAGCAGATCCCGCTGCCAGGCTCTCACCTAGCTGGCAGGGCCGGAAGTCACTCAGTGTCATCCGTGGGCCTCGAGCAGATCCCGCTGTCAGGCTCTCACCTAGCTGGCAGGGCCGAAAGTCACTCGATGGCGGTTGTTTTGGACCCCGAGCAGATCCCGCTGCCAGGCTCTCACCTAGCTGGCAGGGCTGTAGGCACACCTGGGGGTAAGGGAGAGAGTTTGGAGTTTGGAGAGAGAGTTTGGATATTTTGCAAGACCCCGAGTGATGCTCGGCCCCGGGTAGACTCGCTGTCAGGCTCCCACTAGCTGGCAGCGTTGTAGGCACACCTGGGGGGTAAGGGACCCCGAGTGCTGCTCGGCCCCGGGTAGACTCGCTGTCAGACTCTCACTAGCTGACAGGGCTGTAGGCACACCTGGGGGGAAAGGATTAGCTCAGCGTGTACAAGAGGATACAAAAGATACGGCTTTGTTGTTCCACGATGTCGCGAGAAATTATATACTTGTTGTAAGTATTGGTATAAGGGCAATTCGATAGCAGTGAGCCAAAGGGTATCGGGTGATTCAAAAGGTTCAGAAAGGCCATGGAGAGATTGATGCTCCAAGCGCAGATTTCTGTTTGCCTCGAAATATTTTTTTTTGGGGTCGGCTCCCACTCGCCGGATACGTTGGGTTGGATGATTCTTTCCGAGCTTGTGCCAATTTCGAAAAGAGCGGGGATTGTGTACAACCCCGTAGCCGGGCGAGTGGGACCCTCCCCAAATAGCAGCCTAGGGGTGTGTTGTGGGCGACGGGTTGGTGCGACCCCGTTTGAGGATGTGCAGGTCCTCGTGCGTGCGTACGTGCAGAGGTTCTATGCGCATGGGTTCTTAATTTATATACAATATATATATATATATATATATATATATATATTATATATTATATTATAATATATATATTATATTATATATATATTATTTACATTTGGTTATGAGAGAAGAGGGAAGGGGATCGGGGAGAGATAAGGGGGCAGCAGGTATGGGAGGGAATAAAATAAAAGAAATAAAAAGAGAGAAGAGAAAGAGGGCAGGGGGAGGGCTCGGGACAGAAAAGAGAAAAGAAGAAAAATAGGAGCCGGGGAGAAATCGGGGGCGGGAACCCTAGCCCGGATCCGGAGCCCCGCCGCCGCCGCCCCCTTCCCTGCTCTCCCGTCGGCCTGCAGTAGCAGCCGCCCGCCTCTCTCTCTCTCTCGTCGCCGCCGCCGCCTGCAGTGGCAACCCGAGCCGTGCCTTCTTCCCTCTCTCGTCGCCGGCAAAGCACAGCCGCAACCCCGGCCGCCTCTTTCTCCCTCGGCCTGGAGTAGCAGCCGCCCGCCTCTCTCTCTCTCTCTCTCGCCGCCGTCGCCGCCTGCAGTGGCAACCCGAGCCGTGCCTTCTTCCCTCTCTCGTCGCCGGCAACGCACAGCCGCAACCCCGACCGCCTCTCTCTCCCTCGGCCTAGAGCAGCAGCCCGAGCGCTGCCTTTCTTCCCTCCGTCCAGATCGCCGCCGGCAAGGCCGAGCCCCATCGTCCTCTTCCTCTCTCCCGTCGCCGGCAAAGCCAAGCCCCACCGCCCCTCTCCCTCTCTCCCGGCCGCCTGGAGCAACCCGACCCCCCTCCCTTTCTCTCGGCTTGGAGTGGGGTTCGACCTGGGGCTAAGCCCTATTTTTTCACCACTGGCAACAAGCTCGGCCTGGAGCGAGGCTCGGCCTGGAGCGAGGCTCGGCCTGGAGCGAGGCTCGGCCTGGAGCGAGGCTCGGCCTGGAGCGAGGCTCGGCCTGGAGCGAGGCTCGGCCTGGAGCGAGGCTCGGCCTGGAGCGAGGCTCGGCCTGGAGCGAGGCTAGGCTTGGAGTGGGGGTCGAACGCCGACGCGACCGCATGCAGTAGGATCGACTCGGAGCTCCTCTCCCGTCCCCGCCGCCAAACACGCGACAAGGGTAACGATGTTTCAACTTGGGCATGTGAAGCCTTCTGTTTCCATATTCGCACGGAAGCCCCTCTCCATCAACGGGTGGGGGGAAGGGAGCTCCCCGACGGGTTGACGTGTACGTCCCCGCAGTTAATTGCATTAGTACCCAAAAGCGTGAGTACGGGTTTAGGCATGCTGTGTGAAGCCCATCCGGACGTGTGAGCCGGATTGGTGATGTTCTGGGGTTCCCGGAGAAGACTCCGAGGAAGTTGTTTATTTAGCTGCTTGCAGGGAATGTGCGCCACAAGCCCCAAGAAAGGGGGTGTGCGCAATATGTTTGGCCCGCTTCTGTTAGCCGACCAATGCCTAGTTGGCCGCCGCTCGTCGAGACGTTGGCGTACAGGTGTTGCAGTACCAGGCGGGGAGTAGCGGGCTTAAGCCCAAGCTTGTGCTGGCCCTCGAAGGCCTTTTTGTTTATATTTCCGGCCCGCGTGCCGAGTATGAAATTTATATTCTTGTAATATTTTTTCATATCTGTGATGCTCTGTGAATGTAGCTTACTCCTCCTGTCTTGGGCAAGCGGTGTGTTCGTGAACCGTTCCCCCGTGTGGGCCCCGAGGTATAGATGCCGGGAAGCCCCTGATGGCCCGTTGTCATCCTTTCAGAGTAGCGGAGTTCCGCTATTAGCGGCCCAATCGGGCTGCGCGTAGAGTAGGACTGCTGGGCGGTTTTGCGCCAATAGTAAGGCGGGCGGGGAATATTTTACTTAGACCCGAGGTGGCACCTCTAGTTTGGGAGTGGATCTCGAGATCCTCCTTGGGTCTGTCCCTCGTGTTCCTAGTCTTGTGCCTAGATCGTTCGCTTGAGGGTAGTAGGTGCACGGTCACCCCTTCCCCAAGGGTCGAACTCCACGGGAGACCGGATTTCCGGTTTCAACACTCCTCATTATGGGAGGTGGGGTTGACTAGTCAACCCCATGATCTCCTATTTTGGGGGGAGATCATGGGGGGCCCTACTTATAAATGATGGTGTAACCCATCAATTGCCCCCCAAATCCTTATTATTCGAGAGTGAAGTGAGCGAGAGAAGGAGGATTTTCTCACTATCCTTCATATCCTGCGGTCATGACCACCTCCGGCGAGAAGATGGAGGCGACGAAGGGCAGTGCTTCCAAGGTATCGGGAGCAAATTGCCTAAAAGGTGTCGGCCGGTGAAGACGCCGAACGCGATCACGCGCGTCCTTGCCACGCGGCCTCAGACCGCGCGCATGCGCCCAGGCTAGGCGCGGCGAGGTCGCGCGCGCTCCGGCGGGCCACACGCACGACCAAGCCGCGCGCGCCCAGGCCGAGTGCGCGGGACAGGCCGCGCGCGCCCAGGTAAAGCGCGCGGCAGGCCGGGCGCACGGCTGGTCGCGCGCGGCTGGTCGCGCATGGTAGGCCGCGCGCTCCCAGGCCGGGCACACGGCTGGTCGCGCGCGCGGCTGGCCGCGCATAGCAGGTCATGCATGCCCAGGCCGTGCGCGCGCGCGGGGCCAGCGGCAGACTGCGCACGCGTGATGTAGGCTAGGCCTTTGGGATCCTACACGGAGGGCGTGACTACAGCCTTGGCAACGTTATCGCTCCCTAACCGGCACACAAACGCAACGCAGCGACCACAATGATTGTTTTTTATCGTTCGCGCTAACATACGGATAGCCGATCCGCAAATGGAACAGAGAATGGCTATAGGCCAAAATCCTTTCCGGCTAAATGGAATAATATTAATTCCGATCGAGCTTTGGAGTTGTACCAAAATAGATCCACCAAAAAAAATTCACGATTTGAAAAAACGGTAGGATCTATCCCAACAAAACAAAAGCGAGGAGCGTCAATCCTCTTACGAGATCTTTTCGGAAAACCAACTGAAAATCTCAAATCTATTTTTAGGAACACCGCGAAAATTTAGCAATTCGAGAAATCACGCAAAATCCGTCCACCACGAGAATTAATCAAGAAGAGAATCTCTTAGGTAGGAATTTCGTTACCCCACTCGGAAACGTAGATCCGAGATGTTGGATCCACCAAGTACGACCGCTCTTCCCTTTTGGAATCCACGAGAAACGCGCCACGGATGAAGATCTTGTTCGCCTCCTTCGCTTCTCGCCGTGATTGATTACCCCAACCTTGATTCTTCCTTGCACGAGATCTTCCTCCTCCAAGGTTGGCCGACCACCTTTGAAAGAAAAGGGATGGACACGTAGATGAGAGGGTGTAGTTGGAAGAGGGAGGAGGGAGGGAATGAGAAGAAGAAGAGAGAGAGAAAGGGGGGGTGCGGCCAAGAAGAAGAAAGAGGGAGAGGATGGGGGCCGGCGGCTAGAAGAGAGGGAGGGGAGATAGAAGATTTAGGGTTGGAGGAATTTTTCAATTGATTTCAATATTAGCCTTCATAACAAATGATAATGTGGCCTTTTATAAGGCTTACAACCATGTGGCTATTAGCAGCCCAAAATAAAAATGTTGCAGAAAATGAAATGACAAAATAACATAGTGTCAAATACTACATATAACCAGATAAAGGCAGACCAAATAATAAAAATAAATTCAAAGCTTATTTTTGTTGCGTGGGCGAAGATTGTAGCCGTGCCCGCTACGACGCCGCAAGTCTCTTGATGGTGGAGCATCGTCGTCATCTTCTGTCACGGTCACACCGCCATGGTCGTCGTCTTCATCACCCAATTGGCCGTCGTGGTGGCCGTCGCCATCAATCGTAACACCGCCATGGTCGTCGTCTTCATAACCCAATAGGCCGTCGTGGTGGACGTCGCCATCAATCCTCCCGCTCTCAAAAGGACTCATCACCGATGAGTGGGCTGGACGATAACGGTGGAGGAGATCTGCATCGAGAAGAGCCAGGTCGGCCGAAGAAATCCAAGAGTCGTCCGAAGCTGGACGACCACGCCATCTGACCAAAAACCTGTGAATGTCGCCGTCGGGAGTAGAAAACACTGCATCCTGCAAAATCTTGTCAGGCAAGAAATCGGTTCGGGGGAACCTTGGAAAAGCGTTAGGCGAATAAGAAAAACAAGTTGCATCATCAATAGACAACGTACCTCCCGAAGAATCCGAAAGGGAGAGCGGTCCAGAAATATTCGCACCCCCCACCCCTTTAGACGGTATAGTGGAAATATGAAACGGAGAGACTGACAATTCAGGTGGTGGAGCGACATAAAGCGTTAAATCCGAAATGTTAAAGACAGGGGAGATTCCCCACTCAGCGGGTAACTGTAATAAATATGCATTTTCACCTAGCTTCTTCAAAACCCGAAAAGGACCGGCTCTCTTATTCGCTAATTTTTTTATGGTGCCCGAGGGCAACCGTTCAGGGATAAGACGTACCATTACCAAATCACCAACCTTTAAGGGGACTGCTCGCTTATGTATGTTAGCATTCGATTGATAAATAGCATATTGTTTAGCTAACGTTTTGCCAATGTGCTCATGGAGAGTGTGAACGTGCGAGGCGAAGTCCTGTGCATATTGACTTGATTTAAATGATGGTGGTAACGGAATCAAATCAAGAGGCACGGGCGCCTTATATCCATGCACTATCTCATTTGGCGATAACCCGGTGGACCTATTCTTAGAATTATTATAGGCTAACTGAGCGTGGGGGAGAATAAGATCCCATGTACCCTTATGATCGCCCACCAAGCAACGAAGTAATCCTCCCAAACTACGGTTAACAACTTCCGTTTGCCCATCCGTTTGGGGGTGGTAGGCCGACGAAAACATAAGCCTCGTGCCCAACAACTTCCACAGTGTCTTCCAAAAGTAGCTAGTAAACTTAACATCTCTATCGGTCACGATGGTTTTGGGGACACCTCGATGAGCTACGACCTCCTTAAAATACAACTTAGCGACATGGGAAGCATCGTTGGTACTATGACAAGCGATAAAATAAGCCATTTTAGAGAATCGGTCCACTACGACCAAGATGGAATCGTGACGCCGAAATGTCAGTGGGAGGCCCAATATGAAGTCCATGCTAACATCCACCCATGGGGCAGAGGGAATCGGAAGGGGTGTGTAAAGGCCCGCATTGGTCTTGTTACCCTTAGCTAATTGACATACGCGGCAGTTTCCTACGATTTTGTTGACCATTGGCTTGAGACCCGGCCAAAAGAATTTATCCTCCACAAGCGTAATCGTTTTATCGCGACCGAAGTGTCCACCTAAACCTCCACTATGTAGCTCCCATATAATAAAATGACGTAGGGACGAGCGGGGAATACACAATTGCGTCTGCTTGAATAAATAACCGTCACGAATGTAGTAGGCTGAAATAGTAGAGGGGCCTGTTCCTGAGCTGCTAAATAAATATCCCTAAAATCCGGGCATAGGACATACTCGTCCTTAATGCGTTCAAATCCTATTACTGTGACCTCCATTTTAGATAACAATAGGGTGACACGACTAAGGGCGTCCGCCACTCGATTTAACGTACCCTTAAGGTGCTTGATAATGAATGTATACTCCTGAAGATAGGAGACCCATTTGGCGTGCCGAGCGCTGATTTTACCTTGAGAGTTTACAAATTTTAGCGCCTCATGATCCGAGAGGATTACAAATTCTTTCGATATGAGATAGTGTCGCCAATGTTGGAGACAACGTATCACGGCATAAAACTCACGATCATAATTAGAGTAATTTAATTTTGGGCCTGCAAGTTTCTCGCTGAAGTATCCGACCGGATGTCCCTCTTGACTTAACACTCCACCAATTCCGATCCCTGAAGCGTCGCATGATAATTCAAACACTTTACTAAAATCCGGCAACCGTAGTAGGGGGCTTCGGACATCCGATCCTTAATCATTTGAAATGCGCTAGCGGCCGATTTGGTCCATATAAAATCACCCTTCTTCATACACTCAGTGATGGGTGCCATGATGCTACTAAAATTGCGAATGAATCGTCGATAAAACGTGGCCAATCCATGAAAACTCCTAACTTCCCGAATATTTTGCGGCTCCGGCCACTCTCTAATTACTTGGACCTTCTTAGGGTCAACATGTATTCCCTCAGCGTTCACTATGTATCCTAAGAATTCCACGGAAGTCACACCGAATGCGCACTTCTTAAAATTAATATATAAGTTCTCTTGGCGCAATGTAGTAAGGATTGTCCGCAAATGAGTTTCATGATCGATCGGCGAGGTACTAAACACCAAAATATCATCGAAATAGACTACGACAAATTTTCCCATGTATGGCTTAAATACTTGAGTCATTAATCGTGAGAAAGTACTTGGTCCGTTGGTGAGTCCCTCTCCTAGCACTAACCACTCGTAAAGCCCGTCCTTAGATTTAAAGGCCGTTTTCCATTCGTCTCCCTCCCGAATCCTTATTTGGTGGTAGCCACTCTTTAAATCCAATTTTGAGAACACGGTGGCACCGGACAACATATCCAATAGATCGTCCAAACGGGGGATGGGAAACCTATACTTGACAGTTATTTTATTGATGGCCCGGTAGTCTACACACAACCTCCAAGACTTATCTTTCTTCGGGACCAACAAGGCAGGGACGTCACAAGGGCTTTTACTATGGCGGATAAATCTTTTAGCTAATAAATCGGAAATTAACATTTGTAGTTCATTATGTGCGGAGGGATTAAGTCGGTAATGGGGTAGGTTAGGCAAGGACGAGCCCGGGACGAAGTCAATTTCATGTTGAATATCCCTGATTGGTGGCAACTTGGAAGGTAAATCTACCGGATAGACGTCCTTATATTCTTCCAATAATGTGCGCAGAGATAACGGTATGTTCTCTAAAGATGGTGAATCTTCCTGTACTTGTAGACATACTAACGCATATATGACGCCATCGAGAAAGGTCTCACGTTCTAACTCCTTCCTACTTATAAGACTTATCGTTTTCCTTTCCGCAGGGACCACTGTGTCCTTGGATGCAATCGACGGGTCCTTAGGTGGTGTGAGTTTCAAAACAATGGTCTTACCATTGAACTTGAACTCGTAGGTGTTGGCTTTGCCAAAATGGGTCACGTCATAATCATAAAGCCAGGGACGTCCTAGTAGAACGTGACAGACATCCATAGGGATTACATCACACCACACCTTATCGACATAGTTCTTCACCGTAAGCGGTACCAAACATCGCTTAGAAACTGCAATGGACGTTTTGTTCACTCATGCTATCTTATACGGATGTGGATGCGGCTCAGTGACTAAGTGCATTCGAGTGATGTCATTCTCCGAAACGACGTTCATACAACTACCGCTATCGATTATTAACTTACACCACTTGTCACCGTTCTTAAAATTTACCGAGAAGATATTTGTCCGATTGTAATCGTCCGTCGCTCGCGGTGTATTCAGAATACATCTCATAACCATCATAAACGAGTCGTCGTCAATATCACTCGGCTCGGCGTCAGACTCAGTACCGGCTTCATAAACGATCTCGGCGGGGTCAGACGTGGTATCTAATAGTGCCAGTGGTTTACTCTTAGTGGGACACTCACTAGCGTAGTGTCCTTGAATTCCGCACGAATAGCAGGTAGCGTTAGTCTTATTAATTCGTCCTACTGGGACTCTCTCACCATTGGGATTTTTATTGTTCCTAGCGGTAATTACTATGGAACTTGAGTCCGTCGATCGGAACTTTCCTTTGTCTCGCATGGATGATGACGGTGGTGGGGGTCCTAAGATGGATTTTCCTTTCTGGAATGCCCGGCCCTTGGACTTGTTGGCATTGTGCTTTTCTATATCTAGAGCTGCATTGAATGTTGTGTTAAGGTCCGTGTGACCATAACGCAAAAGCTTGCCTTGGATGTCCGTGTTAAGTCCCTTACGGAAACGAGATAGTGTGACCTCGGGCATTTCTCGTATATCACAACGCACCATCATATCCTTGAGTCGTCCCATGTACTCCGCTACCGATTGGCCCCCTTGACGAAGAGTGGCTAACTCGTCGAACATTTGGGTTCGGTGATATGCCGGGACATATTGGTCATGCAGGAGTGCCTTCATGGCGGCCCACCCAATTGGGGGTGCTCCATTTACGGTGCCTAGACGCCTTTCTTCGTTCAACCAGAACGTTTTGGCTCTACCCAGAAGTTTCATTCGTGCTACTCGTACCTTCTCAATGTCCGTCAGGTTGTGCCACTCAAAATAGCACTCAATATCCATGATCCAGTTTAGAAAAAGTTGGGGTTCACCCATGCCATCGTAGGATGGTGATTCCATTTTAACGGCCCTAGTTAAGTCGAACTCATAAGGGGCTCGGGGTGCGTACTCATAATCCGGATCACGAGGGAGATTTTGTCGCTCTTCTCGTTGGTTGGCGGGATGGGGTGGCTGCCCCGGTCGATTTATCCCAAAGCCGGGATTTCGAGGCGCCGTCTGATTAACAGCCAACCCTTGTATTAACTGAGTGAGTGCATCGAACCTAGTGTTAAACTCTTCCCTAAGCGCCGCAATTGTTGCAGGAGCGGGCTCACCATCATCATGATGGTCGGCCATGTGTGATGTGGATGGAGAGTACTCTGTGCCAAGCCTCGTGCGCATGAACAACACAGATACAGGGTGGCTCACCTAGATAAGAGACTGTTTGGACAAGAATTTTATAAATCAGGATTTTTATACGCTTAATGACTTGGAGAACGAAAATATTTTTTTGACTTATATGCTTAGAAAAATAGGTAGAAAATTCAGATTTTTTTTATACTTCTTTTTTTGCAAAAAATTTTTTTTGTTATATGCAGACCAAATAGAGAAATTCAGATTTGGTGATTACGAAAACGTGCACGACCAAGTGTGGGTCGACGTCCTAAGGAAAAGGGAGCGTAAGGACGGTGTCGATTGAGAAATCAACACAACCTCCCTCTGATACCAAATTGATGTAGGCTAGGCCTTTGGGATCCTACACGGAGGGCGTGACTACAGCCTTGGCAACGTTATCGCTCCCTAACCGGCACACAAACGCAACGCAGCGACCACAATGATTGTTTTTTTATCGTTCGCGCTAACATACGGATAGCCGATCCGCAAATGGAACAGAGAATGGCTATAGGCCAAAATCCTTTCCGGCTAAATGGAATAATATTAATTCCGATCGAGCTTTGGAGTTGTACCAAAATAGATCCACCAAAAAAAATTCACGATTTGAAAAAACGGTAGGATCTATCCCAACAAAACAAAAGCGAGGAGCGTCAATCCTCTTGCGAGATCTTTTCGGAAAACCAACTGAAAATCTCAAATCTATTTTTAGGAACACCGCGAAAATTTAGCAATTCGAGAAATCACGCAAAATCCGTCCACCACGAGAATTAATCAAGAAGAGAATCTCTTAGGTAGGAATTTCGTTACCCCACTCGGAAACGTAGATCCGAGATGTTGGATCCACCAAGTACGACCGCTCTTCCCTTTTGGAATCCACGAGAAACGCGCCACGGATGAAGATCTTGTTCGCCTCCTTCGCTTCTCGCCGTGATTGATTACCCCAACCTTGATTCTTCCTTGCACGAGATCTTCCTCCTCCAAGATTGGCCGACCACCTTTGAAAGAAAAGGGATGGACACGTAGATGAGAGGGTGTAGTTGGAAGAGGGAGGAGGGAGGGAATGAGAAGAAGAAGAGAGAGAGAAAGGGGGGGTGCGGCCAAGAAGAAGAAAGAGGGAGAGGATGGGGGCCGGCGGCTAGAAGAGAGGGAGGGGAGATAGAAGATTTAGGGTTGGAGGAATTTTTCAATTGGTTTCAATATTAGCCTTCATAACAAATGATAATGTGGCCTTTTATAAGGCTTACAACCATGTGGCTATTAGCAGCCCAAAATAAAAATGTTGCAGAAAATGAAATGACAAAATAACATAGTGTCAAATACTACATATAACCAGATAAAGGCAGACCAAATAATAAAAATAAATTCAAAGCTTATTTTTGTTGCGTGGGCGAAGATTGTAGCCGTGCCCGCTACGACGCCGCAAGTCTCTTGATGGTGGAGCATCGTCGTCATCTTCTGTCACGGTCACACCGCCATGGTCGTCGTCTTCATCACCCAATTGGCCGTCGTGGTGGCCGTCGCCATCAATCGTAACACCGCCATGGTCGTCGTCTTCATAACCCAATAGGCCGTCGTGGTGGACGTCGCCATCAACGCGCGGGCTGCACGCGCCCCGGTCGGGCACGCACTTGGTTGCGTGCGCACGGGTCCTGTTTTGCACGTCTTCCTTGCCCTGCGTGTCGTTCGGGCTGCGTGCACTTGAATGCGCGCCTCCAAGTCTTCAATCTTTGGGCAAACCTGACCTTTTTATTTTTTTGTTGTGCAGGTTTCGAAGCGTTCCTCCGGTCCGATGCGCCAACGCTCCTCTTTAACCGAAGACGATGTGGATATTTGGACGAAGAAATATGGGCTTCCTGCCAATTTGGAGGTGAGGATTCCACGTGCCGAGGAGCGAGTTCAGAATCCTCCTCGCGGCTGGCTGACAATTTGCGAGGTTTCTTTGAAGTCTGGCTTCCGTTTCCCGCTGTGTGAAGAGGTGATTGAGAATTGGTTCTCCAGTTTTAGGCAGTGTGAAGGTGGTCATGTGTTTATGGGGAACGAATCAGAGTGAAAGATTTTGGGAGTTGGTAGCTTCAGGATTAGGATGTTCGACGGAGTGGTTAGGACACTCACCAACGTTTGGTATGTGCCCAGTTTGAGAAAGAGGTTGATTTCGCTAGGCACTCTGGAGGCTGCAGGGTATTCTTATACCGGAAACGACGGATGTTTGAAGGTCAGAAGAGACGCGCAGGTAGTCATGGTAGGAGAGCGTTCCGGTACTCTCTACAGACTGATCGACACCACGATTGTGAGTGGAAGGGCGAGGAGAGAAGTTAGATTGCCTCTCAAGCTACAGGACACAGTAGCATATGTCTTTCAGGCTAGTTCCTCAGATCCTGGTTCCTATAGACAAGCTTTAGAGAACAGAGACCGCTCTTAGAGGAAAGCTATGAATGACCAGTAGAGGAACGAGGCAAGATTCGTGGCGAAGGAGTTCGCACAGAGAAAGGGCCTTGGCGAAGATAAAATATTTGCAGTCGTGGAGAAAAAGGGCAGAGTGTCGTCTCAGAAGTGCTCAGCCACCGCAAGGGGAGCCATCTAGCTCAGGAGTTCTACCAAGGAACTCGGGTTTACTCAGGAAAAGGTGGAGCTGCACAATGCTAGTTTTCTTGCAACAAACATGGTCTATTGTACAAGGATAAAGCACATTAGAGTGCGCCACTAGGAGTTGAGGGAGTTCGCTGGAGGTGGAGTCATGAAGTTGCGGAAGATCTCTACGGAGGATATCGATACGAACATGCAGACGAAATCCGTGACAAGTGTCAAGTTCAAGAACGGTCTTGACTTGACTCATTCTGATGCATGTTGATCGAGGAGGACCCCAGGGAGAGGGGGCTTGTAGTCGCCAGTAGGGGAGATTCAGATTGGAGGTACAGATACGTTTGTTAGGCTTCGAGGTGGAGTTCGTTTGTGGCGTGAGGCGTCAAGGTGGAGTTTGTTGAGATTATGACAACTCATCGCCAATCTCGTACCGTCAGGATCGCGTCTGTTGAAGCCAAAATTGACCTCTGTGGAGTTCGGGGTCCCTGGAAAGGGGTGACCTCACACCTACTACACTCGAGAGAACATCACGGACCGGAGACTTAGGAGACTATGAACAGACCCTCGGCTCTAGCGCGGAGGTCCCACCTCACACCCGGAAGGCTACCTGAGCTCTTCCCCTCCCTAGCCAAAGCTCGAGCTAGTGTGCCTTGAAGAGCTCTCTCAACTCTACCAAGAAGAAGCTAAGGGAGGAGAAAACTTAGAAAAAAGGGCTCCCCCTCAAGGCACCCAAGGGGGTCTATTTATAGTTTTTCCCAAGCACATGACCCATAATGTCTAAAACGCCCCCAAGGCAAATAAGCCTTGGGCCAATAGGGAACAGCCACGCCGGGGGGCAAAGAGGTAAAAACATCCCGGGGACAAAACGGTAACGACAAGGCCCAAAGGGGGCCAAGGATGGGGAGAGCCCACTTGCCAAACCGCGGGGCGGGCGAGACCCGGCCCCGGGCCGGTCTCGCCCCCACCAGCCCGCGGGGCGGGCGAGACCCGGCCCCGGGCCGGTCTCGCCCCCCCACCTGCCCGCGGGGCGGGCAAGACCCGGCCCCGGGCCGGTCTCTCCCCCACCTGCCCGCGGGGCGGGCGAGACCCGGCCCTGGGCCGGTCTCGCGCCCACCTGCCCGCGGGGCGGGCGGGACCCAGCCCCGGGCCGGTCTCGCCCCCACCAGCCCGCGGGGCGGGCGAGACCCGGCCCCGGGCCAGTCTCGCCCCTGCCAATCCGTTGCACCTGCCTCAAAGAAGGGGCCACCGGGGGGGGAGGTAAAATCTTTCCCCCCTACTAGTATACTTTCAAGCCAGAGCCAAAATTGGCCACCGAGAGTGCAAAATCTCCAAAAAGTTTAAAAATGCGTCCGTCTTGTTTGGGGCCCACTCTTCGCGAATACAGGGTTGTACACAATCCCCGCTCTTTTCGAGGTTGGCACAAGCTCAGAAAGAAACATCCAACCCAACGTATTCGCGGAGTGTAACCTCCCCTCGGGGTCAACCTGCCATGCCAGCCATGGGAGCCTGGGTGGCGAGACCTCTCTCTGGGTGAAAATACTTAGCCTCCCCGAGGGGTCAACCTGCCATGCCAGCCATGGGAGCCTGGGTGGCGAGACCTCTCTCTGGGTGAAAATACTTAGCCTCCTCGAGGGGTCAACCTGCCATGTCAGCTATGGGAGCCTGGGTGACGAGACGACCTCGGGGTGAAAACACTTAGCCTTCACAAGAGGTACCACCAGCTCCGCCAGCTAGTGAGAGCCTAACAGTGGGACCATCCCGAAGCAAAGGGGACTTACTCTCCCCGAGACACATTCGACCCAACTAGCTAGTGAGAGCGTGGCTGAGGAGATCCTCTCGGGGGTGGGGACTTGATCTCTCCGAGGCACATTCGACCCAACCAGCTAGTGGGAGCCTGGCTGAGGAGATCCTCTCAGGGGTGGGGCTTGATCTCCCCGAGGCACGTTCGACCCAACCGGGTGTTTCTGAAGATCCGGCCCATACATGGAGTTTCACGGGTGCGTGGTCGGAGGAAGAAGCTCAGCCCTAGGTACATGGGCCCTTACAGGATCCTGGAGCGGATCGGACCCCTAGCCTACCGGCTGGAGTTACCACCAGAGCTAGAAGCGCTGCACGACGTCTTCCACATTTCTTCCTTGAGGAGGGCTCTATTACGCCCGGAGCAGCAGATTCTGACTACGGAAGGGCCGGTAGCTTCAGACCGGTCGGTCCATTTGGAGCATGTGAGGATCGACGACCGAGGAGTGCGGGTCTTGCGACGCAAGAAGGTCCCTCTAGTCAAGGTCCTGTGGAGGAACCACGGCCAGGAGGAGCATACCTGGGAGCCACAGGACCTGATGCGACAAAGATACCCCGAGTTATTCAGTCAGGTACACCTCTCAGACCCCTCAAGATGTTAATTTATTTTTCCTGCTTTAAGTATACTAAGGGCTGCTTTAGGTAGATAGGGGCTTATCTTTGTTTATTGGGGGCTTAACTTTGTTTATTGGGATTTTGGTTCGCCGTTTGGGCGAAAGGGGTCTTAGATCTAAGTTTTCCCTTAAATCAAATTTAACAAACAAGGAGTCATAATGGGATGTTACAAGACTCTTTCCTTCGGTAATAAGACCCGTAGGTCCGACCTTGATTTCGGGGACGAAATCTTTGTTTTGTTTATTGGGATTTGTAACATCCCATTTCCAACTAGACCCCTAAGAGTGGTTTTGGCCATGACTAGGTCATGACAAAACCCTGGGAAGCCAGAAATGGGCCAAGAGATAGGAGGCCAAGGTAGGGATCACCATGGTCTGCAGATAGTAGAATTCTGAACAATAGTTTAGGATGACAATGGGGCTTCACCATGACCCCAAGACCCTACCACAACACTCCCAAACATTTTGGGAGACCCATTAGAGCCAAAAGGACCCATTAGGGCCAACCCAAGAGGCCCAGTTGACCAAGGTCAACCCTAGCCCTAAATAGGTCAACCTAGCCCACTTAGGGCCAATTGACCTACTCCTAGTCCAGAGGACCCCACCCATGCCCTCCTAACCCTAAAGTGGGATCAATGGGTCACTAAGGACACATTGGGGTCAGCCCTAGAGGCCAGGTTGACCCAAGTCAACTCAAGCTCCTAATCTGGTCAAAGTACCCTTACTAAGGGTATGTGACCTCCAAAGTGCAGGGTAACCCTACCTAGACCCTAAGGGGAGTCAATGGGTCACCAAGGATCCATTGGGGTCAACTCAAATGGTCATGTTGACCCAAGTCAACTCTAGCCCTAAAATGGTCAAAGTGACCTTACCAAGGGTCAAGTGACCTTTAAGGTGCCAAGTCAACCCTACCCAACCCTACATAGACCTTAGGGGAGGCCAATGAATCACCCAGGACCCAATGGGGTCAACCTAGATGGTCAAATTGGCCAAGTCAACCCTCATTGAGGGTCAAGTCAACTTAGCCCAAAAAGGGCTAACCCAAGCTCAAGCCACTTCTCCCTTAGGCTAAACCCATTCCCATGATCATCATAATCCAGTGGGCTGCCTTTAGCTTGTGGGGTTGACTAGTCAACCAGAGGTGACTAGGAGAGAGAAGGAGCTCCTCTCCATGATAATGGAGGAGAGAGAAATGAGGAAGGAGAAGGGGGAAGTGAGAGGCCGGCCAAGGGAGACTAACAGCCACCCATTATGGCTGCAATCAACTCCTCTAGGGGAGAGGAGTTGATTCCAGCCGTTTCTCGGCCACCAAGGGGTGGGTTCAGCCCCCCTCCACACAACCCGAGCCACTCCATTAATGGAGATAATGGCCATTGAAGAACCAGCCTCTCCCCTCCCCCAATTGCCATTTAAACACCATCAGGAAGCCAAGGGGATCATTTTGGAGCACTTACCTGGAGGAGACGAGCCCTTCCACTGTGCAGTTGCAGAAGCCGAGCGCCACCGCCGTCGCCAATGGCATCCCGCCGCTCCTCTCGCATCCAGGCCGCCAGGAAGGTCCTCCTCCTCTCCTTAACTCGCGGGTAGATCCTAGGAATCCTTAGGCTTGAGTTTCGGGCTCAATTGAGCCCGATCGAATCCGGGATTTCTCCTGGTTTCGGCAAGAAAAATTCTTGCTTAATCCGCCGGAAAATGCCTCTCCGGCGGCGGAGTCGCCGTCTGACGATAGCCACCACCTCGACGGAGGTGTTGGTGGCGGTGGCCGGCCGGGGAAGGGGCTGGATTGCCGGCGGCAGAGCTTGGAAATCGCTCCAGGCAGAACCAATCCCAGCCGTTGGCTCAGTGGGGACGATGACCAGATGCCGTCGATCTGCGCCAAGATTCGTGCGGCATCAGATCAAATACTATAGGAATTAAATAAAAATTATTTCATTTCTGTCACACTGGATGTATTTAATGTAATTAATGTTTAAAAATACTTAGGGACCCTGAATGGAAATTTGCCCAACATGAACATTGTAGCTTAGGGTGTCTAGTTTGCAGCAAAAATTGTTTGGACCCTTTTGGGACACTGGATAGACCAGGGCACCCATTTTGGTGGGACATACCCTTAGGGCTAGGCAGTCACTAAATTGAGTGCCCACTCTTCACCCCAAGCCCAAATTGGCTGAAATTTTGGCAGAGAGTCTATCCTAGACATACCTAAGGCCTGCCAAAAAATGGGAATTTTTGGGGAAAATATTTCTATAGTTTTGGTAAAAATTTAATAATCATTAGATAAATTAAATAGGTGCCCTAAACACATCCAAACCCTCCCAAATTTTGGTGAGTGGTCCCTGGGCTCCAATTAGGTTCCTGTATGAAATTTCATTTAGATTGGATGAGTTTTGAATAGGTTTTGACCCAACCCTATTTATACCCTATGAAGGGCATTTTGGTCAAAAGTTGCACTTTTGGTTTTGAGTGACCAAATCACCTCAACAGAGGCTGAAATTTTGGCCACAGATATAATTTGACTTTTTACACTCACTTATGGAGTTTGGGGTGGATTGGACTAGGGTAGCCCTAGAATGTTAGGGTAGGCCCTTTAGGGTAAATTTCTAGGGTTTGAAGAAATTGGGGTCAAAAGACCTTGGATGGACTTGAAACTTGGGAATGATGTCCATAGGGTTACTATGGTCCTGTGGTTAAAATTTTAGGGCATTTGGAAGACTTAAGACCCCTTAAATCCATAACCCTAGTTTAGGGCACTAGCTTTGAAACCATAAGATCTAATACCAAAACTATCTGAAAAGGCCTGAGATTGTGAATGGGTAGTTGCTTAGGGCATACATGTCTCTGGAAATTTTATAATAAATTTTGGATGAATATTTTTGGTACTTTATTCACAAAGTCATATTTTATAATTCCCACTTAAGAATTTTTGCAGAGAACTATACTTGTTTAAACTTGATAAAACTTAGCAAAGGGGCTTATAGTCATGATACCCATCTTTGTAAATTTTTATGAAATTTTTGAAGAATGATATTTAGTAGTTGCTTCTTTAATTATTTAATTCTATGGAACCTTGGGAAATTTAATAATGACTTTTAGATTGTCTGAAAAATTCTAATTTCTTCATCATGATGTTTCTAGTTCCCTATGAAGCCCTAGTAATTTTTACATAATTATTGGAGACATATATGTGGCACTTCCTTCATTATATTTGATTTTAGGAATTATTTTAATAAATCCTTTAGAGGTCAAGAACTATCTGGAAAATTATGAAAATTGGCAACCAATGATATTTCTCTGTTATTTAGTGAATACAAATTTTAGGAGGCCATTACCTGAGAGAATCTTATGGTTCATGTTCAAATTGACTATGGCCTAGCTTTTGAGGAAAATTCAATAAATAGTAGATTAACTGGGAAAAATATGATTTTCTGAATTTAGTCTATATTTATCATAATAGACCTCTGATAATTATCATGAGGGTACTGGATGAGTATTTCATGTACTTCCCTTTTTACGAGTCACGTAGCTTAAGTGGTCTGCATATAGCAAAACTGCAGGATTTCATTTGGATATGAATTAGGGCACGTATGATGGGTCTTGATGGTTTGCTGTAAGGACAAGTGGAATGGGCTGCATCTTTGGAAGATGAGTGAGTAGGGTGTGGTTTTGTCTAGGGTTTAAAGGCGTTCGGGTCCGACGAAAGATCGTCCTACCCAAGGAGAGTTGGAGTCAAATCACCCTAGGATTAGCGTATCGAAACATGAGAAAATAATGGGTAAGGGGATCAACCAATAATAAAATAAGTACCTTGCGAAAGGGAACGCTGGGCGTAATCCCAACACAGTTCCTAGTGCCCCTTGAGAGCCCTTCACAGGGAATACCGGGGGCAGTCCTGGGTTAACGTAAACTGTTTAACAAGCTGAAAAGAGTAACTTAGTAATTAGGGTTGCACATTTCACAGACACTGATGGCACGGGATGTTAGCTGGGAGCTTCGGCTCGATCGTTTGTGACGGACGTGTTGGTCCGGGGAGCTTCGGCTCGGGTTTTGATCACGCTAAATTTGCATGTGCATAAAAGGAAAGTAAATTAAGGTGGTGGGTCTTCGGTATTGGAGGGTCGATGCACCGACGCCAATACGTTGACTCGGCAAGTGTGGTTAGCACTTCGCCAACAGAAGTCCGGTGCGCCAGCCGGCAAGAGTACGCAGGAGTCCGCTTCGTGCACCAAGCGTTGAGGCGTACGATAGGTCTGACCGGTAGTGCTTTACTGGTTTAGAGGTGGGCGAGGCCCAACCCACCGCTTCCGTCTGCCACTACGGAGGTATCCTGGGAGGTTACGGCTCCAGAAAGGGGGAACTAAAGGTCTGTGTGCACAGAGTCGGGTGTGTGCGTTGCACTTGCATGATCCATCATACCCACTTGCATGTCATAGCATAATCGTTACCTTAAACCTTGACACCTAAAGTATAAGTGGAATGGGACGCTTATACTTTAGGACCTGCAAAACGACCCCTTAGTCTATAAGCTTGTGTGGGCAAGTTTATAAATTAAGGTTAATTTTGATATATTTAGTTACTGCTGTTTGACCACCGACACCCCAACGTATAAATCGGTATGGGACTTTTTATACGATGGGAGCCTTGCAAGAGACCCCTTGGCTTATGTGTTTTTCCACATAAGTGAAGGTTACATTTCAGCTTACATTTTATTGTCTTTATATGCTATAGAACTTGCTAGAATAGGACCGCTGCCATCTGCTTTTGATATTCTCCACCTTCAAGTCCTCCCCTTTCTTCCTCTCCGCTCGGTGCCTAGGAGCCGTGGGGGAAGGGGTGGGGGATGATAGGACTTAGTCTTTTAGACTAACGGTTTTCGAACCGCATCATTTAGGGGATCGTGGAGACCAGCATGGGGGAGCAGCCCCAGAGACCGGTGCGCTTGGAGGTGGGGCAGTCTAGCTCCGGAGTTCATACAGCCGGGACTGTGAGTCTCGACCCTGAGTAGTTTTTCAGCTTTTGCTTCCGCATGAGTGATTCTGTAGTGAGGATATGTTGTACCGGGCATAAGCCCGTATTTTGCTACTCTGATGTTATCTTCTGTGGACACTCCCTTCGTGGAGTTATATTTATATATGTCATGTGATTCTCTGTGGACAGATAGTTTTCATTTTACTTCATTATGCTACTTTTATGTGATCGAATTGGCCGGCAGAATCGGCGCTTTGTGGTGATGACCCTTCAGGGCGTGAAGGAGTCACCGCAAAACGGCAGGTTCTGGGCCTAAGACCCCGGTGTCAAAAAGGAAAAAAAAAGGGGGTCTTACAAGTGGTATCAGAGGAAACCTCGATCGAAAAGTAGCCGTCCACAACCCTGGGTCACCCCCGCGCGGGTTTAGTTTGGGGACAAACTAAGCAACGGAAGCAGTGGTGTGCCCATACAGGGGAAATCACATGTAAGTTGTCCACTTTCATTAGGCATTGAGTCGATTGTCTACTAATGTACTTCATTTTGCAGCCCCCAGCTCAGCCCACCCCACAAGGTGGAGCTCAGCAGACTCCAGACATTGCACCACCTCCCATGGTCCCCACACCTTTCCTCCAGTCAGACATGGGGCAGACCCTTACAGCTATCCTTGAGGCCTTCCGAGCTCAGCAAGCCCCAGTCCAGCAGCCAAACCCAGGGGCCAACTGGATGAGCACCTTCCGAGGACTCTCTCCCCCATCTTACTTGGGGACGGAGTCGGCAGTACGGACAGAGGAGTGGCTGGATGTGATGTACGAGATGTTGACTGGGATACGATGCCCTTGGGAGGAGAGGGTGGCCCTAGTGGTATCTTGCTTGGAGTCACATGCCAAGCGGTGGTGGAAGACGCTGTTGGACACGACCTTTGCGGATAGAGAGATTGCAGAAATCACCTGGGAAGAATTCAGGGCCACGCTGCTGGAGCACTTTGTTCCTCAGTCGGCCAGGGACGAGTTGGAGGAGCGTTTCTTGCAGCTGAGGCAGGGCACCAGGACAGTGGTGGAGTACCACCGAGAGTTCAATCATTTGGCCCGATATGCGGGCTCTTATCAGCTGGATGAAGCAGGGTACGTCAAGAGGTTTTATAAGGGCCTAAAAGAGGAGTTGAGAGAGGCTTTGCTTTTTGTCTCTGACGGGCCCATCTCCCGAATTTTAGAGATGGCGAAGAGGATTGAGGCCGACTGGCACACCACTCGGGGCCGGAAACGGCAAACGGAGGACCAGGGCCGGAGGGCCCGAAATGATCAGCGGCGAGGCATCGTACCAGATGGAAGAAGGGCAGAGGAGCAGCCTCGTCAGGAGTTAAGGCAGGAGCCGAGAGAGCAGGTGGTCTTGGCCCCTCAACCTCTCCAGATCCAGGAGATGCAGAGACCCCGGGGTATGGCGTATCCCCCGCCGGAGTGCTTCCACTGTCACCAGGTGGGACACCTCCGGAGAGATTGCCCTATGAGGGGGGCACCACCTCCAGCACCACGGGGTGGCCCACCGGCCCAGCATTTCGGAGGCCGAGGACGCGGCCGAGGACGTGGTTACCAGGGAGGCGACCGCAGGCAGAATGGGGAGCAGATTTACGCTCTGGACTTAGCACAGCCCCGGAACCCGGACAGGGTTATTGCAGGTATGAGAGTAATCTTAATTTTTGGAATTATTCCTTGCTCGTATTAAGCGTTGATAGAACTACTACACAACCTAGGTTAGAAAACCTTACACTAGAATTTCTTTCAACTGATTTAGGAATGGTGATGGTGTGCGGCAAGCCTGCCCACACCTTGTTCGACACGGGTGCATCGCACAACTTTGTGTCGGAGGATTTCGTCAAGGACCTGGATCAGATTCGTTGTTATACGGGACTACCCAGGAGGGTGCGCCTCCCCAATGGGATGGAGATCCAGTCCACAGAAAAGTGCCTCCTGGAGGTTACCATAGACGGGTTGACACTCGAGGCCCCGGCGATGATCCTGAGGATGCCGGACTTCGACCTCGTCTTGGGCATGACATGGCTTGTCTGGAACCATGCCCAGATTGATTGCCCGGCAGGGAGGGTCGTGCTCAGCCACGGCGATACTTATGCAACGTTCGAAGGTACTACACCGGTCTCCCGTCGCTTGCTTTCATCTATTCAGGCCATTAAGGCTCATATGCAAGGGGACGAGGTATATCAAGTATTGTTCGAGATGACTGAGGAGAAGGACCTGATTGCTAACATTCCGGTGGTTCGTGACTACGCCGACATTTTTCCGGATAAGCTGCCAGGACTACCTCCGCATAGGGAAAAGGACTTCCAGATTCAGTTGGTACCAGGGGCTAAGCCGGTATCCAAGGCCCCTTATCGGATGGCCCCGAAGGAATTGGCGGAGTTTCGGACACAGTTGCAGGAGCTGGTGGAAGCAGGATTTGTTAGGCCGAGTTCCTCATCATGGGGAGCTCCTGTCCTATTCGTGAAGAAGAAGGACGGTACTTTACGCCTGTGCATCGACTATCGAGCACTAAACAGGCTGACCGTCTGAAATACCTATCCGCTCCCCAGGATAGACGAGTTGTTCGATCAGCTGGAGGGAGCCCATTATTTTTCGAAGCTGGACTTGAGGTCAGGCTATTACCAGCTGCGGATCCAGGAGGAGGATATTCCGAAGACGGCCTTTAGTAGCCGATATGGATTGTATGAGTTCATCGTGATGCCCTTCGGGCTCACGAATGCTCCGTCAGCGTTTATGAGCCTCAT
Source organism: Platanthera guangdongensis (assembly GCA_039583875.1). NCBI lineage: Eukaryota > Viridiplantae > Streptophyta > Magnoliopsida > Asparagales > Orchidaceae > Platanthera > Platanthera guangdongensis. Next base: position 7,829,331 of record CM077158.1, read on the forward strand.
GAACCGGGTCTTCGAGGCTTATTTGGATGTGTTCGTCATAGTGTTCATAGACGACATCCTTATCTATTCTAAGACGGAGGAGGAGCACACACGACATCTAGCATTGACCCTGGAGAGACTGCGGGAGCATCATCTTTATGCGAAGTTCAGTAAGTGTCAGTTCTGGCTGAAGGAGGTGGCTTTCTTAGGTCACATTATCAGCGGAGCCGGGCTGGCAGTGGACCCGGCAAAGATTCGAGCTATTTCGGAGTGGCCGCAGCTGAAAACAGCCACTGACGTACGGAGTTTTCTAGGACTTGCCGGTTATTATCGGAAGTTCGTAGAGGGATTCTCTCGAATCGCCCTCCCGCTCACATCCTTGACGAAGAAGGAGGCACTGTTCGTGTGGACCCCGCAGTGCCAGACAGCTTTCCAGGAGCTGAAGGATCGGCTGACCTCGGCTCCCATTCTCACTCTCCCCTCGGAGAGGGAGGGATTTCAGGTCTACACCGACGCATCATATCAGGGGATGGGAGCGGTGCTGATGCAGAACGGACACGTCATAGCTTATGCCTCCCGCCAGCTGAAGACCCATGAGAAGTAACTACCCAGTACATGACCTTGAGATGGGGGCAGTTGTATTCGCACTGAAGATATGGCGGCACTACCTTTATGGAGTCCACTGTGATATATATTCCGATCATAAGAACCTTAAGTACGTGGACACGCAGAAGGAACTGAACATCAGGCAAAGGCGGTGGGTGGAGTTCCTATCTGACTATCAGTATGAGATGCACTATCACCCGGGGAAGGCAAACGTGGTAGCAGATGCACTGAGTCGGAGAGCCGCCACAACAGGAGCAGAGCCTCAGTTGATGTCTATGGAGCTGCTGCGGAGACTAGAGGACATGCACATTACTCTGGTATCGTCTGATGATCCTGAGCTCTATGAGGAGTACTTGGCCGCGATAGGCGTTACCGATGACATCAGAGACCGGGTCAGAGAGGGACAGAGGCAGGATGCCAAGTTGGAACCCATCTTCCAAGCTCTGAAGGCAGGCACTGCAGGAGATTACACACTGAGGGACGATCTGGTGTGCTTCAGAGGACGGGTGTATATACCGGAGGGAGGCCAGATCCGGGAGGATATTATGATGGAGGCGCACTGCAGCCGGTATTCTGTACACCCGGGGATCACAAAGATGACGGCTGATTTGATGAAGACGATGTACTGGCCGGGCATGAAGAAGGATGTCTCACACTTCGTGACCCATTGTGAGGCATGTCAGCTAGTGAAGGCAGAGTGCAGGAACCCCGCAGGATTATTGCAGCCACTCCCGGTGCCGGAGTGGAAGTTTGATGACATAGCCATGGACTTCATACATGGGCTTCCCCGGTCTCGGACAGGGAATGACTCGATCTGGGTAATCGTCGATCGGTTGACCAAGGTGGCTCGATTCATACCGATCAGGAAGGATGATTCAGTAGGAATACTGGTGCGGAAGTTTGTGGAGCAGTTCATTCGTTATCATGGTGTGTCCAGGACGATAGTGTCGGATCGGGATGGCAGGTTCACCTCCAGGGAGTGGAGGTCCGTGCAAGCTTACTTAGGCACGCGATTGACTTTCAGCACTGCATTCCACCCCCAGACAGACGGGCAGATAGAACGCACCAACCGGACGCTGGAGGACCTTTTGAGGCTATGCATCTTAGATCGCGGGGAACCGTGGGAGAAACTCTTACCCCTTGTCGAGTTCTCCTATAACAACAGCCACCAGTCCAGCATCAGGATGGCGCCTTACGAAGCCTTGTACGGGAGGAGATGCCGGACCCCACTCTCATGGGTGCAGAACGAAGATCCGAAGGTATTGGGGTCAGAGTTTGTTGAAGACACCGAGGCACAAGTGAGGCTGATCAGAGACAGGATGCTCGAGGCGCAGAGTAGACAGGCCAAGTATTATGACGCCCGACATCGGCAGGTGGAGTTCCAGGTGGGGGACCGGGTGTTTCTGAAGATCCGGCCCATACATGGAGTTTCACGGGTGCGTGGTCGGAGGAAGAAGCTCAGCCCTAGGTACATGGGCCCTTACAGGATCCTGGAGCGGATCGGACCCCTAGCCTACCGGCTGGAGTTACCACCAGAGCTAGAAGCGCTGCACGACGTCTTCCACATTTCTTCCTTGAGGAGGGCTCTATTACGCCCGGAGCAGCAGATTCTGACTACGGAAGGGCCGGTAGCTTCAGACCGGTCGGTCCATTTGGAGCATGTGAGGATCGACGACCGAGGAGTGCGGGTCTTGCGACGCAAGAAGGTCCCTCTAGTCAAGGTCCTGTGGAGGAACCACGGCCAGGAGGAGCATACCTGGGAGCTACAGGACCTGATGCGACAAAGATACCCCGAGTTATTCAGTCAGGTACACCTCTCAGACCCCTCAAGATGTTAATTTATTTTTCCTGCTTTAAGTATACTAAGGGCTGCTCTAGGTAGATAGGGGCTTATCTTTGTTTATTGGGGGCTTAACTTTGTTTATTGGGATTTTGGTTCGCCGTTTGGGCGAAAGAGGTCTTAGATCTAAGTTTTCCCTTAAATCAAATTTAACAAACAAGGAGTCATAATGGGATGTTACAAGACTCTTTCCTTCGGTAATAAGACCCGTAGGTCCGACCTTGATTTCGGGGACGAAATCTTTGTTTTGTTTATTGGGATTTGTAACATCCCATTTCCAACTAGACCCCTAAGAGTGGTTTTGGCCATGACTAGGTCATGACAAAACCCTGGGAAGCCAGAAATGGGCCAAGAGATAGGAGGCCAAGGTAGGGATCACCATGGTCTGCAGATAGTAGAATTCTGAACAATAGTTTAGGATGACAATGGGGCTTCACCATGACCCCAAGACCCTACCACAACACTCCCAAACATTTTGGGAGACCCATTAGAGCCAAAAGGACCCATTAGGGCCAACCCAAGAGGCCCAGTTGACCAAGGTCAACCCTAGCCCTAAATAGGTCAACCTAGCCCACTTAGGGCCAATTGACCTACTCCTAGTCCAGAGGACCCCACCCATGCCCTCCTAACCCTAAAGTGGGATCAATGGGTCACTAAGGACACATTGGGGTCAGCCCTAGAGGCCAGGTTGACCCAAGTCAACTCAAGCTCCTAATCTGGTCAAAGTACCCTTACTAAGGGTATGTGACCTCCAAAGTGCAGGGTAACCCTACCTAGACCCTAAGGGGAGTCAATGGGTCACCAAGGATCCATTGGGGTCAACTCAAATGGTCATGTTGACCCAAGTCAACTCTAGCCCTAAAATGGTCAAAGTGACCTTACCAAGGGTCAAGTGACCTTTAAGGTGCCAAGTCAACCCTACCCAACCCTACATAGACCTTAGGGGAGGCCAATGAATCACCCAGGACCCAATGGGGTCAACCTAGATGGTCAAATTGGCCAAGTCAACCCTCATTGAGGGTCAAGTCAACTTAGCCCAAAAAGGGCTAACCCAAGCTCAAGCCACTTCTCCCTTAGGCTAAACCCATTCCCATGATCATCATAATCTAGTGGGCTGCCTTTAGCTTGTGGGGTTGACTAGTCAACCAGAGGTGACTAGGAGAGAGAAGGAGCTCCTCTCCATGATAATGGAGGAGAGAGAAATGAGGAAGGAGAAGGGGGAAGTGAGAGGCCGGCCAAGGGAGACTAACAGCCACCCATTATGGCTGCAATCAACTCCTCTAGGGGAGAGGAGTTGATTCCAGCCGTTTCTCGGCCACCAAGGGGTGGGTTCAGCCCCCCTCCACACAACCCGAGCCACTCCATTAATGGAGATAATGGCCATTGAAGAACCAGCCTCTCCCCTCCCCCAATTGCCATTTAAACACCATCAGGAAGCCAAGGGGATCATTTTGGAGCACTTACCTGGAGGAGACGAGCCCTTCCACTGTGCAGTTGCAGAAGCCGAGCGCCACCGCCGTCGCCAATGGCATCCCGCCGCTCCTCTCGCATCCAGGCCGCCAGGAAGGTCCTCCTCCTCTCCTTAACTCGCGGGTAGATCCTAGGAATCCTTAGGCTTGAGTTTCGGGCTCAATTGAGCCCGATCGAATCCGGGATTTCTCCTGGTTTCGGCAAGAAAAATTCTTGCTTAATCCGCCGGAAAATGCCTCTCCGGCGGCGGAGTCGCCGTCTGACGATAGCCACCACCTCGACGGAGGTGTTGGTGGCGGTGGCCGGCCGGGGAAGGGGCTGGATTGCCGGCGGCAGAGCTTGGAAATCGCTCCAGGCAGAACCAATCCCAGCCGTTGGCTCAGTGGGGACGATGACCAGATGCCGTCGATCTGCGCCAAGATTCGTGCGGCATCAGATCAAATACTATAGGAATTAAATAAAAATTATTTCATTTCTGTCACACTGGATGTATTTAATGTAATTAATGTTTAAAAATACTTAGGGACCCTGAATGGAAATTTGCCCAACATGAACATTGTAGCTTAGGGTGTCTAGTTTGCAGCAAAAATTGTTTGGACCCTTTTGGGACACTGGATAGACCAGGGCACCCATTTTGGTGGGACATACCCTTAGGGCTAGGCAGTCACTAAATTGAGTGCCCACTCTTCACCCCAAGCCCAAATTGGCTGAAATTTTGGCAGAGAGTCTATCCTAGACATACCTAGGGCTTGCCAAAAAATGGGAATTTTTGGGGAAAATATTTCTATAGTTTTGGTAAAAATTTAATAATCATTAGATAAATTAAATAGGTGCCCTAAACACATCCAAACCCTCCCAAATTTTGGTGAGTGGTCCCTGGGCTCCAATTAGGTTCCTGTATGAAATTTCATTTAGATTGGATGAGTTTTGAATAGGTTTTGACCCAACCCTATTTATACCCTATGAAGGGCATTTTGGTCAAAAGTTGCACTTTTGGTTTTGAGTGACCAAATCACCTCAACAGAGGCTGAAATTTTGGCCACAGATATAATTTGACTTTTTACACTCACTTATGGAGTTTGGGGTGGATTGGACTAGGGTAGCCCTAGAATGTTAGGGTAGGCCCTTTAGGGTAAATTTCTAGGGTTTGAAGAAATTGGGGTCAAAAGACCTTGGATGGACTTGAAACTTGGGAATGATGTCCATAGGGTTACTATGGTCCTGTGGTTAAAATTTTAGGGCATTTGGAAGACTTAAGACCCCTTAAATCCATAACCCTAGTTTAGGGCACTAGCTTTGAAACCATAAGATCTAATACCAAAACTATCTGAAAAGGCCTGAGATTGTGAATGGGTAGTTGCTTAGGGCATACATGTCTCTGGAAATTTTATAATAAATTTTGGATGAATATTTTTGGTACTTTATTCACAAAGTCATATTTTATAATTCCCACTTAAGAATTTTTGCAGAGAACTATACTTGTTTAAACTTGATAAAACTTAGCAAAGGGGCTTATAGTCATGATACCCATCTTTGTAAATTTTTATGAAATTTTTGAAGAATGATATTTAGTAGTTGCTTCTTTAATTATTTAATTCCATGGAACCTTGGGAAATTTAATAATGACTTTTAGATTGTCTGAAAAATTCTAATTTCTTCATCATGATGTTTCTAGTTCCCTATGAAGCCCTAGTAATTTTTACATAATTATTGGAGACATATATGTGGCACTTCCTTCATTATATTTGATTTTAGGAATTATTTTAATAAATCCTTTAGAGGTCAAGAACTATCTGGAAAATTATGAAAATTGGCAACCAATGATATTTCTCTGTTATTTAGTGAATACAAATTTTAGGAGGCCATTACCTGAGAAAATCTTATGGTTCATGTTCAAATTGACTATGGCCTAGTTTTTGAGGAAAATTCAATAAATAGTAGATTAATTGGGAAAAATATGATTTTCTGAATTTAGTCTATATTTATCATAATAGACCTCTGATAATTATCATGAGGGTACTGGATGAGTATTTCATGTACTTCCCTTTTTACGGGTCACGTAGCTTAAGTGGTCTGCATATAGCAAAACTGCAGGATTTCATTTGGATATGAATTAGGGCACGTATGATGGGTCTTGATGGTTTGCTGTAAGGACAAGTGGAATGGGCTGCATCTTTGGAAGATGAGTGAGTAGGGTGTGGTTTTGTCTAGGGTTTAAAGGCGTTCGGGTCCGACGAAAGATCGTCCTACCCAAGGAGAGTTGGAGTCAAATCACCCTAGGATTAGCGTATCGAAACATGAGAAAATAATGGGTAAGGGGATCAACCAATAATAAAATAAGTACCTTGCGAAAGGGAACGCTGGGCGTAATCCCAACATAGTTCCTAGTGCCCCTTGAGAGCCCTTCACAGGGAATACCGGGGGCAGTCCTGGGTTAACGTAAACTGTTTAACAAGCTGAAAAGAGTAACTTAGTAATTAGGGTTGCACATTTCACAGACACTGATGGCACGGGATGTTAGCTGGGAGCTTCGGCTCGATCGTTTGTGACGGACGTGTTGGTCCGGGGAGCTTCGGCTCGGGTTTTGATCACGCTAAATTTGCATGTGCATAAAAGGAAAGTAAATTAAGGTGGTGGGTCTTCGGTATTGGAGGGTCGATGCACCGACGCCAATACGTTGACTCGGCAAGTGTGGTTAGCACTTCTCCAACAGAAGTCCGGTGCGCCAGCCGGCAAGAGTACGCAGGAGTCCGCTTCGTGCACCAAGCGTTGAGGCGTACGATAGGTCTGACCGGTAGTGCTTTACTGGTTTAGAGGTGGGCGAGGCCCAACCCACCGCTTCCGTCTGCCACTACGGAGGTATCCTGGGAGGTTACGGCTCCAGAAAGGGGGAACTAAAGGTCTGTGTGCACATAGTCGGGTGTGTGCGTTGCACTTGCATGATCCATCATACCCACTTGCATGTCATAGCATAATCGTTACCTTAAACCTTGACACCTAAAGTATAAGTGGAATGGGACGCTTATACTTTAGGACCTGCAAAACGACCCCTTAGTCTATAAGCTTGTGTGGGCAAGTTTATAAATTAAGGTTAATTTTGATATATTTAGTTACTGCTGTTTGACCACTGACACCCCATCGTATAAATCGGTATGGGACTTTTTATACGATGGGAGCCTTGCAAGAGACCCCTTGGCTTATGTGTTTTTCCACATAAGTGAAGGTTACATTTCAGCTTACATTTTATTGTCTTTATATGCTATAGAACTTGCTAGAATAGGACCGCTGCCATCTGCTTTTGATATTCTCCACCTTCAAGTCCTCCCCTTTCTTCCTCTCCGCTCGGTGCCTAGGAGCCGTGGGGGAAGGGGTGGGGGATGATAGGACTTAGTCTTTTAGACTAACGGTTTTCGAACCGCATCATTTAGGGGATCGTGGAGACCAGCATGGGGGAGCAGCCCCAGAGACCGGTGCGCTTGGAGGTGGGGCAGTCTAGCTCCGGAGTTCATACAGCCGGGACTGTGAGTCTCGACCCTGAGTAGTTTTTCAGCTTTTGCTTCCGCATGAGTGATTCTGTAGTGAGGATATGTTGTACCGGGCATAAGCCCGTATTTTGCTACTCTGATGTTATCTTCTGTGGACACTCCCTTCGTGGAGTTATATTTATATATGTCATGTGATTCTCTGTGGACAGATAGTTTTCATTTTACTTCATTATGCTACTTTTATGTGATCGAATTGGCCGGCAGAATCGGCGCTTTGTGGTGATGACCCTTCAGGGCGTGAAGGAGTCACCGCAAAACGGCGGTTCTGGGCCTAAGACCCCGGTGTCAAAAAGGAAAAAAAAGGGGGTCTTACACTTGATCTCCCTGAGGCACATTCGACCCAACCAGCTAGTGGGAGCCTGGCTGAGGAGATCCTCTCGGGGGTGGGACTTGATCTCCCCGAGGCACGTTCGACTCAACCAGCTAGTGGGAGCCTGACTGAGGAGATCCTCTCGGGGGTGGGGCTTGATCTCCCCGAGGCACATCCGACCCAACCAGCTAGTGCAAGCCTGGCTGAGGAGATTCTCTCGGGGGTAGGGTCTTGATCTCCCCGAGGCACATTCGACCCAACCAGCTAGTGGGAGCCTGGCTGAGGAGATCCTCTCGGGGGTGGGACTTGATCTCCCCGAGGCACATTCGACCCAACCAGCTAGTGAGAGCCTAGCTGAGGAGATCCTCTCGGGGGTGGGGACTTGATCTCCCCTAGGCACATTCGACCCAACCAGCTAGTGGGAGCCTAGCTGAGGAGATCCTCTCGGGGGTGGGACTTGATCTCCCCGAGGCACGTTCGACCCAACCAGCTAGTGGGAGCCTGGCTGAGGAGATCCTCTCGGGGGTGGGGCTTGATCTCCCCGAGGCACATCCGACCCAACCAGCTAGTGAGAGTCTGGATGAGGCGATTCTCTCGGGGGTGGGGACTTGATCTCCCCGAGGCACATTCGACCCAACCAGCTAGTGGGAGCCTGGCTGAGGAGATCCTCTCGGGGGTGGGACTTGATCTCCCCGAGGCACATTCGACCCAACCAGCTAGTGAGAGCCTGGCTGAGGAGATCCTCTCGGGGGTGGGGACTTGATCTCCCCGAGGCACGTTCGACCCAACCAGCTAGTGAGAGCCTGGCTGAGGAGATCCTCTCGGGGGTGGGGCTTGATCTCCTCGAGGCACGTTCGACCCAACCAGCTAGTGAGAGCCTGGCTGAGGAGATCCTCTCGGGGGTGGGGCTTGATCTCCCCGAGGCACATTCGACCCAACCAGCTAGTGGGAGCCTGGCTGAGGAGATCCTCTCGGGGGTGGGAAGCTAGGTGTGTCACTTGAACTCTACCAAATCCAACATCCTCAAACGGGGAAATATTTTGAGTTACATGATTCCCCGACCCGGCCGGTCGGGGGTAGAGCTTGTTACAAGATAAGAAAGAGAGAGACTACACCAAGGCGAGGCTTCTTCAAGTGGCCTGGGCATGACGACCGCCATCCGCTTCCTTCTCGTCGGGCACTTCCATCCTGCTCAGGCTCTCCATGATCTTCTCCATCTCCTCCGCCTTGGCCAACCAAGAGATGGTGTTGACGGCCGTGACGTAGCACTGCCTTGCCATCCTGGAGTCTCCCTTGACTCTGACATGGATCCCTCCTGAGTTGAACTTGAGGCATTGGTGGAAGGAAGATGGCACACAACGAAAGGCGCTGATGAGGGGCCTTCCGAAGATGGCGTTGTAGCTGCTTGGAGCGTCAACAATAACGAACCGGCAGTTCCTTGAGACTCCCCCCAATTTCACTTGGAGCCCCACTCCACCTTCGACCTCCTTCCTTTCTCCTGAAAATCCGAACAAGGGTCCGTCCGAGGCTAACACCCTCATTGGCTCTACCTTCATCTCGTCAAACGCCTTCTTGAAAACGACGTTGACGGAGCTTCTGTTGTCAACCAAGATCCGGGATACGGTGTAGCCTTCGATGACAGTCTGGATGACAAGCGCATCGCAAAACGGGTCCTCATGATCCGGTAAGTCCTTTACCGAGAAGGTGATCTTCTCCTCCTGGGGCGGGGTCTGGGAGGTTGAGGCGACGCTCCTTCGGTACATGATATGGAGGCTTGCCTTCCGAGTGGCCTCAACCTCCACTCCACCGTGGATCACTCCTATACCACCTCGGGTTCCCACGTCGACCCGGTCCTCGCATATGTCATCCCCCCTTCTCTGGGTAGAACCTCTTCAACCCGCTGGCGGCTGTGGCTGGGCAGGGCCTCTTGCCCCCCTCACTTCAAGAAACTCGGGGCAGGTAGCCGTGGCGTGCCCCTCCACCTGGTGGAAGTCGCAGTATGGTAGCGCTCCTCCCCTCCTTCGGCGGGCTGGGTGTTCTCTCCTGTTTCCTCTTCTCCCTCCACCTATCGCCAAGGCCTGCTGCGGAGGGGGTAAGAGCTGCCTTGGGGCTTGCCTCTGGAAGTTATATCGCCCTTGGCCTCCCTAGAAATTCCCCCCTCCGTGGATGAGGGCTCTTCCTGGACCTTGGGCAGGTCCTTCCTGCTGCCTCCAGCCTGGCTCTGGACCCTCCTGAGCTCTCCGCTCCTCCCTCCTTCTTCCTTCCTGATGCCTTGAGCCACCTTGCTCCTTTGACTCCGTCTCCATTAGCTCTGCCAACTTCTTGACAAATGCCGGGTTGGCCGCCTCCATGACTATCTCCTCAGCCGCCCTTTCCATCAGCTCCTCAAAGGAAAGGGGGGCCTTCCGGGTCAAGCTCATCTTGAAGAAGCCCTCCTTCAACCCGACAGTGAAGGCCATCTGGAGAGCATACTCTGGCATCTCCTGGACCTCCAGGATCTCCCCCTGGAACCAGTCAACGTAACGGGCCATCGACTCCTCGGCCCCTTGCCTTATCAGGAAGATGGACTCAGGACTCCTCTTTCGCTTCTTGGAGGTGGAGAAGCGAAGCTGGAAGCTCTAGCTCAAGTCCTCGAACCCATAGATTGACCTCGGAGGGAGTTGATGGAACCAGTCCCTTGCCTTCTCCTTCAATGTGATCGCAAAGAGGCGACACTTGAAGGCGTCCGTCATCGGCCTGATGGAGACGGCATCCTCGAACCACTACAGATGTTGAACGGGGTCATCCTTCCACGTATAGTAAGCCATGTCAGGCTCTCGGAACCCCTCGGGAACGGGAGCTGAAATGATCAGCTCGCTGAAGGGTGACCCCCTAAGGGGGGGGGGGGGTCTCGCCACCTCCACTCGCGCAACCTGCTCACCTGGGAGGTTGGCACTCGTCGGGCTAGAGAACAACTCCCAGCCAGTGAGGTCTCGCTCGACCCCATCTCCCATCCTCTCCTTCCCTGGCCTTCTTCTTGGTGCACTTTCTTCTCCCCCTGCTGTGGTCATCTCGCCTAGACCCCTGGGAGTCGACTCGTCGAGGGGGGGAGCTAGCTCCTGGGGGGTCGGGGTGGAGCTGCCACCCTGAGGAGCAATGCTTCGCAGCATCTCCATGATACCCTGGATGAAGGCCATGAACTCTTGCCTCCCACAAAGGGTCCTGAGCTAGGGAGCTCGCCGAGATCATCACTACCTCCCTGACCTCCCGTCATGACTCTCTCCCGAGATCTTCTGTGCTGTTCACTCTCCACGCTCACCGCACCAAAGTGTTGAAGCCAAAATTGACCTCTGAGGAGTTCGGGGTCCCTGGAAAGGGGTGACCTCACACCTACTACACTCGAGAGAACGTCACGGACCGGAGACTTAGGAGAATATGAACAGACCCTTGGCTCTAGCGCGGAGGTCCCACCTCACACCCGAAAGGCTACCTGAGCTCTTCCCCTCCCTAGCCAATGCTTGAGCTAGGGTGCCTTGAAGAGCTCTCTCAACTCTACCAAGAAGAAGCTAATGGAGGAGAAAACTTAGAAAAAAGGGCTCCCCCTCAAGGCACCTAAGGAGGTCTATTTATAGTTTTTCCCAAGCACATGACCCATAATGTCTGAAACGCCCCCAAGGCAAATAAGCCTTGGGCCAATAGGGAACCGCCACGCCGGGGGGCAAAGAGGTAAAAACATCCCGGGGGCAAAACGGTAACGACAAGGCCCAAAGGGGGCCAAGGATGGGGAGAGCCCACTTGCCAAACCGCGGGGCGGGCGAGACCCGGCCCCGGGCCGGTCTCGCCCCCACCAGCCCGCGGGGCGGGCGAGACCCGGCCCCGGGCCGGTCTCGCCCCCCCACCTGCCCGCGGGGCGGGCGGGACCCGGCCCCGGGCCGGTCTCGCCCCCACCTGCCCGCGGGGCGGGCGGGACCCGGCCCCGGGCCGGTCTCGCCCCCACCAGCCTGCGGGGCGGGCGAGACCCGTCCCCGGGCCGGTCTCACCCCCACCTGCCCGCGGGGCGGGCGAGACCCGGCCCCCGGGCCGGTCTCGCCCCCACCTGCCCGCGGGGCGGGCGAGACCCGGCCCCCGGGCCGGTCTCGCCCTCACCTGCCCGCGGGGCGGGCGGGACCCGGGCCAGTCTCGCCCCTGCCAATCCGTTGCACCTGCCTCAAAGAAGGGGCCACCGGGGAGGGGGGAGGAAAAATCTACCTCCCCCCAGTGGCCCTCTTTTAGGGGGCGGGTGCGACAAGTTGGCTAACACCCGCCCCGTCCCGATAGGTGCCTGTCGGCCTGGTGGGGCGAGACCGGCCGGGGGCCAGGGTCTCGCCCCCGCCTCCTTCTGCTTGGCGGCCTGGTGGGGCGAGACCGGCCGGGGGCCAGGGTCTCGCCCCCGCCTCCTTCTGCTTGGCGGCCTGGTGGGGCGAGACCGGCCGGGGGCCAGAGTTTCACCCCCGCCTCCTTCTGTTTGGCGGCCTTGGGGCGAGACCGGCCGGGGGCCAGGGTGTAACGCCCCGAAACTCAAATGAGCAAAGGGGAATATTTTTGGGCCAATTTGAGTTCTGGTTGCAGGCACACGGCCTGGGACACGGGCGTGTCTCAGGGCGTGTCAAGCCTGTGTCGACACTAAGGCGCGAAGTCGACACTTTGGTCTCGACATTGTGTCGAGACTGGGCACACGGCCTGCGACACGGGCGTGTCGCAGGGCGTGTCGACCCGTGTCGACACTTAGCCGTGAAGTCGACACAGTACTTCGACGTTGTGTTGAGACACGGCACACGACCTGCGACACGGGCGTATCGCAGGGCGTGCCAACCCGTGTCGACACTCGTCCCGCGAAGTCGACACTTTGGTGTCGACAGTGTGTCGAGACATGGCACACGGCCTGCGACACGGGCGTGTCGCAGGGCGTGTCGACCCGTGTCGACACTTAGCCGCGAAGTGTCGAGACCATGTACACGGCCTGGAGCCCAGGCGTGTCAAGGTGACACGGGCAAGGACACGGGCGTGTCCTAGAACCCGTGCAGTGCTCGGGTTGAAAACGGGAGAAAATCATGGGGTACACGGCCAGCTACACGACCGTGTCAGTTGGAACACGGGCGTGCCATCTCGAACACGGGCGTGTTCGATACCCGTGTGAGGTTCCAGGTGATTCGATTTTGACGGCGAATGAGGCACACGGCCCTGGACACGGGCGTGTGTCAGGCCGTGTTCGGTCCAGATTGGGCATTTCAGCCCCGAATCGAAGCCGTTCATTTCTTTGACTGAAGATCCAACGGCTGGGGGTTGTTCCTGAAGGGATATACCCGGGTTTTGACTTAGAAAACCCTCACTTTTTCCACTTATCCTCTTTCTAAATCCTTGGAGAAAGGAGAGCTAAGGCAAGAAGAAGAGGAGCTAGATCCGCCATTGGAGGAGCTTCGGAGCTCCGAATCGCAAGCCGACTCCGGATCCACGGAGGCGACGCAAGAGCGGTGATTTCCATCCGATTACTTTTCGATGGCGCCAAAGAGGACCGCAAGGGTAACGATCCTCATCTTGAGCATGAGTCGCTCTCTTTCTTTGCATAGGAAGCCCGCTCTCGCGAGTTTGCAGAGAGTTGGAGGCGTTCTTTCGGGTAGATATGTGAAGTCCCCGTTGTTTAGAGTTCGTATGCGAGAACGGACATAGGCATTTTGGTTGAAGCCTACCCGGACATGTTAGTTCGGATCGGTGATGTTGCATTGCATAAGGCCGGAGAAGACTCCGTGCTATTGGGTGTTTTTCGGGTTTTCTACGCGGTAGATTGCAGCAGGGAGCCTTGGGGACTAACCCAAAGGTGCACCCGAAAAAGTGGGCGGACACGAGGTCTTGCCAACTTGGTGGCCTGAGAGCCAACTTGAACATAACGGGGTTATGTGTCTTGCGGTAGAATGGGACTCGGTGAAAGTTTGACCCGCACAAATGGCTTAAATTGCCGTTGTGATGTGAGCACGGGTTAGATGGAGCCGTACCCGCTTTATGTCGTTCGGGTTAGAGAGACCTAAAGTTACATGGCACTCGCCGTTGGCATAGATGTGAGTCTTCGGCGGTCAATGGCTTAAATTGACGTGACCAATGCCAGGAAGACGAATTGCTCATAGGAATGGCCGTCTAAGTGGCGGTGGTGAGTCCGGAATATTAATGGCTTTAATTGACGTGACATCGACCGGTTCACCGAGAATGTGCCCTGAGTGCACGGGGCGTGTGGCCGTGCGAGCCAACGCCTGTGATGAAATGCCTATGGTTTTTAAATTACTCGCTTATGCTAATGAAATGCAGGGAAGGAGCATCGCCGCCCCGAGTTGGGGGCGGGATCGTTATAATTTGGTCAGCATTGCTGACCGTTGCCTTGTTTGCCACCGTGCGGTGGTTTGTTGCTTGCAGGTGCAGCTGGACCAAGCGGTCAATAGCGGGCTAAAGCCCTTTTTGCGAAGCTGGCCCTCGAAGGCCCAAGTGGAAATGTTTTCTATTTTATTCATGTATGGTCGGCCTGCGTGCCGAGGTTGGTAAATCATGTAACAGACAAGTGAAATATTTTGTAAGGCCTTAAGGCCGATTCTGGGTATTTTGTATACATTCCTACATGTTGTATTAGTGGACATTCATGCTTGTTGCTGGGTTCTTGTTTACAACTTATATAAACTGCTTCCGCTAGAATGCTCTGTGTAGGACGTTGAGATTGGTTGGATGGTTTCCATAAGTAACCACCCGGTCTGTCTGTGGTATATGACGTCGGGCCCCGGCCGGACCTACTGCTATATGCTATGCGACGGATAGGGGGTGTTACAATTTGGTATCAGACTACTGGTTTTGGTCGGGCTTGAACTGAATTCGTGGGCGAATTCTTTTTAAGGGGTGGTGAGCACATTGTGTGCGTCATCGTTATAACAGTAAAAAGAACCCATGAATGTCCACTTAGGAATGAAAATACTCGTGTTTGAGGAACCTGCGTGTTCCTATAATTGCTGTTTGCAATTTATTTGGTCGCTTAACGGTGTTTTGTACCACTATAGGTGACCCGAAGTGGTGTTGGACCGTCAGAACGCCGAGTTTCTGAGGCAAGTAGTGCACCGGAGGTTGCTCCTGCAACACCTCTATCGGCTGAGAATATTCGACTGGTGGCTGAAGCGGTGTTGGCCGTGATAAATGCGCAGCCTGCGAGGCAAGCGCAGCAGCCCGCTCCTGTGATGGAGCAAGTACCTCTACAAGAGGCTGAGCCGAGGAGGGTGGAGCAAGTGATTGTGGAACCAATAGTGCCAAGGAGGGCAACTGAGAGGCAGTTGAAGCATGTAATGAGCTTTAACCCTCCGTTACTCTCGGGGTTGGGAACCCCATCTCAGGCTGAAGACTGGCTCTCTAGGGTGAAGAGAGTCATGACAGCGACGGAGACGGAGGAGTGGCAGATGACCACCATTGCTACGTTCCTGCTGGACGGTGAAGCGAGGATGTGGTGGGAAGGTTTGGAGCTGCATCATCTGCGAGGTAGACAACTGATAGACGTTCCGATGGAAGAGTTCTCGGGATTGTTCTTGGCAAGATACCTCCCTTCTACTCAGAGGATTTCAATGGAGAATGAATTCCTGAAGTTGGTGCAGGGTGAGAGGAGCGTGGATGAATATCTCCACGAGTTTACGCGGTTGAGTCGTTATGCTAGCTCCACCATCATGGATGAGGAGCGCAAGACTAATCGTTTTTATGAAGGCTTGAGGGATGAGCTGAGATTATTACTGTCGGGGCCGATGACGTAGGGTTTCTTAACCTTGGTCAATACTGCCCGGTCCTTGGAGAAGGACATGAAGAACGTGCAGGCGAAGAAAGGCTTGGTTGATAAAAAATCTGAGTTTAAAGTGCCGACTACCTCAAAGTCCGGCTATCGGAGGGCTTTCAAGAAACATAGGACTTCGGGTCCAGCTCCTTCTGGTGCTTCTGGGGCGACTACGAGTCGGACCCCGGGCGCGTGCTTTACTTGTGGCAAGACGGGGCATTTCGCCCGTGATTGTTGGAGCGGACGTCCTAAGTCCGAGAGGAGGCCGGGAGCCACTTATGAAGAGAAGGGAAAGGCGGTGGAGTCGACCGCATCCCACTATGCTCCGGCCCAACCAAGGGTCTACAATCTTGGCCAACATGAGGCCATTAAACAAGCTGACGTGGTGACAGGTACGGTTTAATTTATAGCAAGTCAATTCCTTTATATGCTTATTATGCACATGTTACCTTACCACTACTTGTTTAGGATTTGTGTTGATTTGTGAAAATCCGGCACGAGCACTCTTTGATACGGGAGCTTCACACTCCTTCTTGTCCGAAGGATTTATATTACGCATCGGAGTCCCTTCTTCGATGGCGAAGGATAAGTTGGATGTGTTGTTGCCAAATGGGTGTTCGATGCGAGCGGATAGGATCTGCGATGTTAAGATTCGTATTGGAGAGCAGGAGTTTGACCTGCGGGCATCCTTACTTCCGTTGGTGGAGTTCGACGTCAAATTTGGAATGGACTGGCTCTCGGAGCAGCAGGCCCATATAGATTGCGATAGCAAGGAAGTCAAGCTGGGAGCAAGTCGTGAGACGACTTTTACGGGCTTAAAGGGGTCGAGCAAGACGTTGATGTCTGCTCTTCAGGTGGTGAAGGCGGTTTGTGCTGGTGCTGAACTGTTCTTTACACTAGTGGAGGTTGCAAAGCCGAAGCCCGCGATGGATTGTATTTCAGTGGTATCGGAATACCCTGATGTGTTCCCCGCAGATCTTCCTGGAGCCCCGCCTCAACGGGAGATAGATTTTACTATCGAGCTAGTGCCAGGTGCAAAGCCTGTGTCATGATCTCCGTATCGGCTGGCGCCTAAGGAAATGGTGGAGCTGAAAGTTCAACTGCAAGAGTTGTTGGAGCAAGGGTATGTGCGCCCGAGTTCTTCGCCTTGGAGCGCACCGGTCCTCTTTGTTAAGAAGAAGGACGGAAGCTTGAGGTTATGTATTGATTATCGGGAGCTGAACATGCTGACTGAGAAGAACAAGTACCCGATCCCCCGGATTGATGATCTCTTTGATCAGTTAGTCGGGTCGACGGTGTACTCGAAGTTAGATCTCAAGTCTGGGTACTATCAGCTGCGGATAAGGGAGAGTGATATCCCGAAGACAGCGTTTAGTACGAGATACGAGCATTATGAGTTTACGGTCATGCCGTTTGGGCTGACTAATGCGCCGTCAGTGTTCATGGATTTGATGAACAAGACGTTCAGGGAGTACTTGGACCATTTCGTGATCGTCTTCATCGACGATATTTTGGTGTACTCGCAAAGTGAGGGGGATCACTTCAAGCATCTCCATTTGGTGTTGGAGACACTCAGGAGAAATCAGTTGTATGTCAAGTTCTCGAAGTGCGAGTTTTGGCTATCCTCAGTGGTGTTCCTCGGGCATATAGTGAGTGGAGAGCGTATTGTTGTGGATCCGGCGAAGATTGTTGCGATACGGGAGTGGCCTGAGCTTGCTATGGTAGCAGAAGTCCGGAGCTTTTTGGGGCTTGCCGGCTATTATAGGCGCTTCGTAGAGAACTTCTCGCGGTTAGCGTTACCTCTCACTACTTTGACGAGGAAAGATCATAAGTTCGTTTGGACGCCGGAGTGCGTGCGAGCTTTTGAGGAATTGAAGTGTCGGTTGACCACGGCGCCTGTGCTGAGTTCGCCGGTTGGAACCGAAGGCTATGAGATATATAGCGATGCTTCGGGCAACGGTTTGGGTTGCGTGCTATTGCAGCACGGCAGCGTGATAGCTTATGGCTCGAGACAGCTAAAAGTGCACGAGAGGAATTATCCGGTCCATGACTTGGAGTTAGCGGCCGTGATTTTTGCCTTGAAGCTGTGGAGACACTATTTGTACGGTGTGAAGATTGACATCTACACCGATCACAAGAGCCTAAAGTATTTGATTGATCAGAAAGATCTGAATATGCGGCAGCGTAGGTGGATGGAGTTCCTGGGGGACTATACATTCAAGATCCACTACGTGCCTGGCAAAGGGAATGCGGTTGCGGACGCGTTGAGTCGCCGAGCCCCAGCTCAAGCGAATTGGCTATCAGTGCATGATGAGCGGTTGGTGCAGGAGCTGGAGGCGTTGGAGATTGTTTGTGTGGATAGACAATCTAGTGCTGAAGCAGTGCTGAATTGGACTGAAGTCCAATATGACCTGTCTGATCGGATTCGGCAGGCTTTGGATATGGATGCTCATATGAAGCAGTTCATGATAGAGGCCCTGGATGGGTCAAATTCCCAATTCGTTGTGGAGGACGGATTGCTTTGGAAAGACGGTCGTTTGTGCGTCCCAAGTGTGGGCAATTTGCGGGTGGAGTTGTTGTACGAGGCACACCATACCAAGTACTCGATTCACCCGGGGAGCACGAAGATGTACCGTGAAAGATATGGTACCTAAACAACTAGAGGGGGGGTGAATAGGTGACCTAAACCTTTTTTGAACTTTGTTGGCAGCAAAACAGTTATCTCACAGATTTCTACAGCTAACAGCAATAACAAAATATAAACTGCTAATCCACAGCACGACACAGTACAGCAAAGACACAAAATTTATAGTGGTTCCCCAATCCTTGGGTACATCCACTTTCCCCCTTCGCCTATCTAGCAGTGTACTAGATTCGGCCAAACTTCTTCACTATCTCAGAACCCAACTAGGTTCCTACACCTCAGGCCCAAAGCCTTACACTCAGCCACCAAGGCCTACACTCAGCCACCCAGGCCTACACTCAGCCAATTAAGGCCTACACTCAGAGTTCTTCAACTCCTACACTCAGGCAACCAAGCCCTACCCTCAGCCTTTATAATATAGGCTTACAATTCACTCAGATCCAATGGATCCTACAAGTTAAAATTGAATTACAATAACTAACTCTACAACTCAGAAAATAAGAGAGAAGTTGAGAGTTTCTTGAAGAGTTCTTGGAAGAACTCAGCTAGATCCAAACTGACTTAGCTTCCTTCAAAGCTTCTTGAGTAGAACTGAATTAGTCTGAATCCTCTGCAGTTGATCCTTGACCTCTGCTTCTTGAGATCCAGATGATTCTGAATCCTTCTTCTCAGCCTTAGTTCAAAAGACTGATTTCTTGATTGGAGCTCTCTCTCTCCAACTTCTTAGATCTGCAGTTGGACTGCCAGATCTTCTTGTGTTGATACTCTGTGTACCACTTTTCTGATTACTTGAATAATCTGATCTATTACTTCAAAATAACTTCAACAACAGTTTCTGTAAAC
The DNA here is from genome assembly GCA_039583875.1 of Platanthera guangdongensis. NCBI lineage: Eukaryota > Viridiplantae > Streptophyta > Magnoliopsida > Asparagales > Orchidaceae > Platanthera > Platanthera guangdongensis. The sequence continues at coordinate 7,848,369 of CM077158.1, forward strand.
TGTGAGTGCCTATTTATAGGCATTCTTCATGGTAACCGGCTGGTCCGGTTCATAACTGACTTCTGACATCTCTGACAAGTGTTGTAAACCGGCTGGAACGGCAGCTGTCATGTCATCCAGTCAATTCTTGAAATTCTCTAACTGTCAGATAGTGTTGAGACTTTCTGTTCTTAAGTGTCGACACTTATAGACCAAGTGTCGACACATGTTGTGTAAGTGTCGACACAAGTCTACAAGGTGTCGACACAACTCCTTGTATGTCTCGACACAGATTCTTCTTCAAGTGTCGACACTGAAATTAAGTGTCGACACAAGTACTTGATCTTCTGTATCTTGTAGTATTCTTCTAAGTGTCGACACATCTCCTTTGTGTCGACACATCTTCATGTGTTGAAACTGTCAAGTGTCGACACTGCTTCTTGGTGTCGACACAAGTCTTCAATTTTGTTTCTTCAGCTGAGTGTCGACATATTCCCTTAGTGTCGACACTTGTACTTAGAATATTTTGTAAACTTTTCTGTTCTTTGCTAAGTGTCGACACAGCTCCTTGTGTCGACACTTTCTTCAAGTGTAGAGTCTTCAACTAAGTGTCGACACATTGTACTGGGTGTCGACACTTTCTTCAAGTGTTGACTCTTCTGGTTGTGTGTCGACACATTGTGCTGAGTGTCGACACATACTTCAAGTGTTGACTCCTTTGAGTGTGTGTCGACACATTGTGCTGAGTGTCGACACATTCTTCATATGTTGACTCTGCTGATTGAGTGTCGACACATTGTGTTGAGTGTCGACACTTGTCCTTAGTCTCTGCAGAATTTTGCTGAGTGTCGACACAACTCCAAGTGTCGACACTTTCTGATGTAGACTCAGCTCTTCTAGGTGTCGACACTTCTGCTAAGTGTCGACACAGCTTTTCTGCATTCTTCTTCACTGAGTGTCGACACAGCTCCAAGTGTCGACACTTTCTGTCTGGTGTCGACTCTTCTTCTCAGGTGTCGACACAATTACTCCAAGTGTCGACACTGCTTGTCTGGGTGTCGACACAAGCTTTCTCAAGTGTCGACACTTTCCCTCTGGGTGTCGACACATGGACTTAGAAACTTTTAGCTTCAGTCCAGTGAATACCTAACCTGCACAAGTAACTCAAACAAACATCAAATACATTATGATGTATATCATTGAGTTAGGTGAGGCTTCTTCAAATCAGGTACATTTGACCAATGTACCCAACAATCTCCCCCTATTTGGAGAAGTCATAACCCTTAGTCAATGATATACACCACTCATAATTAAAAATTAGAAAATGATGTAAAGCAGGTATATGTCAACAGGGTAAACTTAAACATGTAATAAAGTACACATGTATACTTAGTAAATATTGCAGAACAAACAAGAAATAGACACATGCTTCTGAACAATCATGAGATATATTTATCAAAAATTGTTCTAACATTGTTTTAATACATTTCCATTGTTTTACAAAAATATTTCATATGTAAAAGATTACAACAATGTTTCTTAGTCCAATCTTAGTCTAGTTCTGATCAGGTTCTTTTATAACTATTTCTTTCCCAGCTTGTACTTTGGCCTTTACAGCAGCAGCAGCAGCAGGCTCAGTATCAGCAGTCTTCTTTCCTTTGAGATCGAGCTTATCAGCCTTGATCTTTTGCCTCTCAAAGTAATGATAGGGCTTAGGAAAGTACTTGCTATGCTCCACAGCTGCAGGAGGTAGCTTTCCTAACTTAGCCTTTCTTCTGTACTGGACAATGGCTTCCTGCCTGATCTCATGCTTCCTCCATTCTGCTTCTGAGAACTATTTATTCCTTTCATGAGCATTGTCCTTGGCTGCTTTCAAGGCAGTTAGAATTATGTTCCTAGAGGTAGGGCTCCATTGTTCAAAATCTGGCTTTTGTTCTGCTTGTTCCCTAAACCTCCTCTTTGACAGCCTTGTCTCTTCTTCTTTGTCTAAAGCCTCTTGCATAGCTGCTGATATAGGTTGAACAACCTTTTCCAGAACAACATTAGACTTTCCAGCAGTTGGACTATACATTGTGCTGACTTCTGCATGAACCATGTCAAAATCTGGAGGTGGATAGATCACCTGAGCTACTTCCTGTTGCTCACCTCCAAGATATGCACTTTGAATTCCTGATTCAGCAACATTATCATCATCACACAGGGGAGGATATCCAAGGGTAGCCCTGATGGAATTTGATATCCACTTAGCATGGTCTGAGCTTGCTTTAACTAACACCCTCTCCCCCTTTATGACTTCTTGTGCAACATGATCTCTTACATCATCTTTCTGGAACCTGATTTGGCTGTCCAAGTACCTGATTCCATCCTTAAAATAAGGTCTAAGCTTTGTAAGTTGTTCAGAAATGACCTTCTGTGAATCCTTGATTGCAGTCTTGACAGCAGCAATTTCATCTTGAAAAGCTTTATCAAATTCAGCCTTTGCAGCAGATGATGTTGAAGGTTCAGCAGTCTTATTCTTCAGTTCAGTGACTATAGCATTGTGAGAAGCTGTCAGATTATCATTCATTCTCAACTGATTCTCCAGCACATAGCCTTGCTTCAGTGCTATATCATCTACTTGAGACTTTATCTTCTCTTGGTGGGTTGCCAGATAGACCACTGCATTACCACCCTTTGAAAAACATTCAGTCACCTCCTTTTTATTAAGGTTCATTTCAAACCTTATTGACTTGATTTCCTGTGCCAGATCAAATTGTAGGGTCTTGTGCCCTTCATCAACATAAGTCTCTATAGCCTTCCTTTGCTCATCCAGCTTGATCTGTAGTGCAATCAGTAAAGCACTATAGTCAGCAGTTGGAGCTTGCTGAACTATGGGCTGTGGAGCAATGGATTGGAGGGCTTTCTTGTAGCTCTGACTTCTTCTTTTGAATACAAATAATTTCTTCTTCTTAGCCCTGACACTCTCCTCATCTTCAGAGACAGAGGTGCTGGCAATCTCAACCCTATCCTTAGGGCTTTGTGGTTTTTCAGCTTGCACATCTAGTGACTTCTCAGTGTCTAGCCTGAAAGGCTCTTCCAGAACTGTCATGTGCTCCCCCTCAGCAGCAGCACCCTTCTCTTCAGCAGCAGCAACCTTGTCCATGTCAAAATCCTCTTGATCTAAATTCAGAAAGAGGTCTTCCATTGTATATTCAGGAGGTGACTGTGCAGGAGAAGTACTGGGTTCATCAACTACTTTATCAGGAACCACTTCTAGGATAACTGATGTGTCTTGGAGAACAACATCTGGTTCTTGATTTGCTTGCTGAGTTTGCTGATGGACATCAGACAAATCAGAATCTATTACAGAAAAATCTAAAGTATTGAGGTCAGTAAGTACCTCTTGGATAATGATTGTGGTTTGCTCACTGTCCAGAGTAGAGGGTTCTTCTACTGCTGGAAGCTCCCCCTGGCTTGGATCCTTACACTTGGGGCTAGCTGGAGGCAGCTCCCCCTGGATTTCAGCTGTCTCTTGAGGAGCAGGAGACTTCTCTGCAGCCACTTCCTCTTGACTATCAGGAGTGAAAACAACTTGTTCTTCACTACCTGAACTGCTGGAGGACTCCTGTGTCACAGGAGCTATCTTCCTCTTCTTCTTTGGAGGTGAATCTTTCTTAGAAACTTGCTTCTCTGGGGTAGGTATTTCCTTAGATAGTACTCTTTCCCACCTGGAAAATATCCTCATATTCATCCTTCTCATATGGTTGATCTTGCTACCAGCAGCATTGCTCATTACCTCTGGTATTGTACCAGCCAGGTAGAGACTTAGTATTCTGCCCAGATTGGGCTTCTTCAGACTTTCTTTAATTTTCTCATACACAACCATTGACCAATCTGTTTTTAGGTTGAAGATAATTCTGGTCATAACACTGAACATGGAGGCTGACACCCTGTCATGCCTCCAGTCTTGTTGAGTATAACTTTCCCCACAATTTCAGACAGGAATTTTCCTTGGTTATTCATTCCTTTCCTGTTGAATACAGATCCTATCTTCAGCTTAGGATCTAGACCACACCAGGTAAGTGCTTCCCTGGTCTTAGATGTAGTCACTTCCTCTTCTGCTTGAATTTTAGGTAGCTGAAGTACCTTTCTCAGAGTTTTGGGTGAAATCTTGACCTTGGTTCCATGCACTCTTGATTTGATTCTGTAACCTGAGTCATCTACAGAAGCTCCAGTAAGGAATTCAAGAACTTCCTTCTTCCATATTTTGGTTGGTTCTGAAACCAAGTACTTCAATCCATAATCGGTGACTAGGGTTACCACCGATTTGATTTCTTGATCGCCATCGTCGAACGCGCCACGAACCAGTTCATAGCCTTCATTGACGTTCTCCTCGAGCTTGGGATCCATTAGGGTTTGTAGAATTAGTCTTTAGAAAAGAGAAATGTCGACACAGTAGTTTGGTCTCGAAACTCTGAAAGCGTGTCGACAAACAAAGACAGAATCCTATTTATACCTTTCTGGTTTGAAGACGAACAAGCGGGATGGATTACTAAAGATGTGTCGACACTGGCAATAAGTGTCGACACTGACTTATAATGTCTCGACACTCATGTGTCGACACAAGTTTAGTCAACAGATTTTATGTGTCGACACTTGGTTATGTGTCGACACCACACTACTCGACATGTAGTCGAGACGTTACTTAGAAAATTCTGAGTAAAACTTAAGTGTCGACACCTCATTGGATGTGTCGACACCAACTCGACATGTGTCGACACTAACATTCTGAAGTGTCGACACTTACTATTCTGTGTCGACATAGACTTGTCTATGTGTCGACACCTTTTTACTTAGCCAATTTTTAGTTCTGTAAACTTAGTCTAAGTTTATCATACCTAGTTCAATTTTGAACCTATTGAACTTAGCTTCTTCTAAGGGCTTAGTAAACATATCAGCTATCTGATTATCAGTTTAAACATATTCAAGTGCAATATCATTTCTTTCTACATGCTCCCTAAGAAAGTGATATTTAATCTCAATATGTTTAGTTCTACTATGTGATACAGGATTATTAGCTATTGAAATAGCACTTGTAGAATCACAGAAAAGTGGAGTTCTACTTACCTGAAATCCATAGTCTTCTAGCTGATGTTGAATCCACAGAAGTTGAGCACAGCAACTTCCTGCAGCTACATATTCTGACTCAGCTGTGGAGATAGCCACACTGGTTTGCTTCTTACTACTCCATGAAATGAGTCTTCCACCTAGGAATTGACAGGATCCAGTAGTGCTCTTTCTATCTTCTTTGCATCCTGCAAAGTCTGCATCTGAATAGCCTGTTAGATCAAAATCTCCATTCCTAGGGTACCAGAGGCCTAGATAAGGTGTGCCCTTTAGATATCTCAAAATCCTTTTGACTGCAGTCAAATGAGACTCTTTAGGGCAGGCTTGATACCTGGCACAAACACATGTAGCATACATGATGTCAGGTCTACTAGCAGTCAAGTATAAAAGAGGAGCCAACTATCCCTCTATACAAGGTTTCATCTACAGGTTTCCCTGCATCATCCTTGCTAAGAGACATACTTGACCCCATAGGAGTCTTCATGGTACTGGATGAATCCATACCATACTTCCTTATGAGTTCTAGGGTGAACTTGGACTGACATATGGATAGACCACTTTCAGTCTGTTTAACTTGGAGACCCAAGAAAAACTTCAGTTCTCTCATACTACTCATCTCAAATTGACCTTGCATAAGTTTTGCAAACTTTTTGCAAAGGCTGCTTTCAGTAGACCCAAATATAATGTCATCTACATATATTTGGACTAGTATGACTTTGCCTCTAGATTCCCTAAGGAATAGAGTCTTATCTATTTTCCCCCTTGTGAACTTGTTCTCAATGAGGAAACTAGATAGGGTTTCATACCAAGCTCTAGGAGCTTGCTTTAACCCATACAATGCTTTCCTAAGTCTATAGACATAATGAGGTTGAGTTGGATCAACAAAACCTGATGGCTGCTCCACATAGACTTCTTCCTTAAGATTACCATTTAAGAATGCTGACTTGACATCCATCTGGTAAACCTTGAATCCTTGATAGGTTGCATAGGCCAAGAACATCCTTATGGCTCCAGTCTGGCTACTGGGGCAAAGGTTTGATCAAAATCAATACCTTCTTCTTGCCTATATCCTTTTGCAACCAGTCTTGCTTTATTCTTAATGATGACCCGTTGTTCATCTAACTTATTTCTGTAGATCCACTTAGTTCCTATAACATTGTGGTCTTTAGGTTTAGGAACCAGTTCCCAAACCTTGCACCTTTTGAACTGATTAAGTTCTTCTTGCATAGCTTCAGTCCACTGTGGATCTTGTATAGCTTCTTCAAATTTCTTTGGTTCTATTTGAGACAGAAAACTTGAATATACTACAGCATTCTGATTTCTGCTCCTTGTCTGAACACCTTGTCTTGGATCTCCAATAATCAGCTCTACTGGATGATCTCTTAGATGCCTGTTGGCTGGAGGCATCCTTACTTCTGGTTGTACTTCTACAGCATCTTCATCATGCTGAGTTCCTTGTACTTCTTCAGCTCCTGGTACATGTAGTTCTCCCCCTGGACATAAGCCATCTTCTTCTACTTGCTGTCTTGCAGCAGGTACATCTTCTATAGGTTAGCTTGTCCATCTTCTTAGTAAGACCTGTGGGGCTGCACACACTACTAGACAACTCATTGTTAATGAGTTTTGTCTCATCAAAAACTACATGCACAGACTCCTCTACAACTTGTGTAGTCAAGTTGTAGACTCTATAAGCCTTACTATTATTGTTGTACCCAACAAACACTCCCTCTTGGGACTTGGCAGCAAACTTAGTTAAGTAAGACTTTCCATTGTTAAGTATGAAGCATTTGCAACCAAAAATCCTGAAATAGGATAGGTTTGGTTTCCTGCCTTTCACAACTTCATAGGGGGTCTTGTTTAACCTTTTAGTGATGGTAACCCTATTTATCACATGGCATGCAGTGTTAACTGCTTCAGCCCAGAAATACTCTGGCAGTGATGAATCACTTAATAGGGTCCTACCAGCCTCTATCAAGGTCCTATTCTTCCTTTCAGCAATGCCATTTTGCTGAGGTGTTCTAGGTGAAGAAAATTCTTGAAATATCCCAAAGTCTTCACATAGTCTTGTCATGCTATCAGACTGAAATTCAGTGCCATGGTCACTTCTAATTTTGACCACTGTACTGTTTAGTTCATTCTGAATTTGCTTGACAAAGTTATGGAAAACACTAGGTGTTTCAGATTTCTGTCTTAAGAAGAACACCCAGGAAAACCTTGAGTAGTCATCTACAACTACAAAGGTGTAGACCTTCCTTCCTAAGCTGTGAACTAGCATTGGACCAAAGAGATCCATATACAAGAGGTATAAGCACCTCACAGCATCTTTGTTCTCAATGCTTTTAAAGGTGGATTTGGTCTGCTTGCCCTTTTGACAAGCTGAGCAAATGCCATCTTTAACACACTTAACTTGAGGATCCATTCCTCACTAACTCTTTGCTAAAGAGTTTGCTAATAGTCTTGTAATTAAGATGGGCAAGCCTCTTGTGCCATTTGACACATTGAGAGACTGTCTCATCAGCTACAAGACAAACTGGAGAACTATTGTTCTCAACCATAATGTCTAGACAATAGACATTTCTCTTCCTATAACCTGTCAAAATGATCTCTTGATCACTTGACCTCTTGATATGACAACCATTTTTAATAAATGAGATGTCATACCCTACATCACTTAACTGACTTATACTTATAAGGTTGTGTTTCAACCCTTTAACATAAGCCACTTGAGTAATGGTAACAAGGTTTGAAGAAATGTTACCAAACCCTTTGATGATTTCTTTTTCAGAACCACCAAAGGTCACTTTAGGACCATTTTTGATTGGAATGTAGTCCTTCAGTAGTCCCCTTGTTCCAGTCATATGTCTGGAACATCCACTATCCAAGTACCATGTTGGGGTATGGCCACTTGGATTCACCTGCAAAACAAATTAATGAACCTTAGAACCCAAAGTAAACTTGGGTCCTTGGTGATTGTTAGTTTGCAACATGACATAGCTACCTACTGGCTTTCCACCAGGTAGCTTGCTACTCCCATTGGCACTTGCATTGTGCCAACAGTCCAAGGCAAAGTGGCCAACTTTGCCACAGCACCAGCATTCAAACTTGTTGTACCTTTGCTTAGGTACAGACTTGGCTGTCTTGACTACAACAGGCTTATTGAATGTTGGGGCTTTGCCCTTGGACTTGGACTGATCCTGAACAGTCCTAGCTGGTTTAATAAAACCCAATCCAGCCTTTCCTTTATGATGAACAAATTCATCAATCAAGGGTAGCACTGATTTAGGTTTTGAAAACCTAGCAACTAGCTCTCTTTCCTTCTGAAGATTGATCTCCAGTCTCTTAACTTGATCATTTTTATAGGTGATAGTTCCCATCTGAATCACAGTAATGTGTTTCAGCCTGGCTACCTCATTGAGCTTTTGATCAAATTTCTTCTCAAAATCTGTTGCAGCTGCCTTGAGATCAGCAATTTCCTTTGCCTGACTTTTGGCTAGGGTCTTGCTTTTCTTATAGGCTTGCAACAGTACTTTATATTCATCTAAGAGCTGATGAATATCTCTCCTCAGATTCAGAAACACTTCCATCACTTGATGAAGATGAATCTGACTCTGAACTAGAACTGGAATCTGAACTTTGAGTTGGACTTTGTACCTGACTAGGTCCTGGCTGCTCCAGGATTTTGGTACTTTCAGTCAATGCCATCAGTCCTTGGCACTGACACTCTTCTTGTTCATAGATTGATTTCATGATCTGCATAAACTCTTTTTCTTCTTCAGCAAATAGCCCTATGTAGGCTTCAGCATCTGTCTCAGTGTCTGAAGAAGAAATGTCTGAAAGAGTCTTCTCATTCTTTGCAACAAAGGACTTCTCCTTCTTTCCTTTGAAGTGAGTCTTCTTTTTGTCACTGGATTCTTTTCTTCTCTCAGGAACAATCTGCAATAACATGACCCTGTCTATTGCAGCAGTAACACACTATCTTAGACCCAGTTGCCTTACTAGTCTTTGTCTTTTTCTTGTCCTTCTTTGAAGGCTTCTTCTCCTGATACTGGACTTCTTTCCCTTTGGAAAATGAAGGTCTGGACCTCCACTGTTTCTTCTTCAGGAATTTCTGAAAATGTCTGGTGAATGCAGCAAAGTCTTCATCACTTTCACTGCTTGTAGACTTTGTGCTAACAGACTCATCAGATTCTGATTCAACTACCTCTGGAGGAGGAGTTGATGACTTAGTCCTGCCCTTTCTAGGTACTTCTGACTTGAAGGCAACAGTCCTTTCCCTGTGCTCAGTCCTTGTTGATTTTTCCTCCTCTTTTCTCACTGACAGCTGCATCTCATAAGACAACAACTTGCCAAACAGTGTGGGAGGAGGAATTTCTCCCAACTTTGCCATTTCTCTGATGGCACAGATCTTGGTGTCTCAATCTTTGGTTAGGGACCTTAAGAACTTATCATTCAATTCATAGTTAGTGAACTCTCTTCCATAGGACATGAGTTCATTAACAATTCTATAGAACTTCTTGTAGCATTCAGTGATGCTATCTCCTCTTCCTTGCCTAAAGCTCTCATACTCTTGATTAAGCAAGGACTTCCTATCTTGCCTAACTTCTTCAGAACCTTCCATATAGACAATGAGAGTATCCCACATCTCTTTTGCTGTTTTACAGTGAATTAAGTTCTGAAAAGTGGCATCATCAATGGCACTTACTATAATGTTTTGTGCCCTCTTGTCCATAGTGGCTAGGACAATTTCATCCTTAGTCATCTCAGAGAAATCCTTTGGAGTTCTCTGTGTAGCATCCAAAACTGAAACCTTCATGGGCACATATGGCCCCTCTTTGACTGTGATGTAGATTCTAGGGTCAGAGGCCTCCATAAATAGTCTAACCCTTTCTTTCCAGATCCCAAAGATCTCTTTTCTGCATATGGCAGTTTCATTGAACCCAATTCCTTGTGATTCTCTGAAGAACCCATGTTCTTGATTTTCTTGAAACTGTGTTCTGACTTACACTGAATCTGCCAAACTGGATCTCCTCAGACAGTTAGTCCTTTTTGAAGGAACCTCGCTTTGATACCACTTGAAAGATATGGTACCTAAACACCTAGAGGGGGGGGGGGTGAATAGGTGACCTAAACCTTTTTTGAACTTTGTTGGCAGCAAAACAGTTATCTCACAGATTTCTACAGCTAACAGCAATAACAAAATATAAACTGCTAATCCACAGCACAGCACAGCACAGCAGAGACACAAAATTTATAGTGGTTCCCCAATCCTTGGGTACATCCACTTTCCCCCTTCGCCTATCTAGCAGTGTACTAGATTCGGCCAAACTTCTCCACTATCTCAGAACCCAACTAGGTTCCTACACCTCAGGCCCAAAGCCTTACACTCAGCCACCAAGGCCTACACTCAGCCACCCAGGCCTACACTCAGCCAATTAAGGCCTACACTCAGAGTTCTTCAACTCCTACACTCAGGCAACCAAGCCCTACCCTCAGCCTTTATAATATAGGCTTACAATTCACTCAGATCCAATGGATCCTACAAGTTAAAATTGAATTACAATAACTAACTCTACAACTCAGAAAATAAGAGAGAAGTTGAGAGTTTCTTGAAGAGTTCTTGGAAGAACTCAGCTAGATCCAAACTGACTTAGCTTCCTTCAAAGCTTCTTGAGTAGAACTGAATTAGTCTGAATCCTCTGCAGTTGATCCTTGACCTCTGCTTCTTGAGATCCAGATGATTCTGAATCCTTCTTCTCAGCCTTAGTTCCAAAGACTGATTTCTTGATTGGAGCTCTCTCTCTCCAACTTCTTAGATCTGCAGTTGGACTGCCAGATCTTCTTGTGTTGATACTCTGTGTACCACTTTTCTGATTACTTGAATAATCTGATCTATTACTTCAAAATAGCTTCAACAACAGTTTCTGTAAACTGTGAGTGCCTATTTATAGGCATTTTTCATGGTAACCGGCTGGTCCGGTTCATAACTGACTTCTGACATCTCTGACAAGTGCTGTAAACCGGCTGGAACGGCAGCTGTCATGTCATCCAGTCAATTTTTGAAATTCTCTAACTGTCAGATAGTGTCGAGACTTTCTGTTCTTAAGTGTCGACACTTATAGACCAAGTGTCGACACATGTTGTGTAAGTGTCGACACAAGTCTACAAGGTGTCGACACAACTCCTTGTATGTCTCGACACAGATTCTTCTTCAAGTGTCGACACTGAAATTAAGTGTCGACACAAGTACTTGATCTTCTGTATCTTGTAGTATTCTTCTAAGTGTCGACACATCTCCTTTGTGTCGACACATCTTCATGTGTTGAAACTGTCAAGTGTCGACACTGCTTCTTGGTGTCGACACAAGTCTTCAATTTTGTTTCTTCAGCTGAGTGTCGACACATTCCCTTAGTGTCGACACTTGTACTTAGAATATTTTGTAAACTTTTCTGTTCTTTGCTAAGTGTCGACACAGCTCCTTGTGTCGACACTTTCTTCAAGTGTAGAGTCTTCAACTAAGTGTCGACACATTGTGCTGGGTGTCGACACTTTCTTCAAGTGTTGACTCTTCTGGTTGTGTGTCGACACATTGTGCTGAGTGTCGACACATACTTTAAGTGTTGACTCCTTTGAGTGTGTGTCGACACATTGTGCTGAGTGTCGACACATTCTTTATATGTTGACTCTGCTGATTGAGTGTCGACACATTGTGTTGAGTGTCGACACTTGTCCTTAGTCTCTGCAGAATTTTGCTGAGTGTCGACACAACTCCAAGTGTCGACACTTTCTGATGTAGACTCAGCTCTTCTAGGTGTCGACACTTCTGCTAAGTGTCGACACAGCTTTTCTGCATTCTTCTTCACTGAGTGTCGACACAGCTCCAAGTGTCGACACTTTCTGTCTGGTGTCGACTCTTCTTCTCAGGTGTCGACACAATTACTCCAAGTGTCGACACTGCTTGTCTGGGTGTCGACACAAGCTTTCTCAAGTGTCGACACTTTCCCTCTGGGTGTCGACACATGAACTTAGAAACTTTTAGCTTCAGTCCAGTGAATACCTAACCTGCACAAGTAACTCAAACAAACATCAAATACATTATGATGTATATCATTGAGTTAGGTGAGGCTTCTTCAAATCAGGTACATTTGACCAATGTACCCAACATACCGCGATGTCAAGAAACTGTTTTGGTGACCGGGTTTGAAAAAGGATGTGGCGCTAAACGTAGCGAAGTGCCAAACTTGCGCCTTGGTGAAGGCGGAGTGCCAAAAGCCGGGAGGATTTCTTAAGTCCTTGCCTATTCCGGAGTGGAAATTCGACGACATCTCTATGGACTTTGTGCATGGTTTGCCAAGGTCGCAAAAAGGGAACGACGCCATTTGAGTGGTGGTCGATCGATTAACAAAGGTGTCGCATTTTATTCCGCATAGGAAGGATGATCCGGTGGAGAAGCTGACAAAGCTTTATGTGGATAACATAGTGCGGCTTCATGGTGTGCCCCGCAGCATCGTGAGTGACCGAGATGGGCGGTTCACGTCCAATGATTGGAGACTGGTGCAGCAAATGTTGGGGACAAAGCTGAAGTTTAGCACAGCCTTCCATCCGCAAACGGATGGGCAGACCGAGAGGGTCAATAGAACCATGGAAGACATTCTTCGCATGTGTGTCTTGGACTTTGGAAAGCAATGGGAGGACCACCTTTATTTGGTGGAGTTCGCATACAACAACAGCTACCAAGCAAGTATTCAGATGGCGCCTTTCGAGGCCCTTTATGGTAGAAGATGTCGCACGCCGTTGTCTTGGTTAGAAACGGGCGAGTCAAAGTTGTATAAGCGATCAGAAGTGGAGGATGCTACTTCTTTGGTAAGGACAATTCGGGAGAGGTTGCTTATCGCTCAGGACCGGCAAGCAAAGTACTATAATGCCAAGCACAGGAACGTGGAGTTCGCTGTGGGCGATTATGTATACTTGAAGATCAAGCCGTTCAAGGGTGTCTCGCGGGTGCGGCGATTGAAAAAGCTAAGCCCGAGGTACCTTGGACCGTTCGAGGTTCTGGAGCGAGTAAGAGAAGCGGCCTATCGGCTGAAGCTTTCAGTGGAGCTAAGTGGTTTACATGATGTATTCCATATTTCGGTACTTCAGAAGGCGGTACAAGAGCCTACGCAAGTGATTGCGGTCGATCAAGTGCCGGTGGATAGTGGGCTAACGACAAAAGTCAAGCCCGTGCGGATTGAGGACTCGAAGGTCAAGCGGCTACGCAATAAAGAGATCAGGATGGTCAAAGTCCGGTGGGACAATTGCGGTCGTGAGGAGCTCTCTTGGGAGCGAGAGCAGACGATGCTTGACGAATATCCGGAGTTGTTCCGCTCAGGTACAAATTTTGTTTTGTACATGTTTTTCCCTTTATGTAATTTCGTGGGCGAAATTCTTTTAAGAGGGGTAGAGTTGTAACGCCCCGAAACTCAAAGGAGCAAAGGGGAATATTTTTGGGCCAATTTGAGTTCTGGCTGCAGGCACACGGCCTGGGACACGGGTGTATCCCAGGGCGTGTCAAGCCTGTGTCGACACTAAGGCGCGAAGTCGACACTTTGGTCTCGACATTGTGTCGAGACTGGGCACACGGCCTGCGACACGGGCGTGTCGCAGGGCGTGTCGACCCGTGTCGACACTTAGCCGTGAAGTCGACACAGTGCTTCGACGTTGTGTCGAGACACGGCACACGGCCTGCGACACGGGCGTGTCGCAGGGCGTGTCAACCCGTGTCGACACTCGTCCCGCGAAGTCGACACTTTGGTGTCGACAGTATGTCGAGACATGGCACACGGCCTGCGACACGGGCGTGTCGCAGGGCGTGTCGACCCGTGTCGACACTTAGCCGCGAAGTGTCGAGACCATGTACACGGCCTGGAGCCCAGGCGTGTCAAGGTGGCACGGGCAAGGACACGGGCGTGTCCTAGAACCCGTGCAGTGCTCGGGTTGAAAACGGGAGAAAATCATGGGGTACACGGCCAGCTACACGGCCGTGTCAGTTGGAACACGGGCGTGTCATCTCGAACACGGGCGTGTTCGATACCCGTGTGAGGTTCCAGGTGATTCGATTTTGACGGCGAATGAGGCACACGGCCCTGGACACGGGCGTGTGCCAGGCCGTGTTCGGTCCAGATTGGGCATTTCAGCCCCGAATCGAAGCCGTTCATTTCTTTGACTGAAGATCCAACGGCTGGGGGTTGTTCCTGAAGGGATATACCCGGGTTTTGACTTAGAAAACCCTCACTTTTTCCACTTATCCTCTTTCTAAATCCTTGGAGAAAGGAGAGCTAAGGCAAGAAGAAGAGGAGCTAGATCCGCCATTGGAGGAGCTTCGGAGCTCCGAATCGCAAGCCGACTCCGGATCCACGGAGGCGACGCAAGAGCGGTGATTTCCATCCGATTACTTTTCGATGGCGCCAAAGAGGACCGCAAGGGTAACGATCCTCATCTTGAGCATGAGTCGCTCTCTTTCTTTGCATAGGAAGCCCGCTCTCGCGAGTTTGCGGAGAGTTGGAGGCGTTCCTTCGGGTAGATATGTGAAGTCCCCGTTGTTTAGAGTCCGTATGCGAGAACGAACATAGGCATTTTGGTTGAAGCCTACCCGGACATGTTAGTTCGGATCAGTGATGTTGCATTGCATAAGGCCGGAGAAGACTCCGTGTTATTGGGTGTTTTTCGGGTTTTCTATGCGGTAGATTGCAGCAGGGAGCCTTGGGGACTAACCCAAAGGTGCACCCGGAAAACTGGGCGGACACGAGGTCTTGCCAACTTGGTGGCCTGAGAGTCAACTTGAACATAACGGGGTTATGTGTCTTGCGGTAGAATGAGACTCGGTGAAAGTTTGACCAGCGCAAATGGCTTAAATTGCCGTTGCGATGTGAGCACGGGTTAGATGGAGCCGTACCCGCTTTATGTCGTTCGGGTTAGAGAGACCTAAAGTTACATGGCACTCGCCGTTGGCATAGATGTGAGTCTTCGGCGGTCAATGGCTTAAATTGACGTGACCAATGCCAGGAAGACGAATTGCTCATAGGAATGACCGTCTAAGTGGCGGTGGTGAGTCCGGAATGTTAATGGCTTTAATTGACGTGACATCGACCGGTTCACCGGGAATGTGCCCTGAGTGCACGGGGCGTGTGGCCGTGCGAGCCAACGCCTGTGATGAAATGGCTATGGTTTTTAAATTGCTCGCTTATGCTAATGAAATGCAGGGAATGAGCATCGCCGCCCCGAGTTGGGGGCGGGATCGTTATAATTTGGTCAGCATTGCTGACCGTTGCCTTGTTTGCCTCCGTGCGGTGGTTTGTTGCTTGCAGGTGCAGCTGGACCAAGCGGTCAATAGCGGGCTAAAGCCCTTTTTGCGAAGCTGGCCCTCGAAGGCCCAAGTGGAAATGTTTTCTATTTTATTCATGTATGGCCGGCCTGCGTGCCGAGGTTGGTAAATCATGTAACAGACAAGTGAAACATTTTGTAAGGCCTTAAGGCCGATTCTGGGTATTTTGTATACATTCCTACATGTTGTATTAGTGGACATTCATGCTTATTGTTGGGTTCTTGTTTACAACTTATATAAACTGCTTCCGCTAGAATGCTCTGTGTAGGACGTTGAGATTGGTTGGATGGTTTCCATAAGTAACCACCCGGTCTGTCTGTGGTATATGGCGTCGGGCCCCGGCCGGACCTACTGCTATATGCTATGCGACGGATAGGGGGTGTTACACAGGGTCTCGCCCCCGCATCCTTCTGCTTGGCGGCCTGGTGGGGCGAGACCGGCCGGGGGACAGGGTCTCGCCCCCGCCTCCTTCTGCTTGGCGGCCTGGCGGGACGAGACCGGCCGGGGGCCAGGGTCTCGCCCCCGCCTCCTTCTGCTTGGCGGCCTGGCGGGACGAGACCGGCCGGGGGCCAGGGTCTCGCCCCCGCCTCCTTCTGCTTGGCGGCCTGGTGGGGCGAGACCGGCCGGGGGCCAGGGTCTCGCCCCCGCCTCCTTCTGCTTGGAGGCCTGGTGGGGCGAGACCGGCCGGGGGCCAGGGTCTCGCCCCCGCCTCCTTCTGCTTGGCGGCCTGGTGGGGCGAGACCGGCCGGGGGCCAGGGTCTCGCCCCCGCCTCCTTCTGCTTCGCGGCCTGGTGGGGGAGACCGGCTGGGGGCCAGGGTCTCGCCCCCGCCTCCTTCTGCTTGGCGGCCTGGTGGGGCGAGACCGGCCGGGGGCCAGGGTCTCGCCCCCGCCTCCTTCTGCTTGGAGGCCTAGTGGGGCGAGACCGGCCGGGGGCCAGGGTCTCGCCCCCGCCTCCTTCTGCTTCGCGGCTTGGTGGGGCGAGACCAGCCGGGGGCCAGGGTCTCGCCCTTGCCCCCCTGTTTTTACCGTTCTGCCCCCCGGCGTGGTTGTTTTCTATTGGCCCAAGGTTTTTTGGGCGTAAGGGTATTTCAGGTCTTTTTACCCCCAGGACTTGGAAAAAACTATAAATAGACTCCCTTGGGTGCCTTGGAGAGGGACTTCTTTTTAGCTCCTCCTCCCTTAGCTTCTTCTTGGTAGAGTAGAGAGAGCTCTTCAAGGCACCCTAGCTCAAGCATTGGCTAGGGAGGGGAAGTGCTCAGGTAGCCTTCCGGGTGTGAGATGAGACCTCCGCGCTAGAGCCGAGGGTCTGTTCATAGTCTCCTAAGTCTCCGGTCCGTGACGTTCTCTCGAGTGTAGTAGGTGCGAGGTCACCCCTTTCCAGGGACCCCGAACTCCACAGAGGTCAATTTTGGCTTCAACATCGTCACGTCATCGATCCATGAGAGACCACAATTCCTAATCCGGGCTAAACCTATTTAGGAATATTATTTAGGAAGATCATTGATAGGAGAATATATAATTATTGGATTATGACACCTCATCGATCTGTGTGCCTCCATAATTCCTAATTTTCGAGGAGTCCAATATTTGAAATATCTTTATGAGAAGGAATAAGATAATCTCCTAAATAGGAGATCATCTTCCTAATATAATATTTGATCTTGATCCTATAAATAGGAGCCCGCCCTAGCCGTTTTATTCTAGCAATCAGAGAGAGAATGCAGAAGATCATTCAACACTAGTGAGAATTCAGAAAGAGAGAGCTTTGAGTTTTTCAGGCGGTTCTTCCGGCGAACGGCAGCAGCAGGCGGCGACATCTAGCGCGCAAGGTTGCGGCGCATCTGGTCACCTCAGGCGGGGCAACATCCGGCCGGCCACCTGCAGTAGGCCCCAGAGGTTCGACGGAATCAAGCGCGGTGACGGAGGCAGCAGGAGCAGAGGCGGCGATACAGGCGAAGTTAACTGAGACGGCGCATCATGTCACCTCAGGCGAGGCGACATCCAGCCGGCCTCCAGAAGTTGATTCCAGGCGTTCGACGGCTTCAGGCGGCTGATCCAGGCGGGATCGACATCAGACGGCGGAAGCATGCTGTGATTCTAGCGGGGAAGATAATCCGTGCCACTGTCGCCCGGCGACATCGCTATCGCCCGGCGACAGCGTTTATTCAGTTTTTCTGTTTTTTGTTTATCTCTCAGTTTGTATCTTGTAACCTTATCAGTTTTATAGTAGATCTTTTTGGCGCGCTCTCCCCGTGGATGTAGGAGTCCATCTCCGAACAACATATATTATTTTGTCGTCTGATTGTGCTTGTTTTGAATTCAATTTTTGCTTGTCATTTTATTACTCAAATAATCTTCCGTTACAAGATTCACGGCGAATCACCGTAGTCGCGGATCCGATCCCAATTTCATAACATCGCACTGCCATTTAATCCGAACGTAGATTTGAAAACGGACTACGGTCAGAAGAACTTGGCTTCATTTGGTTTGGCGGTGGCGGGTCGATCCGGCGGGTGGAAACGGGGTGTTCGAAACGGAGGGGAGAGGTGGCTGCTCCAAACAGAGTTTTTTGGGGCGTTTCTCAAGGCGGGCGGGTGGAAACGTAGCAAACGCTGTCGGAGATTCATTTGTTTACCCGCCTTCCGACGACGTTTGCCCAAAACAAAGTAGCGAAACGCTCAAACAAATAAACCTTTCACGAAGTCGCCACGGGGAGAGGGCCACGCCAACCCACGCGAGAAGGATCCATAAACGGGTGTGCGCATACATAAGAAAAAAAGGTATTAATTTACTTTTTGGTGTGCTCATATCAGAGTTGTTGTGCAAGTAACAATCCACGATAAAAATCATTAGTATTTAATTCACGAAACCCCCTCCTGCTCTTGTTCCGCCTCTAGGTTTCGCTTGTCGACTCCCCCTGCCTTCCTATCCGGCGTTCTCCAGGTTTCACTCGACCCCTCTGCCCTCCAATCCGGCCGCTGTACGAGTTTTGATTGACGCCTCCCCCGTCCGATCCTCCCTCTGTCCAGGTTTCTTCTCGTTCTCGTTTAGTTTGGTGTCCATTTCTCAAGGTTTTTTCTGCATCAAGCAATGGAATGGAATCCAAATGTAGAGCCTTAGACCCTGCTAAAAGCTCTTTTAAGTACTATAAACATAAGAATAATGGAGTTCAACATAGGAATGTATGTGTAAACTAGAGCGGTTTTACTGTAACATTGCTTTATTCTTCGGATGGCTCCGGATAACTTCAGTCATTTGTTTTAGTTTCATGCGCAATATTTTGTTTTTGGGATTTAATACTTGCATATTTTATAATGGTTAGTTTTAATTTCATTAATTTGATGGAAGTTTTGAGTTGAGCATCTCAAATAATTAAGTTTAGATTATCAATGTTTTGTTCCAGGACAACTAAATATTATATCTTTTAATGTTATTATTTTTCATTTTGTCAGAAGCTCTGATGCAGGGGTCTGTTTGAATCTTTGATCTGTTTTAAATTTGTTTGGATTTTCACAGTTATTAGAGCTCTTCAGTATCTTTTAGAAATGATGCACCTTTTCTTGAGTATTTGATTTTCAGGATTGTTTTGAAAAAAAAAATTAAACCACTATTTTGGGACAACTAAAGCAAGGGCGAGGGTCTCGGAAGGGTCCCACCACAAGGGTGAAATATATATATTTTAAGTATAACGATATGCCACGCGTCATACTCACACGGGCCCCCGACGTCAAGTTTCATCTGGGTCCCAGACCAAATATTTTTGCCTCACCACAAGGGTGAGCATTTTTTGGGACATCTAAACCTAATTACTTAAATGTTATTTTTGAGCATAATTTAAAAGTTATTGTGTAATGAATAATAAACAATGAAAGATGATTCTAATATATATTTTATGAATATATAAAGTTGAAATATATTCTCCCTTAATCATCTCATCATCGTATGTAAACCTTAGTCACTATATGAAGCTATAGCCTCCTATTATTATTCCATCTAAGGAGTGATGCAGTGGTAGGTCGACTCACGGTGGACGATTGAAATGCAATCAGATATGCAATGAAAAATGATGTAATTGCAAGAGTAGGTCCGTTTAAAATTTCACAACAATAATTAATTTTTGTAAATGAACAAGGACACAAATGTTCACAAATTTTAATTAAAAAAGAGCAAGCGTCGTTCAACAAAGCGGTCAAGGTGCAAATACTTTAAGCGCACACGTAATATGTTCTGCAATTCATACGGTCGCATCTACTAATAACAAATAAAATGAACATCCACTATAGGTAGGGTGCCAAATACACAACAATAGAGAATTAGACATCAAACTACAACTCGCACGTGCAAGTAGAGGTGACTGACGATTGAATGTGGGCATCCAAGATTGTTGCGGTGTGGGAAAGGCACTAAAAGAAAAATTGGGTGAGGGGGGGGGGGGATTGGTGGCGGGTAGTGCGTATAGAGGCGTAGGGGAAGTGGGTAGTTTGTGTAGGGGCTCACTGTGGGGAAGTTCTAGGCAGGGATGGGCGGTTTTACGGTGATGAGTAGACTCTGTATGATTGGTGTTTGGAATGTTTGCGGTTGAAGGGAGATGAGATTGAGATGCTCACAGCAGTGTGCGATGGGGCTTGAGGTGCTCGATTGGGAGGGATTGCGGTTTGGAAATGGGGAGGCGAGACAGGGAAGCCAGATGCGAGGCCTAGTGATTAGGAAAGCGACATGGAGTTGCAAAAATGAAAGAGACGGGGCTGTAGAGGTCGCACAGGCTGGCGAAAGGAGAGGGTTGGATGCACGATGGAGGGGATCGGTGAAGAATCGGTTGCCTTGGCGTCGCACCAAGGGAGGGCTCCCAAAATCACACCAAGAGGGGAGTTCTGGGCAGATCAGTTGGTGATGAGAGCCCTGACGATCGACTCTTATCTAGGAGATTGGATGTTCGATACTGGGACTCAACAACCTAGCGTTTCTTGGTGATGGGAGGCGGAGAGCTGGTTGGGGTGTTCAAGATGCTGCCCGATAAAATCCGCCTTGGTGAGATGCCATAGTGGGCCCCCTGGTGGGACCCCAGGATGGCGGACATGTGTGATGCCTGTACCACATCAATGAGTTAATAGAATAGATGTTTGTGACCAATTTCACACTTGATGTAAAGTATAAGGACCAATATCAAACAAAATAAAGATACGGGACCAATTTCAGAACAACATGAAAGTATAAGGTCTGATATCCCATATTTGCTAATAATAATATTTTATTCCAAATGATTTAAGTTATCTATGGCTTAAATGCAGTGTATGAAGCCATGATAGTAAACTTTATGGTGGTGGTTAAACAGTGTTTCAAAATTTTGTGAGATTTTTTGCTTTAAACTTTACTTTATGGGGTCCTGTTGTCCGTGATCTTTAAAGCTTTTGGCGGCGTTTGGACATAAAAAACCATTTTGAAAAATATTCTTGAGACCGTACTTATGTAAACGCTACTTGAGATTTTTTAAAACTAAGTCCAGAATTGCCGCCACTCTCTCACCACTTTTTATACAAAGCCTCTATTTAGTGCTATGTTTTATGAGCGCAAAAATCCACAAAAGACGACCAGAACACCTATTATCCGGGTAACAACATGGTGGTTATGAACCGCCATTCGTGAATGCTCGACCTCACCTAAGGAATTTCATCCACTTTTTTTGTTCAAAACTAGTTTTATTTTCTTGGCGGCGGTTATAACCGTTGTAATGCCAAACATATATTCTATGATTATGTTGTTTTTGTCCAAACTCACTGGAGCAAAAACACTGCGCCAAATGAAATCTTAGTGGACAAGGATAATTTGTTGGGTTTACTATTTATTAGGAAAGCATCTTCCACAATGAGAATCTTAGACATTGATCACTATTGATTTTTATTATATAAATAAGCCAGGTTGTGTAACATCACTTCTTAGAAGCTGCAGGCGACAACAAGAGGCACAAAACATGGCGGTCGGGTGAGGGTTCTTCTCTTAATTAGCTCTCAATTTCCTTCTTCCTTATGTCTGGTATGCTTACTTCTTTGCAATCCCGTATGTCTTAGGAAGAACAAGCGGATCTCAAAGGGCAAGAAGGGAGGGAAGAAGAAAACGTGCATTTTCACCAACAACCTCTTGATTATGATTCTTTTCATATTGTACCTTTTTAAATTTGTTGATCTTTTACAGTGTTGATCCCTTCTCTAAGAAGGATTGGTACGATATCAGGGCTCCTTCACTATTCAACGTTAGGAATATCGGTAAAACCCTTGTATCAAGGACGCAGGGGACTAAGGTGAGGCTTCATGCTAGAACTTTTGTTTGTTGGAATGCTAACACGATTATCATGGCTATTATTACATGGTGCTTTCTTCTTTTAATCATATAACAAACTTGGATCGCTGGCTCTCTGCTATGGTAATTTTATAATTTATGTCGTATACTCCTTTTCTGTTATTTTTTTCTTTAGATTTCTTGACTTTTCTTCGCCGAACTATGCTCTGGAATTTGCATGATATTTCTCCGCTCTCTTATTATCATTCTTCCATCAATTTTTTCTGAAGTTCCTCTACTAGGGGATGTTAATTACTGCATGTAATTTCTTGCTGAATGTTAGAATATTGTAATGTATTGTTGATGTTTCAGCTTCATTTTTCCATCGCCTGGTTGTAAATTTATTTATTCATAGCAAGTGGAAGAGAGTCCAATATATGGAATATATAATTTTCTCTCCCAAATAGTAATTTTTTTAAAAATTTGAAGCCCTGCTATCTTTATCCAAGAGTCAAAATACAGAATAGATCCTGATTCCACATGTTGTGGACTGAGGAGAAACCTACTCATTGCCTTACCCTTAAAGAATGGGGGAGCGGTGACATAGATTTTTTTTTTGGTATGCTTGCTTTCTTTTAATTATAAATATTTTTATGTGCTGCCTTTAGTATTTTTTGCTGCTACATGTCATAAATGTGGAGACTAATGAATGTCCACACCCCTTCAATTTTTAGATGTTTATTTTGGTATTTTCTCTACTTTAAATATCCCTTTACTTGCTCTATATAAAATGTCATATGTTGTAATCACATGTCATAACTATGAACAATTAAACCCTATTGTCGTTATCGTCAAGTAGGAAAATTTGACCCAGACATTCCTTTTTTTCTTTAGTTTCTGCAATTTCCATCCTTGTTTTGTTCTCTCTAATAATCTTACGAGTGTTTGATTCTTGACAGTGACGTTTGTAAAAATGTCTATTTGCATATTTGTATCCACATGTTATTTGTTTGTTTAATTATTAATTGCTATATTTATTTGGCCTTTTCCCAGCTGCTAGCTCAATCATTCATTCATTCCATGTAGGAACATTATGCGACTGTGTTTTTTTCACTATGTTTTTCATCTGAAGTTCCTCGATAGTGCTGTGGTGAAAGATCTAAAAGCTGAAGTTAAAAAATCGATTGTGTGTTCAGTTGTGATCGTTTGTCAGCTTTCATCGTTGTTGTCGATACCCGTTTCTAAGGAATGTGTGAAATGGTGGGTGATCACTCTATGCGGATGTGTTTTCTCACTGTGTTTTTCATCGGACATGCCTCGCAGTGATTGTCACCCGACAAAAGATGGTGCTCTGGTGTAAAATCCGTTTGCTAAGGCCCAGCGTTCGTCATAGGTTTCGATGCCCGTTGTTTGCAGAAATATGTAAAGTAGTAGTGGAATGATTGAGCGTTCTATATAGAATATAGGGGGAGGATCAAGGATGTCACTGGAATCGTGAAGTTCGGTTGAGGTTAATGCAGTAATGTAAATTGCATTGTTGTGATTATTGTGACAGTGTAGTATGAGCATAGTTTTTAATTATATAATACACACACACACATACATATACACATGGTGCTCCGGGGGACTCCTAGATAGAGTTCATCCAAACTCTCTAGAAGTACACTATAAAACATGAATCTAGCAGTCGTAGTTTCATCCACATGAATTTAGCCCACATGAATTTAGCCCACATGAATTTAGCGATCTAAATGCAAGGATTTATGCAATTACACTATAAAGCACTACCCTGAGTATCATAAATAATTGACAGATTATTTACAGATAAAATCAAAGATGAAGCGCTGCATAATTTAAAGATGAGCAATTGGAAGTACAAAATAATTGCCAATCACAATAATATCAGATGTGCATGTATCAAAAACAATTACAGGATAAAGTAGGAAGTAATCACTGACGATCATAAAGATGCACTAAGCAGTGAAGTAGGAAATGCGAACATTGTCGTGGATTTTGGGAAAGTAAATTCCTCAAACAAAACTTAAAGGAATTTCCGAGAAGCAAGAAAACAGCACAGGGATAAAGAAGAATAGGAGAAGGTAAGGGGAGGAGGACAATGAGTGACAACATGGGTTAAATAGGGACAATACTGGTATTTTTTTTCATCAGTTCTATTCCTTTTTTTTACTCTGTACTTCAAGATCAAAAAGTTGAAGGCTGACAACCTGACTATTGCACAATGAAATCCTTTGTTTGACATCGAAGGAATCTATTCATTAGTGAGCTTCAGAGTAATTAGCAAATGCAAACAAAGGAAAATTGAGAAACATTTTGGTTGACATAAGGATCTGTAATAATACATACATTGTACAACCCCGTATTCGCAGAGTGGGGTCCCCTCGGCAGGCGTGAGACCAGCTTTGTATTTTTAAGCTTTTGTAGTGGTTTGCACTCTTGGTGGCCAATTTTGGCTTAGCCCTTGGAATATACTAATAAGGGGAGGAAAAATCTGCCTCCCCCCTTTCTTTTTCTAAGAGGGGCGGGTGCGGCAAGTTGGCCGACACCCGCCCCGGCTGGCTGAGTGCGAGGTGGGAGCAGCGGGACATGCCGGAGACCTCTCGCCCCTGCTCCGCGGCCTGGCGGGGCGAGACCAGCCGGAGGCCGGGGTCTCGCCCCTGCTCCGCGGCCTGGCGAGGCGAGACCGGCCGGGGGCCGGGGTCTCGCCCCTGCCCCGCGGCCCGGCGGGGCGAGACCGGCCGGTGGCCGGGGTCTCGCCCCTGCCCCGCGGCCTGGCGGGGTGAGACCGGTCGGGGGCCGGGGTCTCGCCCCTGCCCCGCGACCTGGCGGGGCGAGACCGGCCGGGGGCCGGGGTCTCGCCCCTGCCCCGCGACCTGGCGGGGCGAGACCGGCCGGAGGCCGGGGTCTTGCCCCTGCCCCCTGCTCCCAGTTCTTCGGGATTCGCCCGCTCGCTCGGCCCCAAGGTGGAGGAGGAGTGGGGTGGTTTAACCCCCACTCACCTCAGGCGTCCGGGGAAGGTGAGGGGGATGGTTTAGCCTCCTTTTCCCCCGGACCTCTTTTGGCCGTGTTATTACCTACTTACCCCCCGGTGTGGATGTTTTCTATTGGCCCAAAGCTTTTTTGTCCAAGGGGTATTTGTGATATTTTGGTCCATAGACTTGGAAAAACTATAAATAGACCGTTAAGGGTGCCTTGGAGAGCATTGGATTTAGGCTACAAAAATCCCTTTGCTTTCTTCCTCCAAGGCACCTAGCTCAACATTGGCTAGGGAGGGGGAGACTTCAAAGGTCTTCCGGGTGTGAGGTGGGACCTCCACGCTAGAGCCGAGGGTCTGTTCCTAGTTTCCCAAGTCTTTGGTCTGTGACGTTCCCCCGAGTGTAGTAGGTGTGAGGTCACCTCTATTTTGGGACCCCGAACTCCACAGAGGTCAATTTTGGCTTCAACACTTTTGGTGCGGTGAGCGTGGAGAGTGACCAACATAAAAAATCTCGGGAGAGCGTCATGACTGTAGGTCAGGGAGGTAGTGATGATCTCGACGAGCTCCCCAGCTTAGGACCCTTTATGGGGAGGCAAGAGTTCATGGACTCCATCCAGGGCATCATGGAGATGCTGCGAAGCATTGCTCCTCAGGGTGGCAGCTCCACCCCTACCCCCAGGAGCTAGCTCCCCCCTCTCGGCGAGATGACCCCAGCAGGGGGAGAAGGAAGTGCACCAGGAAGAAGGCCCGAGAAGGAGAGGATGGGAGATGGGGTCGAGCGAGACCTCACCGACCGGGAGTTGTTCTCCAGCCCGACGAGTGCCAGCCTTCCAGGAGAGTAGGTCGCACGAGTAGAGGCTGCGAGACCACCCCTCAGGGGGTCACCCTTCACCGAGCTGAACATCTCAGCTCCCGTTCCCGAGGGGTTCAGAGAGCCCTACATGGCTTACTATACCAGGAAGGATGACCCCGTCCAGCATCTGCAGTGGTTCGAGGATGCCGTCTCCATCAGGCCGATGACGGATGCCTTCAAGTGTCGCCTCTTTGCGATCACGTTGAAGGAGAAGACAAGCGACTGGTTTCATCAACTCACTCTGAGGTCGATCTATGGGTTCGAGGACTTGAGCCGGAGCTTTCAGCTTCGCTTCTCCACCTCCAAGAAGAGGAAGAAGAGTTCTGACTCCATCTTCCTGATAAGGCAGGGGGCCGAGGAGTCGCTGACTCGTTACGTTGACATGTTCCAAGAGGAGATCCTATATGTCTAGGAGATGCCAGGGTATGCCCTCCAGATGACATTCACGGTGGGGTTGCGCGAGGGGTTCTTCAAGATGACCTTTCCTTTGAGGAGCTTATGGAAAGGGCGGCCGAGGAGATAGTCATGGAGGCGGCCAACCCGGCATTTGTCAAGAAGTTGGCGAAGCTCACAGAGATGGAGTTGAAGGAGCAAGGCGGCTCAAGGCATCAGGAAGGAAGAAGAAGAGAGGAGCAGAGAGCTTAGGGGTTCCAGGGACAGGAGGGTCTGGAAACAGGCTGGAGGCCACAGGGAGGACTTGTCCAGGGTCCGGGAAGAGCTCTCATCCAGGGCGGAGGGAACTTTCATAGGGGCCAAGGGAGGTTCAACGTCCAGAGGCAAGCCCCAAGACAGCTCTTACCCCTGCCGCAGCAAGCCTTGACGATAGGAGGGGGAAGAGGTAACAGGAGAGAACTCCCAGCCCGCCGAAGGAGGGGAGGAGCACTACCGTACTGTGATTTCCACCAGGTGGAGGGGCACGCCACAGCTACCTGCCCCGAGTTCTTGGAGGTGAGGGGGGGCGAGAGGCCCTGCCCAGCCGCAGCCGCCGGTGCGGGTTGAGGAGGTTCCACCCAGAGAAGGGGGGGATGACGTGTGTGAGGACCGGGTCGACGTGGGAGCCCGAGGAGGTATCAAAGTGATCCGCGGTGGAGTGAGGATTGAAGCCACTCGGAAGGCAAGCCTCCATGTCATGTACCGACGGAGCGTCGCCTCAACATCCCAGACCCCGCCCCAGGAGGAGAAGATCACCTTCTCGGTGAAGGACATACCAGATCATGAGGATCCGTTCTGCGATGCGCTGGTCATCCAGACGGCCATCGAGGGCTACATGATGCAGGCTACGTCTCCTGACGAGCCGCAACGGACAAAGACACCGAATTATTCTCACTCGTTTAAATTCTACGCTCACACAATTTAAACGCAGCGCACCCGATTCACAATAATATCAATCTAATGCTAACACACGGGTTCGCTACACCCTTATAGATCAAATCGAGGCGATGAACCAATATTCTCTCAAGCGAAATGGATCGACCCGATCCGTTCGAGCGTGTGTCGTACCAAAGAGATCCACCAAAATTAAACGATTCAGAAATGGCAGATCTCTCCCAACAAAAAGAAAACGAGGTCCGCCAATCCTCACGAACTTAAAATAGATCAAAAGAAGATAACAATATCGTTCGGATCAAAACCACGATGAATTCAAAAGTTCGGAAGCAACGCCAAAGAAAACCACCACAAGATCTATCTAAGAGAGAATCACACAAGAGTAGTAATTTTCGTTACCCCAATTAGAATAGATGATTCCGATGAAAATGGTTCGCTCTTCCACGGCTCCGCCGGAGTCACGCCGAACGGAGAGAAACTCGCCCACCTTCCTTGGTTCACGTCGGAGAAGGTTCGTCGTCGCCGAAGTTGTTGTTCTTGACCGAAATCACCCAAGGAGGGGGAAAGGATGTTGGCCGAATTCTTCAAGGAGAAGAGTTCTTTGATTTGTTACTCGTAGTGGAGAGGAGAAAAGGATTTTGTGGAGAAGACGAGAGGAGAGAGGAGAGGGGAAGAAGATAAGGCCGGCGGCCAAGAGAGGAGGAGAAACAAGGAGGGGCCAAAATTTGCCTTAGAGGGAAAGGGGAAAGAGGGGGAAAATTCAAAACTTGAATTCTAGATTTTTTTTTCTTTTCATTCTTCTCCTAAATCCTTCATAAACATGGCCTTTTATAGCTTACACCACTCAATCTCCTCCATTCAAATAAAATAAACACATGATGGTTATATGCATCCATTATAAACATGATATAACAAATACAATAGCTAAATGCATGAAATAAAAACTCTCAAATTAAAACAATGCAAGAAGAAAATTAATAAATATAATATAATACTATAATTATTAGATTATTGTCGCGACGATGGCGTTGTAGCGGCGATGACGTTGTAGCAAAATTATTGTCGCGACGATGGCGTTGTAGCTGCGATGGTGTTGTAGCAAAATAATTGTCACGGTGATGGCGTTGTAGAGGCGATGACGTGCATCAAAATTATTGTTGTGGCATCGTCCATCCGAGTCTTCAAACGTACGGTTGCGGCGACGATCAACATAATGCATGGACCCGTCGTCGCCATGGAGCTCGCCAAAGAACTCGTCAGCACCATCTGCAACGACATCATGAACAAATGGCGGTACATCATCGCCACAAATCAAACGGTCACGTTCATCACGAGCAAATGGTGGGACAACGTCGCCATCACTACACCGTCTCCCGGATCTTGGTTGACAACGGGAGCTCCGTCAACGTCGTCTTCAAGAAGGCGTTTGACGAGATGAAGGTGGAGCCAAGTAGGGTGTTGGCCTCAGACGGATCCCTGTTCGGATTTTCAGGAGAGAGGAAGGAGGTTGAAGGTGGAGTAGGATTCCAAGTAAAATTGGGAGGGACTTCAAGGAACTGCCGGTTCGTCATAGTTGACGCTCCGAGCAGCTACAACGCCATCTTCGGAAGGCCCCTCATCGGTGCCTTCCGTTGCGCGCCGTCTTCGTTCCACCAATGCCTCAAATTCAGCTCAGGAGCGATCCAGGTCAGAGTCAAGGGAGACTCCAGGATGGTAAAACAATGTTATGTCACGACCGTCAACACCATCTCTTGGTTGGCCAAGGCAGAGGAGATGGAGAGGATCATGGAGAGCCTGAGCAAGATGGAGGTCTCCGAGGGGAAGGATGATGGCCGTCATGACCAGGCTCCTTGAAGAAGCCTCGCCTTAGTGTAGTCTTTCACTCTCTCTTATTTTGTAACAAGCTTTACCCCCGACCGGCTGGGTCAGGGGATCATGTAACCCAAATTTTTCTTCGTTTGAGGATGTTGGATTTGGTAGAGTTCAAGTGACACACCTAGTTTCCCACCCCCGAGAGGATCTCCTCATCCAGGATCTCACTAGCTGGATGAGTCAAATGTGCCTCGGGGAGAGCAAGTCTCATCCATGAGAGGATCTCCTCATCCATGCTCTCACTAGCTGGTTGGGTCGAATATGCCTCGGGGAGAACAAGTCCCACCCCCGAGAGGATCTACTCATCTAGGCCCTCACTAGCTGGATGAGTCGAATGTGCCTCGGTGGAGAGCAAGTCCCACCCCCGAGAGGATCTCCTCATCCAGGCTCTCACCAGCCGGTCGGGTCGAATGTGCCTCGGGGAGAGCAAGTCCCACCCCTGAGAGGATCTCCTCATCCAGGCCCTCACTAGCTGGATGGGTCGAATGTGCCTCGGTGGAGAGCAAGTCCCACCCCCGAGAGGATCTCCTCATCCAGGCTCTCACTAGCTGGATGGGTCGAATGTGCCTCGGTGGAGAGCAAGTCCCACCCCCCGAGAGGATCTCCTCATCCATGCTCTCACTAGCTAGCAGGGCCGGTGGTACCTCTCGTGGATGCCCCTGTTTTCTTTGCTCTGAGACGGTCCCGCTGCCAGACTCTCACTAGCTGGCAGGGCCCGGTGGTACCTCTCGTGGATGCCCTGTTCTCTTTGCTCCGAGACGATCCCGCTGACAGGCTCTCACTAGCTGGCAGGGCCGGTGGTACCTCTCGTGGATGCCCCTGTTCTCTTTGCTCCGAGACGGTCCCGCTGTCAGGCTCTCACTAGCGGCAGGGCCGGTGGTACCTCTTGTGGATGCAACTGTTCTCTTTGCTCCGAGACGGTCCCGCTGCCAGACTCTCACTAGCTGGCAGGGTCGGTGGTACCTCTCGTGGATGCCCCTGTTCTCTTTGCTCCGAGACGGTCCCGCTGCCAGGCTCTCACTAGCCGGCAGGGCCGGTGGTACCTCTCGTGGATGCCTCTGTTCTCTTTGCCCCGAGACGGTCCCGCTGCCAGGCTCTCACTGGCTGGCAGAGCCGGTGGTACCTCTCGAGGACCCTAAGTCTTTTTTACCCCGAGACCGTCTCGTCACCCAGGCTCCCATTAGCTGGCTTGACAGGTTGACTCCTCGGGGAGACCATGTATTTCCGGCTCTAAGAGGGTCACTCAGCGAATACACGTTGAGTTGAATATTTCTTTCCGAGCTTGTGCCAACCTCAAAAAGAGCGGGGATCGTGTACAACCCCGCATTCGCAGAGTGGGGTCCCCTCAGCAGGCGCGAGACCAGTTTTGTATTTTTAAGCTTTTGGAGTGGTTTGCACTCTTGGTGACCAATTTTGGCCTAGGCCTTGGAATATACTGATAGAGGGAGGAAAAATCTGCCTCCCTCCTTTCTTTTTCTAAGAGGGGCGGGTGCGGCAAGTTGGCCTACACCCGCCCCGGCTGGCTGAGTGCGAGGTGGGAGCAGCGGGACATGCCAAACCTCTCGCCCCTGCTCCGCGGCCTGGACCTCTCGCCCCTGCTCCGCGGCCTGGCGGGGCGAGATCGGCCGGAGGCCGGGGTCTCGCCCCTGCTCCGCGGCCCCAAGGTGAGGGGAGGAGTGGGGTGGTTTAACCCCCACTCACCTTAGGCGTCCGGGGAAGGTGAGGGGATGGTTTAGCCTCCTTTCCCCCGGACCTCTTTTGACCGTGTTATTACCTCTTTACCCCCCGGTGTGGATGTTTTTCTATTGACCCAAGGCCTTTTTGTCCAAGGGGTATTTGTGACATTTTGTTCCCTAGACTTGGAAAAACTATAAATGGACCCTTAAGGTTGCCTTGGAGAGCATTGGATCTGTGCTACAAAAATCCCTTTGCTTTCTTCCTCCAAGGCACCTAGCTTAGCATTGGCTAGGGAGTGAGAGACTTCAAAGGTCTTTCGGGTGTGAGGTGAGACCTCCACGCTAGAGCCGAGGGTCTGTTCCTAGTTCCCCAAGTCTTTGGTCTGTGACGTTCCCCCGAGTGTAGTAGGTGTGAGGTCACCCCTCTTTTGGGACCCCGAACTCCACAGAGGTCAATTTTGGCTTCAACATACATAGTCTTCGTTTGGCTTGGTTTCGAATGCTAGTTTACATTTATTTCATTTTCTTCTGTTTTTAAATTAAATATAATCAGGCTACCATTTTTTTTAAAGATCCGTAGTGGGACCAATACTAAGTCTGACCCACTTGAGGCTTTGTAAAGAATGACATAAGACTACAAGGAGAAGTGAGTTGCGACAATCCACAACCTTGGATCACTAATTTGTTAGTTATGGCAATCTAAGTGAAGGACTCATAAAGCATTTCAACTTCCAGCTTTGGTAGTGACATACGTCCCTCTCAATGATCTTCAAGGAGGCGTCCTCTCAAATTCCAGCTTCATTGCTATGATGATTAGCGATAACTAAACATTAAACTTGGACGATTAACTGAACCTGAAAGTGTTCCTAACAGCAAGGCCGAAGGTAAATAGGACGTGTTTGATTCCAACCACTCACTTGCATGAGTAATTTTGTAACTTATGTTTAGATCCAACAGTAAGTGATTATCATCCACAACTTATGTTAGAGGAACTTCCTCTTTAGATATCAAAAGAGGTGTTTTTACATAAAAAAATCTGAGAAGGATATCAATAATTTTGTTTCTTGCAATGGCAAGTCCAAACACACACAAATTGGTCATCACAAGTATAAAGAGTTGTGACGCAGGACAAATCTATGGATGATGGACACGCAATACCCTAATCCTTAATGGGACACAAACAAACACAGGCATATCAGTGTTGTTAAAGGCAGACCTGCCAAAGGTTCAGTGCTCATCAAGCTCAGAGGTTTGCGTCTTTATGCGCCTTTTTTGCGCCTTTGGAGTATAAAAGGCGCGTCTAAGTGCGATTTTTGGTGTAAAATTTTTTTTTTCAAAATAATAAAAAAATAATGCAAAAACTCATTAATTTGTGTATGATTTAGTGTTTTTGAAACACAATTGAGTGTTGAGACTTAGATATGATGCAAGAGAGCGTATTGAATTTATTTTTAAAGAAATATTAATGATAGTAATGAATGATTAATGAATAAAATATATGAAGCATGTGTTTAAGAAGATGAACTGATGTTTGATGCTGATTGTTTAAAATGAATGTGATTGCGCATTGCCTTCTTCAGGTACTCGTCTACATCTTAAGTCTTGCGCCTAGGCTCCAAAATCTCTTTGCTTCTTGGTGCGCCTTTAATAACACGCACATGTATCTTAGATATTTTATCATGCATTATTTATTTCATGTATTGTATTTTCTTTTCCCGCACACCCATTTTTATTTGATGTTTTTCAACTCATCGGGTTGACCACCCAATAAGATCCTGAATAAAAATGTCTGATAATTTTATCAGCTAGGACGGTAAAGGCAAGCTTAAGTTATTCAAGGGCGCATAATTCTAAATCACATGGATATTATCAATAAAAAGGAATCAATAAAGATATGTTTCAAAAATATGCTTGGAAGATTTATTT
This sequence comes from Platanthera guangdongensis, assembly GCA_039583875.1. NCBI lineage: Eukaryota > Viridiplantae > Streptophyta > Magnoliopsida > Asparagales > Orchidaceae > Platanthera > Platanthera guangdongensis. The sequence goes on from CM077158.1 coordinate 7,880,736, forward strand.
GAGAAATCATTAAAGAGAAATCAGTGGAGAAATTACTTAGAAAATTTATTATTTGGAGTTCTTCATCATATAATACATGTATGAGTACACTTATATAGGAATAGAGAGAGAGGAGGAGGATTCCCAATCCAAAGATATGAGACTAAACTGTGGAAAACTATCGGTGGGATGTGGAAAATCACGTGAACACAATGGTTTTGGTGGCAGGAAAGCTTGCCTTCATTCTTATTAATCCTTTGCTTAAATAGAGATTTACAAGGAGGCCAAAAATAAGATGAATAGGTGGAGATGATTGTGAGGATCAGGAAGGATAAGGGGTTGATCTAATGTAACATTTACTATTTTTAAGGCTAAAAATGTACCAATTAAATGAGTATAGGTAGATGTGATTTTCAAAGACTAGGAAGGCAAATTTGGATGTGTATTGTTGAAATTGATTTGAATACTATTATTTTAATTTCTCCAGAAACCATCAATATGCACAAATGAATAAGAGGATTCATAAAGCTTGCAGAAAATATTTGGGATAAGTCTATTCATGTGATGATATACTTGATAAATTTATGTGGCTGATCTTAAGATTTTTGTATTTTTGTGTGGAATAAATTTGTTAGATTTTAGAAAAGAAGGGTTTTAGGTTGGGCAGGGCAAAGACAAAGTATGTGGAGCTTAAATTTAGCAGTGCAAGAAGGACGGATGACTTCATTATTAAGTTGGGTGATCAAGATATTTCCCGTAGTGAATGTTTTAAATATCTTGGATCGATAGTTCAAAAAGACGGAGGTATTGATAAAGATGTGACATAGAATCCAAGTCGGTTGGTTGAATTAGAGAGGAGCGTCAGCGATCTTGTGTGATCGTAAAGTACCATTAAAACTTAAGGGCAAGTTCTACCGTACTGCAACTAGATCAACGATGCTCTATGGTTCTGAGTGTTGGGCAGTTAATTGTGTGCATGAACAAAAAAGGGAGTTGCGGAGATGAGAATGCTTAGGTGGATGTGTGGACACACGAGACTGGATAGAATTAGGAATGAACGTATCAGTTATAAGACAGGAGTAGCACCAATTGCAGAGAAGATACGAGAAGCTCGACTAAGACGGTTTTGACATGTACAAAGGAGACCATTAGAGGCACCTGTTAGGCATTGTGAGAGTCTAGTCACTGGGCATGTTAGACAGGGAGGGGTAGACCAATAAAAACTTGGATTGAAACTATAAGGAAAGACATGATGTACTTAGGCATTAGTGTGATTATGACACAAGATAGGGCACAATGGCGGCAAAGGATCCATATAGCCGGCCCCACTATAGTGGGATAAATGCTTGTGTGTTGTTGTGTTGACTGCAATTCTCAGTTTTCGTAATTTGGATTGAGATGTGAACTTTGCCCAAATTTTACTTTTGTAATGTTGCTGTTGATAATCTTCAAATATAAGACCATGTTCTTGTAGATATATCATCAATTCTTCATGATGATTTAACTATCCATGGACCATGAAGCATATTGAAGCTCTTTCAAATATCTAGTTTTACAAATGCTATGTCATCACTAAAAACATCCAATACATGCAAGAATCAAGATAGAAATCAACAATCTGTGTAATTTGGTTCAATCCATTTGAAAATCTCCATGTGTTCAAATTGTCATTGTTTTAGTCATGCAAGCACACCCATCTATTGTCAAATTTTCCTGTGCATGCCCAGGTGATGGTTAAAATGATTGAAATTGTACATAAACAAATTTAATTAAACTCATTCCCTTGGAGTTCACTTGTTATACAACATCTACTCATTGAACTAAAACTACATAGTTTTATATTTCCCGGTTCAAGATTAGTGTCTTCGATTGCTAAAACTACATAATTTTTGATTCAATCCATTTGAAAATGTCCATGTGTTCAAATATGATGTGTGCGATGTAACTATTATTTGTGTGCCATTTAATGGGGATTTAGTATAACTTTCTTGGCTGCATTTGTTTGGCTATTAATTGTCATTATGCTTATTCGTACTGTATTATGCATGGACCATGACCTCTGCTGTCTCTATAATTTTCTTATCGCAGATTGCCTCAGAGGGTCTGAAACATCGAGTGTTCGAGGTCTCTCTTGCTGATCTTCAGAATGATGAGGATCAGGCTTACAGAAAAATTAGGCTTCGTGCTGAGGACGTGCAGGGCAAGAATGTCCTCACAAATTTTTGGGTACAAACTTCTTTCCTTCCACAATCAAAATTCTTTCGTATGGTAATAATACTCGTAACTTTGTTGGATTATTCCTCTTCATTTCTGCTGCTTTTTAGGGCATGGATTTTACAACCGATAAGCTGCGTTCTCTGGTTCGGAAGTGGCAGACACTCATTGAAGCACCATGTTGATGTCAAAACTACTGATAATTACAGCTTAAGAATGTTTTGCATTGCCTTCACCAAAAGAATGCCGAATCAAGTCAAGCGAACCTGCTATGCTCAGAGCAGTCAAATCAGACAGGTAAACCATTATGTTTTTACAAATGTATGTATGTGTATATATATATATATATATCTTTTCCTAAAACCGATAAATTTGGTATTTTGATAGATACGACGTAAAATGAGAGAGATAATGATCAATCAAGCCTCATCGTGCGATCTGAAAGAATTGGTGCTGAAGTTTATCCCCGAGGTCATTGGCAAGGAGATTGAGAAAGCTACGACAAGCATCTACCCCCTTCAAAATGTGTTTATCCGCAAAGTTAAGATTCTCAAGGCTCCCAAATTTGATCTTGGCAAACTCATGGAGGTGAACCTGAATGCTATTTTTCTTCAACAACAAAAAACCAATTTGAAGTAAATTTATTTGATCCTTTTTTGTTTTATATGTTTGCTATATGGCGGTTTATGTAGGTACATGGAGATTACAAGGAAGATATTGGTGTGAAGCTCGATAGGGCTGCTCAGGATGTTCCAATGGAAGTTGAGGCTGAAGTTGTTGGAGCTTGAGGATGTTCCAATGTTGTGAAGCTTGATATGCTGAAGCTTTTCATGATATTAGGTTGCATTTATTTTTATCAGTAGTAATGGAACTGGTTGCCATTTCTCCTTAACTTTAATTGAGATTTTGTTGTTACTGTGAAAGATTCTACAACGTTTTAAATGTTTTCGCATTTTTGACATTTTGTGCGTTTTAAATATCATTGAATGAAATATTTTGAAGTGTTTTCTCCTTCGATTTTCATCTCGTAACTTCTATCGTGATCGTCGATCGATGGATGCATTGAAGTTGCATTGAAGAGAGAATGCTGCTGCTGCTTGCTGCTGCTTGCTGCAGTGAAATAGAGATGATTTGTTTGTGGATTGGATGACTGTTTGGTTTTAGATTCTGAAAGTGAAAGCAATAGAATTCCCAGCGTAAGCATTGGAAATACGAGCATCTTGATACTTGTCCACTACTCTGTATGAATAGTGTGTTTTATGACTTGTACTTTCTCGCTCGGCTCAATGATTCAGCTCCGTCCTTCCCCGCTCACAGGATGTTGACACGTGTACAATTTTCTATCCTTAAAAATGATATCTCAGTTATCTAAGATTATATCTGATATTTTCAAGATGACATCGAAGATATAATTTTGGATACCAAAGATATAATTTTGGGTAGAAGAGATTAATTTTGATATAATCTTGATTCAGATATTGAATTTTGAGATATTGTTTTTTGATATATGAGATATCAAAAATAATATTTGAGATATTGGTTTTGGATATCTTAGAGGTCATCTTCTTTCCGTGTAACTTACTATTTCTATTTAAAACCTCTGCCTGCATGCATAATTTATGGAGTTTTTAGGGCAGAGATTAATTACCTTTATTTTATTTTATTTTTGAAAAAGCATAAATATTAGATATAATTATATAAAGTTGAAAACTCATTTTCGATCGAATAATTTATGTTTTTTTTTCAAAAAACACATGCATGAATAATATACAGGGGCAGTTTTACAGTTTTTTCTCATTGTTCATGGCCTGGCGGCGACGGTTTTTAGGAGGATAAAGAAGAAATACTTCATCCTCATGCATCATCGTAGGCTTAGATTGGCGGGGTGGTGGGGTTCCGCAAAAATCACCGCATCGCCCGACCACCAGAGCGGTTCCCGCAGTGCGGTGGATTTCCGCGGAAATCTACGCAACGGGGCGGAGAGCCCCACCACCCCACCGTGTGCATTCCTGAAATGCGCGGAGGCGGCAGGGCGGCGAGGTGTGTGCGTGACCGGCACGTATCCGCCCTTACTCTCCTAGCTGAATAAAGTTTGATTTTCAGAGTAGTGGTGCACAAAAAAACCGGTCCTAACCGGTCCGGTTGGGACCGGACCTGTTAGGACCGGTTAGGGACCGGTCCGGTCCGGACCGGTCCCAGGGGTCTCAAGGAGTCCCTTTTTTTCATCAAAGACCGGTCCCGAACCGGGACTAGGACCGGTCCCTGACCGGGACTGGTAAAAGACCGGTCCCGGACTGGGACCGATCAAAAGACTGGTAAAAAACCAGTCATTTTAGTAATTTTAATAAGAGACCGATCATTTTTAGTCATTTTAGTAAAGACCGGACAAAAGACTTGTAAAAAAGACCGGTCCAGGACCGGTTAGGACCGGTCCTCCGGTCCCCGCCGGTACTCCTCCAGAGGAGGAAAACCGGTCCCAGACCGGGACTGGTTTGAGCGGGACCGGTTTGGGATCGGTTGGCCAAAAACCGGTCCCGGCCCGGCCCGACAGTCTTTTTGTGCAGGACTATTTCAGAGTCACAACAAATAATTATGAGCTCATTATAATTAATAAGAAAATGCAGGTAGACTGCATTTGGAGAAGCTCCTAAACTATATTGAAGTAGTCGGGCATGGCCCAATATAATCCCAAATATGTTGTAATGTGCGCCGCGGCAGTCTCCACAAGAGTTTATGGGCTGACACGCATTAGAATTGCAGTCCGTACACCTAAACCTACTCTCGACTCTCCGCAAGAGTTGTAGATTGTTGAGGTTGGGCCTCAACCCGCCGACCTCCATTATAAGAGGGGACCTCAACAACCCACCACTATTGCGGAGAGTGGAGAGTAGGTTGAGGTGTACAGACTGCAATCCTGACTTGAGTCGGCGCGTACACGCGGCCCACATTACAACACTTTATTATAATAATATTATCTTCAATAGATGCAATTTTGAACATCCATCTAGTACAATATTTCAACCATGCATCACATTATGGATTATGCTAAAAAGGACATAAATTTGAGCATAATACACCATTGATCAAGCTTTCAAATTAAACTATCAAGACTAAGATAGCTCAATGCTCATAGCATCAAATTAAGGATATGTTTGGGGCAGCCTTTTTGCTCCGGTGAGTTTAGACAAAAGAAGCTGGGATAATATATGTTTGACATGACAATGATTATAATCGCCACAGAGAAAAAAAAACTAGTTTTCAACATAAAATGGATGAAATTCGTTAGGTGTGATCGGGCGTTCACGAACGACATTCCATAACCACCGCATTCATGGCCAAACCGACTCCAAATATAATACTCTCAGGTGCCTTGACATATTATTTATAATTTCTCTCAACAAGCACCTTAACTGTCTTATTTATGTGATGCTCAGCATGGCTATGAGTTAATGTTATAAAACAATAAATTCTCAGTAATGCCACACAACAGTATTAAAAAGCATTCAATAGTGAGGTATCTATACACATGAAACATTACTATACAGTATACTATAATGAATATTAGATATAACACATCTAGAAAAGACAAGAAGAAAAAGGTAAAAATTTGATTGAAGTATAGGTTGCTGAAGGGTTGGTGCAGTGAGGCTTTTCTAGGGCAACAGTCACGACCGTTGCCATGCCAAACATAATTTATCGTGGTCGCGTTTTTGTCCGAATGACACACCGAACAAACCCTTAGAATGATGGTCGATTTTTAAGAATTTGTTGGAAAAAGTAGGCCTGCGAGAGGTGCAGTTCTATGTGGTTTGGGCCCAAACTGAAACTGCACCGCATGGGTGCAATTTTTGACCTACCAAAATCGCACCGCACCGAAACCGTGTAGTGTGGTTTCGATTCGGTGCAATTTGCAGCCGGTTTTTGCGGTGCAGTTCCAATTTTTCACTGTTTTTTATAATCTCATTCATTCTTGGACAACCCATCGTGACCTCTTTTCAATTTCTAACAAGATTTATTAGCTTATATTGTGTATCTTAAACAACTTGATCCAATTCGGAGCTACCGTTCTACTATTACACAATCACACAACATTATCTCCCATGAGTAATGGACCAATAAAAATGATGCCTATAACCCGCATTAACACTATCGTTTGGCAATATTCTCAATATTGCTCGCGGTAAAAATGAATTGGGGTCAAGATGTACTTTAATTTTTCATCGTCAGTAACTTCCACAACATAGTAGTTTCCATTTTTCAACCTACTTGTGAGCCTGGAGTACTCGCTACAGCACCTGAGCACCCTCCCAGAGCTTTCTGACTTTTACTCATTACTCTCAATACATTCATAGTATGAATGGTTATAACATGTCCAACTATCTGATTTTGGTGGATGATACCTTTTCGAGTTGACATAAGATTCTCTATCCATTATAAATCATCAATAAACCAAGATAAATCTTTAAATAACATCAAAGACATAGATCAAGGTAAATCTCCCGTTAAACCTCTTGATGAATTTATAGTAACGCTTCGAGAAAAATCCCAGAAAATTCTTTATTAAAACTGTTGATTAATCCCTAGCTAAAACTCTAGATAAATTATGAGATAAATCCCAAAAATTCCATACATATATCCCTAAATAAACCATCGGTGCGGTGCAGTTTTGAGTTTTCTTGGTTTTATGGAGTTATAAACCGCACCCCACCGACTGGGGGCCGATTTTGACACACAAAACCAAACCGCACCGCAACTGCGCGGTGGGGTTTGAAAAGCGGTGCGATGCGGTTTGTCAGTTTGGTGCGGTTTTCAGTTTTGCTGCACAGGCCTAGGAAAAAGTGCACACAATCATGCGGAGATAAAAGACATTCAGTCATAGCAGCTTCATCAAACTGGCATATAAGCATACATTATATCATCCAAACTACAACTAGAAACTTCCACAATCTAAATAAGCTGTCTTCTCTAATTCATGCTATGCTGCTGGGACTAACCTTCAACGACTGCGATAGCTTCGACAATCAACTGAACTGAACTCTGTCCTCATACTTCTTATTGGCATTCTCTGGTGTATAGGTAATATTAACATTCACTTATATATAATTGTAACTATGGAACTGTATCCTTTATGTTAACTAGTTTCATTCAACTCTGTTCATTTTTCAAGTACATGGGTAATTTGCTGGATGGAATGGGGGTTAGTTTAAATCGATTTTCTCCTTTTTTACCTCTCTGAATCTCTATATTACTGCTGAAATGCTGCTTCCTACTGGCGGCAGAACTGCGAAGGGGCTTTCTGGGAGATCAATTGGAACACTGCAGACAAAAAAGGGAATTACGTGAAAAGACGTGCAATTTTTAGATCAAGACGAGAATGAATGGCAGTTCTCGACTGTCAAAGTAAAAATATCCCTTGATTATAGTTTTGAGGCATAACAAAGATTGCAGAATTGTTTAGGATTTAAGGCAAAGGGTGTTCTGTGGAACCAACAAGCTGTACTATTTGGTTGATTATAGCAAGATTTTACAAAGTTTTTAAGATTGCAGCCAATAAACTACAAAATGGAGCAAGGTATTCTAACCATGGCTAAAAATGTGTTTCAATCTAGAAAGGTTTTGAATGGATGCACTGCAAGTTCAACCTAGAAGATGTGGAAGTAGTTTCTTCATGACAACTTGAATAACTAAGAGGAATGTTTTCCTTCTCACCTCTCAAAATGATTGTTACCGTTGCTTGTAATTCTAGTTTCATCCTCCGCGGATGAGCGGCAATTTGGGGCATCAAGGGGGTGGCTGAAATAGTCTTCCAACGAAAATTCATCCGGAACTGCGAGGAAAAGCATATAAATGCATGATAATAGAACAATCCTTCAAAGTCTAAATTCACACATTCAAAGGCTACATGTCATTCTATATACAGCAGGGTATTGCTAAATACCCCAATTGGGCATATTGCACTTATTGACATGTTGTGGGGTCCCCCAACATAGGGCTGGTCTTGCTATCTCTATCAGCAGCATGCCAAAATCTTCATATTTAGAGTTTCTCTTAAAAGTATGTGAGAGTTCTTCCTCTTAATAGTACGTGAGAGTTCTTCCTCTTTTTAGTAGTACCGACAAGAAAATTGCTCCCTAGCCATTTACCGGGACCTCCCCTCTAACTTTGTTAAATTACTGACAGCACCCCTCTTATTTTTGAAATTACAAAACTTCCCTTAAAGTTTTCATTTCATTACAAAAACCTCCCCTGGAGTTTTAATTTCATAACATCCATGCACAAAAACACCCCCCTGGGTGAACAGTGTCCAGGGGGGTATTTTTCTTCATGGATGCAATGAAACGAAAGACCAGGAGGTTTTGGTAATGAAATGAAACTTAAGGGGAGTTTTTTGTAATTTCGAAAATAAGAGGGGTGCTCTCACTAATTATGCTAGTTTACAGGGAGGTTTGGGTAATTATTTCTATATATATATATATATATATATATATATATATATATATATATATATATAAGTAAAGGCTTCTATATGATGTTCATTAGGGTTTTCTTTAGTCATACCGGCGAGAAGTCACCAAGACCATGGCTGAGATATGACTGCTGGTTCAGAGGTTTTTGGAATAAACTGAACTCGGACAAGCGAGTTCTCTCAAGTTCTAGTAAGCTTTCTTGCTCTTCAAAGCGCACTTTAAGTTCCCTGGAACTTTCAAACTCCTTGGAACTGGTAAAAGAACAAGAACAACTATAATGCCAATTAAGAACAAACAGGAAATTCATTAACAAATAAATAAGTATGAATTTTCTTACATGCAAGAAACTCTGAATCCAAATCAATATTGTGAGAGGAATAATACGTTGCAGATTTCATCTTGTCATTGTACATCCTGCATTATCAACAATACCGAACTGAAAAAATGAATATTACACCATAGGTGAAAAACAAAAAATGAAAGGCATTTTACCTGTCTACCGTCCTTGTTTTCTCCCTGTACGGCTTAACGAGAACTCGCGCGCCACAAATAAAATGAGGCATTCGCTTCGTCAAGATTTCGCTCACCGTTTCGGAATAGATGAAGCTGACAAACCCGAACATTCTCTTTTCTTGACAAGGAATTCTGACATCTTTGACTGGCCCAAACTGCCTACAAAGTGGGAAAAATATATAATAAACATCATTAGGAATGACACAGATTTGCATAAACTATAGGAAAATGTAAAAAGTACTTGAAGTAATTGGAAACATCATCCTCTGTGAATGTGCTTTCTGATGGAAATGTAAGGTATATCTGATGTGCGGTAGCAGACATTGATCCTTTTTCGGTCCTCTCGTTCCTAAATTCTAAGTATCTTGGAACATCCTCCGCTAAGATGACCGAATGCTGACCATGAGGCCTGAATTCCAAACTTAAATGTCAATTAAGAAAACAAGTTCTCTTTTCTTCAAAGATACTGAATGAGGGAAAATGAAAATAAGTTCAAATTAGCTTTCACCCATTAAACAATACTGCATTTCTGGTAAGGCACAAAATCCTTCATATACGCTAAAAAGGAATAACATTCTCATACCAAAAAGAGTACCTGTCTATGAGTCTGATGCTATTCTTCAAACATGCAAGCAGCTTTGTCAAGCTGAATCCAGCCTTCCCATGCCTTTGGCTCTCAGTTAAATACCCGTTGGCTTGAAGATTCCTCCCATACATTGTATAATACAGCATTGGCAATGAGGCGATCGAAACTGGCATCCCTTTTTGAGATCTCAAGAGTTCCGTGATTTCCATTTCGAGCTTCTCAAGAGACCCGGGCAAAAATCTGTGCTCCTCGCTTTGCAAATCATTCAAGCTTTGGCTGAAAGATGCCAAATGATCGTCGGGGAAAGACTGTTGTCCGTGGAAATACCGGCAGTTCGCGCCGTGCTTGCAGTATCCCTTGTAGTAGTAATGGCATGCCTTTATAGGAACTTCAGGAAGACTAAGAGAACTCCTGCTTGTTCTCAAGGCAGTATTACCACCAAATGAAGCATCCTCCATATTAAAGAATTGGGAATGATTGAAAAGGGATAAGCTTTCTTCTGTTGAATCAGGATATGTTCGTGGAGTATAGTCGATGTTATTATTATCGCATAAAGGGAGGGGATCAGAAGTAACCTGATGATCCCAATATTGAGAAGAAGCATGAAATAGAGAATGAAATGAAGAAGATGGGTTTTCAGAAGAAACTAGAGAGCAAACTGGGGATAAGGCATTAAACATTGTCTTAACTTCATCAATTCTTGTCAACAAGGTGTTCTCGGGACTGCAGGCTAAATGTATCATCTCAGGCTCACTCGGTTCATTCAGTAAAATTAACCCGATAATTTTTCTAAAATTTTCTGGCTCGAGCTTTCGTATTCGGTCAAGCACAATCTTTGTTAGCTCTGAGAAGTCCATTTGGAAGGATTGTCTCTGCCAATGCAAACAGGAAAGTGACCTTTTATATTTTACAAGGACAATGGAATTTTGAAAAAGATTGAGATGTCATGATGATAATGACATTTTTATTTCCATCGCGAAGAAATTTGGGGAAAAATTTTGTGTTTCTATATATAGCATACATGAGACGGTTAAACAACTCAAAAAATATATAATGAAAATAAGAAATAGCAAAGGAGAAATGCCACTTAACACATCAAAAATATCACCATTGCCATAAGAGCAAACATCTTTTCCTATAGCAACCAATTAGAATATTTGGATCGAAGCGGATGAAGTAAAAAAAAAAAACTAGTTAAAATTTAAGGGACATTGTCCTTATTTGCATCGGATAATCCCCATTGAAATTAGGCATAAACCGTTATTAAGCTTGAGCGAATAGCTAAGTCGATAAGGATTGAACATTGCAAATTGTTTATCTTCCTCTCAATGATTTGTCTCTACTTCGCCCGGCGTTCTCTCCCAATTTCCTCTTTCATCTCCCCACGCCGTATCTATCTTCACTCATCATCTCAACCATCTTCTTCCTTTATTTTATCTTGGATCAATCCCAACATTCGATGCTCTCATTCATACTCTCATCCCAAAGGCAGAAGGAAATCGATCCAAAAATGCCTTCCAACAAATCGAAGAATTCAAAAATATCATACACAATGATCTTCATGAGTCAGCCCTACTTCACTGCATCAACACCAATTCTGATCGAATTCAGCAACTTACTCAAGCATCCTATGACAAGAAGATTCGAGACGAAAAACAGTTTAAAGAATTGCACCATGATATTGACAATAATCCAAGAACAATTAAAATATTGATGAGATATCTCCTAAACAACCAAGAAAAATCATTGAGCTTCAGGAAGCAGAAGGGCGAAAATGAATCAAAATATTTGGAATTTTGTATTCCCACTGGAATACTCTCATCGCCATGAGAGCAAACAGAAAAAAATAAAATTACAGCTACTTATTGATGTGCCATATAAAAGCCGAAACTGGAAACAAACAAAAACAGAAAAAACTCCTGAACAACAGTAATAACTGCCTTACCTCTAAGCCGTGATGTTGAAGTATTAATCAATATGTCTCTTCACTTTGACGGCGTCGGAGTATTCTCCGGCGACGACGGTAACCTTCTACTCGGAGTAAAACAGGAGAATGCGGCTTCTCTAGCGAGGCGGCGAATGTGACTTCTCCGTCGAGGGTATGCGATCTCGGCTTCCGGTCGAGGCGGTGAATGTGGCTTTTCCTGGAAGCTGAAAATTCTGAGAACCTCGTCCGGCGCGTACGGCAGCCCCGATACTTCGACGGAGGCCTCAAGACTATTCAATGGATGCCTTCTACTTCGCAACGAGACTCGCCACTCCGCTCGATGATCAAATACCAGCATCGCCAATGAGAAAATAGGGGATGACCACTACGATCCGCCATTTTTAGGGTTTAGCCTTAAGACTCGGACGGAAAATTGACTGGTTCGAATTTTTTTTTTAATGGCGGGAGCTTAATAATAGACGATTGTTATTGGCATATCATAAACTCTTATCCGCACATTAATGTTTCCACATTTTATTTGAAAATGTAAAATACAAATTGTAAACCCTAAAGGACATGATGATTGCCATTGATGGGTTCCTTCTGAATTTTTCAAGTCGAATCGGAGAGGATTTTAGCCAAAGACACGGCGGACAATAAACCCGGCCAGAGTAGTCGCGCGCAAAAAGCTGTGCTCACCCAAAAGGCTCAAAAACATCCGAGAAGGGGACGAAACCGCACGCACCCCTGCCAGAGCGTCAGGACAGCGCGCACAGAGAAGTGCCCCGTGAGGCCTGCACCTGCGCTGCCTGCGTGCGCACGACCGTGCAAGGTCTCGCGACCGCGCAAGGCCACACGCCCGCGCAGGTCCCTCCCCGTCTCCGGCCGCCTCCGCCGGCCACCTCCGGCAGCCGGCGCCTCCGGGTACCTTGCCCGGGCCGCCCGATCTGCCACGAGGGCACCCCTGTCATTTCAGCGAAATTGGTGATCCGGGTGATCGAAGCAGAGCGACGTCATCCGTCAGCACAAATCACTCTCCGACGCAATTACCACAAAAAATCTTCAGAAAACTATAAATTTGCTCACAAACCATTATTTGATGACAAATAACTTCTGAGACAAGAAAGAGCTTTGAGATTTTCCGGCGAGATCGTGGACTTAAACTGGTTTTCCGCTCAAGAATTCTCACCATCTTTCTCATTGCACTCTAATTTTCAACGCCATTCGCTTAGACTTCAAAATGCTCTAACTCACGTCAACCGTCTCCGCAGGAGCGCTCTCATCAAGGCTCTGCATCAAAGTGAGCGTCCCCTACTGAAGTTCTGTAGACTTAGAGAATTTTCCAACCGGAATGCTCCCACCAAGGTTCCGCAAGCTCAGCAACATTCCAAGATCGGAGCGCTTTTATCGAGGCTTCGAAAACTTAACCGTTTTTTCTCATCTTCTGTACTTTGCACCTGTAACGGAGTAGCGACCTGCCTCCTTTTCACTGTGGCCAGGGGTGGTGGGGGCGGCGAGTCGGACCTATCTGAGCCTTGTCCTCCCGTCATCGAGCCTGCTGGAAATTTTCTGTGCTGACCACTATCCACGCTCACCACACCAAAATGTTGAGACCGAAAATTCGGTCTCTTGTAGAGTTCACCCTTGGGGAAGGGGTGATCGCGCACCTACTTCTCTCCTGCAAGCAAAATGACAAATGAAAAAAAGAAGAACTGACTCAAGGGCTCGGCGTGGAGGACCCACCACACACCCGGAAGATCTTAGAGTGCTTCCCCTCCTTAGCCAAGAGGCCGAGCTAAGGCTACCTCAGAAATCACTAAAAGATCAGGGAACAAGTGAGCAAAGGAATCGTGCTTTCTGTGGTGCCCCTTGGGTCCTATTTATAGATATCTGAAAACGGCTTGCAAATAGCCAACCTCCGCTATTTTGAACAGCTATGTGCAACCAAACTTGGTCTGCCAACAGTGCAACTCCGCTGTTCTAACAAGCTATTCACACCCATGGGAGGGACATCCAGGTAATTTTACCTCTGGGCCCCACTGGGCAGGTCCCAAGGATATGGAGGTCAGCTCGCCACTACTCTCCACTCCCATGAGGCGGGTGCGACCTCGCTCTCGCAGCTCGCCTTCTCTTCTTGGGCGAGCGCGAGCCAGGGCACCGCGACCCGCCAATGCCCATTCCAAGGCGGGCTGGCGGTCAGGTCGCCTGTAGGAGAGCGGGCTGGCCTGGCCTCAAACTGTCGCTACGGGAGCCCCGGAGGGAGTCTCGCTGATCTGAATTTGTCGAGCTCAACCCCGAATATTAGTTCTATGAATGTCGAGCTCAAACTCTGCTCGACGAATGCCGAGCCCAAACTCTGCTCGACGAACTCAAGGCGAGTGCGCGGGGGAAGGGGCCAGCTCGCGCGGCTCGCCTGTCTGTCTTTGGCGAGAGCGAGCTGGCCACCCGGTGCCTGCCCGCATGCTGTTCTGGAGCGGGCAGGGTGCCTTGGTCCGCTCGCCTTGTCTGACGGGCCCACTCGGCGAACACGGGGTTGTACAGCTGTGGTCATGAACCGTCATTTGTGAACGTTTGGCCTCTCCTAACAAATACTTGCATTTTATGCTCAAATTATTTTATTTTCTTAGTAGCGGTCATAACCTTTGTCTAGCCAAACATGTATTTATGAAAATGACATTTTTGGCCCAACTCGCCGGAGCAAATAAGCCCTGCAAATCGAGGCCTACACTTTTCTAGCAAGTGCATGCACGTATCTCCTTGGTTTCTATATATGATTATATATACGTACATTGTATATATAAAAGGGGGTTCTTCTGTTTTCCTTCTCCACCGTCGGCTGGCCGGCGGGCTCCCACGCCACTGGCTACGGCCGGCTCGCCGGAGGCGGGTGCTTCTCCCGGCAAAGGTCTGTCGGCCTGATATTACCGCCAAGAGACATTTGTATAGAGCAGGAGCTCTCGGGCACTGCTGGAGCTCTGCTCTCTAGCGCTGTCGCCGCCGGAGCTCTGCTTAGAGCTTGCTTCGTCGGAAAGTTCATCGACGGGGGCTCCTCAGGGCGAGCCACATCTCGAATCGGGACACTCTCCTGTGCGACTGTTGGCCGCGTCCCGTGCACGTTTGCTAGGTTGGGAGGATTAGAGATTCCCAGATCTCGCAAAAGAGTGAGCACTTCCGCTTGGCGTTCTTGCTGTCTTGCATCAGTTGGACACGCTACTCAATTGAGTTTGCTGGCGCGGCGGTTGTAGCCCCTTCCAGTCGTAGGCTGTTGCTTAAGGGAGAGTTGGTGGGGGCCAATCCGGCGCGCTCTTCTGGAGTCGTGTCATTAGCAATACATACACTCCTTGCCATTGCTGCAAATTTGGGTAAGCTTGCGAGGCAAGCGGTGTTTCCATGGAATTGCAGAGTTTGGAAACACCTTCCCGTAGACGGCGCCAAACTGTTGCTGGTCACCCTGTTTTTTCGCAAATAGTCAATGAAAAAACATGAATAAATGTCAAAAAACTTTTTTTACGTGAAAAACTCGAAAATGATGAAAACCACGTGACTGTTGAGATGCTTCAAATGAAGGATTGAGGGTCTATTCATGATTTTTTTGAGGGATATACTGATAATTGCGTCGGGGTGAATTTTGTGCTGGCGAATGACGTCACTTCGTTTCGGTCGTCTGGATCACCAATTTTAGTAAAATGACAAAAATGCCCCCCCCCCCCCCACCCCCCCACCCCGGGCAGTCCGGGCAGGGTGCCCAGTGGCGGCGCGTGCCATCGAGGATGAGTGTATAGGTATTTTTTAAACCAAAGATACGACCAATCACACTTGTATCTGTTGGTGTCTGGCCACTATGACACCAACAAAGATACGAGTTCTTCTTGCCACCGATGATGAGTCTGTATAAGTATTTTTTTCATTGCAAATACTTTGTTTTTTCCATGGTAGATGATTTGTTTTCCTGCCAAGGATGCACAATTTTTGAACTGCATAGATATTTTTATGCATAGTCATTTGATTGTCGTGCAAGTTTGACAGAATTTTGATCCTTGGTTGATTGCACCCATGAGTTGTGGATGAAGTGGTGGTGCCGAAAGGGAAGCTTTCGACGACAATGCTCTCTAAGAAGAATTTCCGCTGGCGGCGATTTGAAACCATGACGACGCCAGGTTCATAGAACTGGAGTCCACCAGGCACCATGAAATACACTAGCGAAGATGGACATC
The DNA here is from genome assembly GCA_039583875.1 of Platanthera guangdongensis. Taxonomy (NCBI): domain Eukaryota; kingdom Viridiplantae; phylum Streptophyta; class Magnoliopsida; order Asparagales; family Orchidaceae; genus Platanthera; species Platanthera guangdongensis. Next base: position 7,896,636 of record CM077158.1, read on the forward strand.
AAATATCTTTTTAAACTGCGGACATCAAATATCGTTTTGAACTGTGGAAATCAGTGAGCTGCAAATGGCCAAAGTTGAACTCCCACTAACATTGCATTTAATTTCTTTTTTACAAAAAATTGAAAAGTGACGTATAATTAGAGCTGTTATGGTTTCGGTTCTGATTCTACTTGAACCATAAACCAAATTGCTAAGATAATGATTCTTCAAATTGGAACCAAAATCTAATTTGGTTTGATCGGTTTCGGTTCTGGATACGGTTCTATCATAATTTTTAGAACCGTTGTGCCAACAGTTCTGGTTCGACAAGAACCAAAATCAAATCGGCCACTAACGGTTTGGTCCGTTTCTATGCGATTCGGTCCAGTTCCAATCGGTTCCGTGTTATAGTTTTAATCATTTCATAAATTTAAAATTTGAGTCTTTGGACACATTCACAAAGATGTATATTTGAAAATAAGATTGAAATTCAAATTGCTGGATCAAGAATTTCATAATTTCTTAAATCTAACTATGTTAAATTATACTAATACTGATATGCATGTAATAATATCTAATTCGATGCACTGAATAAAAAAAATGGTAGCATTGTATGATTACAATAAACATGATTCAAAAAATAATTAACATAATGTGGTCATTAGCATGATGAACAACAATTAACAATGTAATACTCAATGCTCAACAAAAACAGTCGCCCTACCGAAGTTGTTGAGGAATAACAGTCAGAAACATGCACAAAATAGGTAACATAATCATCAACCCAAAAATAAACAATAACCAAATACCATTTATGTATGTTGGCATGATTCATCACTGGGTACGTCTGCAATCAGACGACGCTACAATTGGACAATGCTATAATTGAATGACTGATATAGGTATAGTCGTATAGGTAATAAATATATATTATTAATACTATAAATAATAATAAAAAATATATATATTATAAATAATAATAATAATAAACAGATTGTGGTTCTGTTTTACTTCGGTCCGGTCCGTTTCGTATCAGGTCTAAAAATTCTGAAATCGCTCAGGACATTTATGTTGTGGTTCCGGTCCGGATTATAAAATGAATGAATCGCACCCGGACCATTCTTGTTTACGGTTCCAAAACTTAAATTGGAACCTAAATAATTTGAGAACAGTTCGGTCCGTTTTTTGCGGTTTCGGTCAAGCTCACGATTTTTGGTTTTAAATGACATCTATGAATAATTTGCAAATCCCATGGTTACCGCGGTTGCCGGTATGGGCAAAGTACCGTGTTTCTAACTCATGTATGTGTATATATGCGAGTGACAGTGTACGAGGGGGGGGGGGGGGGGGGTGGGTTCCCGTGCCCCGCTCTACAGTGAAACCCACCCTCGGCTCTTTTTTTGTGCTGGCACCATTTTCATGTTACACCGTGCAATCGCAACAACCAATGATACTTTTTTGCATGTATGTATAGATATGAGTGACAGTGCATTGACGCATCCCGTGCTCCGCGCGACGGTACCCAATCTGCGGCATAGAAATGATACTTATATATATACGAGCATCTTCGCACGGGCTACGCCCGTGCTCGATGCTCTCGGCGGCCTTCGGCCGCATCCAGGCGGGCTTCGCCCACCTGCGCACGGGCTTCGCCCGTGCTTGATGCTCCGGGCGGCCTTCGGCCGCATAGAAGCGTGCTTTGCCCGCTTCGACGCAATCCACCAGCTCGGCGTCGCACCCGCCGTTCGCAACCCCCGGAGCACAGGGAGCCCCCGTGCCCTACGTGATAGTATCCCTGTTGGGGTTGTGGAACATCGACAGTGAGCTTAGAGGAATCAGCCCCCCTCGCGGCGGCGCCGGGGCGGCAGCCCCCGGCGGAGGTCCCGCTGTCCGGACAGCGGGCAGGGGTAGGGACAGCGTCCCCGGTGGGGGCTCGGGGCAGCCCCCGGAAAATTTTTCTGATGGGTTTTCTTTGGATGGCGATCGTCGAACGCCATTTCGAGATCGAAGGACCGGCTTTATGGTTCGAATCGACGATCGTCGAGGTCTTTATGGTTCGACGCGACGATCGTCGACCGGTCTTTTGGGTCGAATACGATTCGACCGGCTGTTGCTCGACGATCGTCGACCGGCTTTGTGGTTCGAGCACGATCGTCGACCGGTCTTTTGGGTCGAATTTTGCCGGCAGTTATATACGGTTTGTTTCCCGATTTAGATACGTTTTATTTTTCTTTTGGACGATACGAGGTACTCGTTGAATCGATCCAAAGGTATTCTTCTTTGGTTTTCTTGTCCAGAAGAGAGGAGAAGAGGTAGGATCATTTGACCTTGAATTTTGTATTTTTTTTTTTTTGTGAATACAAGAAGGAAGAAGAAGGGGAGAGAGGACAGCCCGGTTTTGGGTGAACCTCTGTATTTGTGTTTGTGAGCTCTGTTTTTTGTTCTGTGTTTGTTATTCGATATTCGATTTCTGCTTCTCGGCACCCCGGATTTCCTATCCCCGCATCGACAGTGAGCGCGCGACGGCGCTCACTACAAGCAAAATATTTATTACTAATTAGAAACAAAAAATAACTTCCTTTCAAAATTTCTTTTCTAATTAATTCAGATTAAAATATGATGGAGGGAAAAATTTCATTTCCCTCAAAATTATTTTTTATTTCACTAATATTTATAAACCTATATAACATCTTTACTTAATTAATAAATATGCCCTAGCTTTCCAGCTCGACTCAACATTCCAGCTCCTATCCGGGCCACCTCGCTCGCCCCTCTCCGCGCTTTCTCCTCGCCGTCTTCCAGCGGTGCAAAATTTATGTCGTTAAAATAACAATGAATTTTTATGTTGCAAAATATTTATTGATTAATTTTTTTTCCAAAAAATGACATGACACTTTCTTACAAAATTATCATTTCCCATAAAACATAATTGTTGCTTAATATATTTATAAATAGTGTAAATTATTTGCATTCAACAAAATAATTAATATATAATATATATGTAATTATTTATACAATTTTATATTTTTATCTATTATTTAAATTCGCATATATAAATTTATAAATTAATAAAGATTGTTAGTATTTAACAAATTAATTGTAATTATAATACATATAAATTATATGAACAATATATAATATAAATAACTATACATATATATATATATTATAAAGTTATATTCATTTATAATATAGAAACACACATATATATATAACAAAACAATATCATTATATATATAATAAATAAATATTATATATATAATTAATATATAAAAATATATTATATATAATTAATAAATATATATAAATATATATGTTATATAAAGAAATATATATTATATATTTATATTTGATTACATTATTTTATGAATTATGTATGCATACGTTACATATAAATAATATTGTCACTTAAAAACAAAGAATTAAGTTAGAGTAGTTGGTAAGAAGGGTTGTTTGTTTGGATTAGGTTGGGTGTTCGAAACCTAGCATCCACAATTAAATAAATCAATTTTTTAGCAACAAAAACAGAATTCCTTCCTAATTTAGAAAGGATAAAATACCTTGCTAAATAATCCTTGCTATATAGAAAGAAAAAATTTCGTTGCTAAAATTAGCTAGGAGCATATTAGCTACGAAATTTTTTTGTTTCTAAATTCGTTGCTAATTAAAATTAGCAACAAATTTGAAGAATTAGCAAGGTATTCAGCTCCTTGCTAATTATGTTTTTTCTTGTAGTGGCTTCTGCAGATCGCAAACACTCGTGCACATGATAAAATAGGTACAGGAAGAGCACCATGCACATGGGTCGTGTGCACATCACAACTTTTAAAATAATAATAATTAGTAAATTCAAAGAAATCAAGAAACAAAGTCATTGTGAATTTTCTTTGCTCATTCTCTTTGTTATATGTATGTGCGTGTGCAAGTTGTATTGGTTGTTCGGTCATTGATGTTAATCACCAAGTGCAGTAACCTGGATGCTCTTAAAAGGCTAAACTTATACCAAGCAGAAACATCAATTGCTATTTGCAACTGTTGAATCAAAAAATGAAAGGGGGCAGACTTAGAGGAAGACCATCAAAAAAGTAGAGAACATCATGCGGAGAAATGCAATGTTGTGGCTTACCAAGGGCGATGACAGTAGCGGGGAGGGGAGATATTCGATCGGGTGAAATAGTTGATGTGAATTGCTGTCAATGGAGTAATGGAGGAGCAGCGGCGTGAAGAGCGGGGAGTCGCAGCAGAGAGAGCTGCGGAGGAGGAAGCAAAATGTCAAAGAAGATTTGAGTAAAAACACATCTTTAATCCAAAGAGAGCATGTCTGCAATGCAAACAGAGCTCACCTTGATTGAAGCCCCAACAGGATAGAACCGCTTTACCAGAGAAGAGGAACCGGAGGAGCAGCGACGTGAAGAGCGGAGAGTCGCAGAACAGAGAGCTGCGGAGGAGGAAGCCGCAGGAGACGGAGACAACGACGGCGAGGACACTTCTCCGGCGAAGGTGCGGCGACGCAGATGAGATGGCGTTCGGCGAGGAAGGATTGCGGAGTTTTCTTGCGATCGGGAGTAGGAATAGAGGAGACAGTCGGCGGTTTAAAAGTAGCGGGGAGGTATCTTCGTGGAGCGGTCGTCTTAAGCGGCGAAGAAGCGAGAGTGTGCTGTCGCTTGCACTCGAAGTAGCAGGAAGCGGTGGAGGGGGTTTGTCGAGCAGTAACTTGCGTGACGCAGGAGCTAGCAGCCGACGTTAGTGGCAGACGGCAGATGGTAGCAGCACGGGGCAGGCAGTGGAGTGAGCGGGTGGGTAATGGCAGGGTAAGCGGCGAGCGGCGACGACAACATTCGCGGCACGCGACAGGAGGGCGGGGTAAGCGGCGGGGGTTTTCCGGGGAATTCATCGCGTGACGGAGAGAAGATGAAGAGCCTTATTAAGTACAGATATATATATATATTCGCACGGGTTACGCCCGTGCTCGATGCTCTCGGGCGGCGTTCGGCCGCATCAGGCGGTCTTTGCGTGCCTGCGCACGGGCTTCGCCCGTGCATGATGATCCTGGCGGCCTTCGACTGCATATAAGCGGGCAAATCTTCGCACGCGCTACGCCCGTGGTCGAATCTCTCGAGCAGCCTTCGACCACATCAAGGAGGGCTTTGCACGCCTCCGCACAGGCTATGCCAAGATCACTCGACATGACGCCAAGCAAGGATACATGGCTTTGAGTGACGGAGAGAGCGAAAATACAATCTGGGAAAAAAGTATCATGGTCTTGATGAGAGCAAGACTCGACGTCATGATCTTGGTTTTGAGAGCACTCAAAGTCATGATCATGGCGTTGACAGCACTCGACACCAAGATCAGGGCGTTGACAGCACTCGACGCCAAGATCATGGCGTTGACAGCACTCGATGCGATGATCATGGCTGAGTGCTCTCAACGTCATGACCATGGCTTTGAGTGCTCTGAACGCCATGATCATGGCTTTGAGTGCTCTTGAGAGCACTCGATGCCAAGATCATGGCGTCGAGTCATGACTTTGAGAACACTCGACGCCAAGATCATGGGGTTGAGTCTTGCTCTCAAACTCATGATCATAGGGTCAGAGACGGCTTTGAGAGCAGGGCTGAAACAGTACTCAAATTAATTTGTCCTGTATAACAAAATCTCTAATTGAATTTGTTCATTAGACTTCTACATTCAGTCAGCTTAGACATGTTTAGTATGGCTGAAACAGTACTGAAAGATGAATTTTCTGCATGATCTTCAAAATAACTGTGGCTCAAAGTAAATAACCTTGATAAAATTTTACTCTCACTAAATTAAGATGGATGAGAGGCACATACCTGTCTATAGTCTACCATTTCTACGTATTTTTCATCAATATTATTGGCTGATTTTACAAATTTGTTCACTTCCCTAATTGCATGTTTCACTTTTTACCCAAAAATGGTCCTCTTGACATTATGCAATCCACTTGTTATGTCATTCTAATATGTTTTCTTCTGTTGAAATTACCTTGCATCATCCAATGGATTTTATAATTACATCCGTTCCTTCATCAAAGTCATTATGCAGCCTTCACATTTCTGTGGTTCTTCCTCTTGTTCAAAATTGCTTGGAGTGTGCATACCGTAATTGTTTCCGTTAGAAGTTGCTAAAACCTAATAGTATCAATCCTAATATTATTTTTGTTTTCATATTAGTTTTTGTGAAAAATCGTTTCCTGTGTTGTAGGCATTGGAGCATATAAAAAGTGAAGAGTAAAGATGGAAAGCCTGGAAGCAACTCTGACAGATATTTCAGAGCTCTTTCTATGATTTTTTTTGTTTATAGTATCATGTGGAATTTCTTTCTATCTTGAAGGGATCTTTCTATCTGAGAAAAATAGATTCATATCTAGGGTTTCAATATCAACGACAATTACTTAGAGAGAAACTGCAAGTAACAATGTAACAAATCCATCCTAAAGAGTAAAGGTTCCATTTTTGTTGTTTTTAATAGAACTCCTCGCATCACAGATGCTTTTCAAATAGGACAACTTCTTGCAAATAAGGAGCGAATAACGAAGAACGGGGGCAAAAGATGAAAATATCTGGTAAAAAAGTGCTTACAGATGAAATTTTTTTACATCACAGATGAAACTTTATCGGACACACGGGCTAACTCAAACCTGCTTACCATGAGATAATAGATTTCTGCACAGAGCATCTTTCTCTTTGCCTCTTTCTCTCCTCACTGCAGCAAGTTAGTAATGGCTGAGTAGTTGTTTAAAATGGGTGATCTTGTAAAAGTTAATAGGAGAAACCGGGAGATGAAGATTTCTGACCCGTGCTCTGTGGGAGACGTTGGATGGAGGGATCTGCTCGGGGATGCCGGAAGCCGGGGTGGAGAGGAGAAGACACGCGGGAAGACCGTGCCGGTGGGAAGATCGTGCCGAGCGGAGTGGAGAAACAGGGAGATGAAGCTTTCTGACCCGTGCTCTGTGGGAGACGTTGGATGGAGGGATCTGCTCGGGGATGCCGGAAGTCGGAGCGGAGAGGAGAAGACGTGCGGGAAGACCGGGCCGGGAAGATCGTGCAGAGAGGAGAAGACCGTGCCGGTGGGAAGACCGTGTGGAGAGGGAAGAACGGGGGCAAAAGATGCTTGAGCGGGATTGGTTGCAGAAGAGGAGCCGCTCGGCGAGGAGAGTCTGCGAAATGCTGCGTGGTTTTGAAGCTGCCGGCTCGGGGGATGGAGAGTCGAGGAAATGAATTATGGTTGAAAGCACTGTAGCGGAAGAGCGGTGAGTGAATAGCGTTGAAGAGCGGTGAGCGGGTAGCGGCGGGGTAAGCGGCAGGGGCTTTTTCGGGAAGTACTGGGCGTGACGGAGAGAAGATGAAGAGCCTTATTAAGTATAGATATATATCATATATGAAATGATTTATAAAGTTTATATTTAAAAATGAAATAAAGTAAAATAAATCAAAATAAAGGACATTAAAATATATAAAAAAAATTATAAATAAAGTAAAAGAACAAAGAAATAAAATAAATTAACATAGATAAAGTATACTGAAGTCTGAAGAGTAGATAACACGCGTATAGGAGTAGTTAAGCAGCGCGGCTCATGTGAATTTACTATGCTCCGATCTTTGCCGGCTGCTACCTGAGCGGCGAGGACCCTGCGAAGAAGCAAAACGACGAATATACGATCTCGGCGGCATCCGGTAGCTGGTCAACGCAACCGGTCGAGCAGCCACGCCGGTCATATCTGCTCGTCTTCTTCCCATTATGCAATTTAGGGCCGTTTACCCTAAATCCCCGCTTCTCGCCTTCTTCCATTCTTCCACTTTTCCGGCAGGAGGAAGGTAGAAGAAGGGGGAACAGAACCCAGATCCTCTCTTCTCCCCCCCACTTAGCTCCTCTCCGCCGGACTCTGTTTTTATTTTCTTCCGTCAGGCGGTCTTCTCCCCCTTTATCTTGATCTTCTTCTGTATGCATAAATTGAGGATTTGAAGTGAAAATGCATAAATTCATTTCAAATTTTTTGTTTGAAAGGTTTGAGGAGGGCGAAGTTATTTGAAATGGGGACATCTTCTGGTGCTAATTTTCACCAGCTGCCATCGCCAAAAATGCTTCCCCCACGACAGCGCCCGAGGCAATCTGGGTTGCAAACCTCCCTCTCTCTTGCATCATCAGAGGTCAATGGATCCCATGACATTCTGGAGCCATTATCAAACTCCGACCAGGCTCAAGACTCCCCCTCGGACAGCACCAGCTCCAGGGAGACTTGGCCCGTTGAAACCACCGGTCGCTCTAACGGCGTCGTCACTGTAAAGAACTCAGACAAGGAGGAAGGTGAGAGCGATTTCCCCCTGCCGCACATCCGCCGGATTTCCAAAGCTGATAGGATTTCTCTTCGCGAAGTTGCTTGCGAGAGAGTAGATGTCATCTCCGACAGAATGAGCATGGCCTCTAACGAGCTTCTGGAAGAACTGAAGGCTGAGCTGAGACTGATTTTAGAAGGAGCCGGAGGAGCTCAGCACAGGGAAGAGTTCTTGCGCCTGCAACAGATGTTGCAGAGCAGATGTGATCTGACGGCTAAAACTCTGGCCAGGGCTCATAGAGTGCAGCTGGAGATTCTGGTATCCATCAACACTGGAATTCTTGCTTTCCTCCACCCGAATGTCAGCCTCTCTCTGAGCCGCCTCATCGAGATTTTCTCCTACAAGAGGTGCAGGAACATTTCCTGCCAGAGCACTCTTCCGGCCGACGATTGTGCCTGCGATGTCTGTGCTCGCCGGAACGGCTTCTGCAATCTTTGCATGTGCGTCGTCTGCAACAAGTTCGATTTCGAGGTCAACACGTGCCGCTGGATAGGCTGTGATAGCTGCACGCATTGGACGCACACGGACTGCGCCGTGCGCTCCGGTCAGATGGGAATGGGGCCATCGGCGAAGAGTATCATGGGGCATGCCGAGATGCTCTTCAGGTGCCCTGCCTGCAGCCGGACTTCGGAGTTGTTGGGCTGGGTGAAGGATGTCTTCCAGCACTGCGCTCCGGGGTGGGACCAAGAGGCGCTGCTGAGGGAGCTCGAAGCTGTCGGCAGGATATTTAGAGTCAGCGAGGACACCAAAGGCAGAAAATTGTATTGGAAGTGCAGTGATCTTGTGGAGAAGATCAAGAGCGGTGCCACTGAGTCTACAGCATCCAGGCTGCTGTTGTTGGTGTTCCAAGGTATGCCATTTTCTCATTAACTTGAACTAATCCTTTGATACTGAAGCTTACATTTGCTTGCTTTTTGTTCTTAATGTTAGAAGATAGTGGAATAGCATGTAAAAACTCATTGTAATTGTGACCCATTTATGAGCCCAAGATGTCTTAGGTTTTGTCTCACATTGTAGATTTGAGATTTCTCTCATCTTCTCTTCCTATATATATGTTTATACAAGAAATACTACCCACAAGTTTCATTACTCTCACTTTCTACATGGTGTCAAAGGAAAACGGTCCGGCCTGTCCCTGTCTGTCCGCTTGGCCTGCTTGCTAACCAGGCGGTTTGGTCCCCGGCTTCCTTCCTCCTTTCTAACAGTTGCTTCTGTGCGGTTAGCGGTTTTCTTACCGCCCTCTTTTCTTTGCTCTCTCTCTCGTGGTTCCACCCCCTCCCGTTTTATAACCTCTCGAATTGGTCCCCCCTCCCCGCCCTGGTCGTTGCGGTCTCTGCCCCTATCCGAGCGGCCTTCTCTCGCTTCGGCTTCCTCTTCGTTTTTTTTCCACCGCACCTTGGTCCTAACTCCTTTTACCGTTGGTGTTCGCACCGAGACCGTGCGGTCTCCGCTCTTTAGTCGCTACAACTTCCCTTCCCGCTGCTGCTTCTCCAGTCGCCGGCGACTTCCCTTCCCGCACGGCCGCTCCTGACCGTTGTGGTTTCTCTTCCTTGTCTCGGCGAGCTTCCCGCATAAGCATATCTTACCGCTGCGGCTTCTCTACCCGCAGCGGACTCCACATTTTGGTCGCGGCCTCTGACCGCTGGTGTGTTGACGCCGAGACCGTGCGGTTTCTCTACTCTGTCCCGCTTTGAGGTTGCGTGTTGTCTCCCTTAACCGATGAGATCCATTTACCCGCTGCGGTCTCCGCACTTGGTCGTGGCCTCCTGCCGCCGGTGTGTTGTCACCAAGATCGTGCGACCTCTCTTCCGTTCCGCTTAGTCTGGTTTTGCTTGCGCGTTCCTTCTTCTTGAGCGACCTCCCAGTCGCACGCGGCTTGTTCTTACCGCTGCAGTTTTTTCCTTGCCCGCTGAACTTGCCGCTGAACTTGGTCGTTGTGGTTTCTGCTTGCGGTTTCTCCTAGCCGCTGGACTTGCTCGCTGGTTTTTCTAACAGCTTTGGCGTATCTACCCACTAATTTTGCTCGCAGGCTGTTTTTCTAGCTGCTCTGGATTGGTCTTCAGGTTGCCTCATGGATACTACTACTGTCTCTGGGGAGTCCGCTGGTACTTCTTCTCTACCACCTCGGACTGCTTTGTCTGCTACTGAACTACGGGATGAACTCAGGATTACCACTATCTCTCTCACTGGCAAAAGAAACATTGTGGAATGGGTCCACTCTGTTCATCGGGTCCTCCAGACGAAAGGACTGCTTCATCACTTACCCGGGCCACTCTTACCCTTCCCACTGACGAGTGGCTTCGTGATGACGGTCGTGTGCAATCCTGGCTCCTCAACTCTATGGATACCGAGCCCTACAGGATGGCCATGTATCATGACACGACAAAGTCCATGTGAGAGGAACTTCAGTCCTTCTATTCCGGTCAAAACAGTCTGCAACATCTGTTTGACATCATTACTGATCTTCAATCCCTTGATCCCGGGATACCTGGAGATATGACGTCCTTCGTTGCCAAGGCCAAGACACTTGTTGAGACGTGAATACAACACCAGCCTCCTCCTACTGATTTGGTTGCCCAACGGGCACAAAAATAAGTTATCGGGATTGTCATGATGATGTTAAGGGTTCCTTCGCATCTGTATAGTATTTGTGCTCAAATACTCTCATCTGCCACTACTCCCTCTCTCTTTGATGTGTGCTCCATGCTTCTGAGGGTCACTCCGCCTCCCGAGGCTCCTTTGCCTCCCTCTCCATCTCTTCTGCAGCTACCTTCCCAACATTCCTCCACTCGTGGTACCTCGACCCGTGGGGGTCACAATTTGTCTCGGTGACGAGGACGTACTGGAAACCCCCCCTGAAATGCACTTTATGTGGTCGAGAACATCATCTGGAGGCTACCTGCTATCGTAAGCGTGGTTTGCCACCCCACCTTGCTACTGCTTCAAAGGCCGAGTCTATGCTCGTGGCTTCTACCTCGACTCCTTCAAATGCTCAGTCTGATATTGTTGCTCTCCGCACCCAGCTTCAGCAACTCCAAGGGGTGATTGCTCGTTCATCGGGTTCCGCGGCCTCCATCGCTAATGAAGGTATAACTTGTCTATTTCGGGGTTCCCACTGGATTGTGGACTCTGGTGTCACCCACCATATTACCTGCCAAAAGCCGCCGAAATACTTAGACTCTCCTCATCCCAAGTTCATCACTGTCGCCAATGGTGACTCCACCCCTGTCTCCGAAGCTGCTGATATCCATCTCACATCCAACCTCTCATTAACCTCGGTTTTTCATGTTCTGGGCTCCCCGTTTAACTTACTTTCTATTAGCCGACTTACACAGGACCTTGATTGTCATGTTACTTTCTCACCATATTTTTTTGTTGTGCAGGATCGACAAACGCGGAATATTATTGGTAGCGAACGGCTGTCTCATGAGCTCTATATTTTTGATGTCCTTCCTTCTACCTTCTCTGTCGTCTCCTCTGTAGAGTGGCGTCGTCGTCTTGTACATGCTCCGCTCCCGATTCTAAAGCAAGCTCTTCCAGATGTATCCTTACATGAGTTTACTTGTGAGTCATGTATCTTTGGTAAACAACATCGCGTCTCGTTTAGTCCTGTCTGTAATTGGAGTAGTACTCTTTTATCCATTATTCACTCTGATATTTGGGGCCCTTATAAAGTCCCTAGTGTATTTGGGTACCGCTATTTTGTTACCTTTATTGATGATTACTCTCGTGTGGCATGATTCTATTTACTACGAGATCGTACCGAACTTACCTCTATATTTCGTACGTTCGTCACTGAATTTCGGACTCAGTTCTCTTCGCCCCTTAAAATTATCCGCACTGACAATGCAAGGGAATATACTAGTTGAACGTTCGCCTCTCTTTGTGCTGAATTTGGCATTATCCATCAAATCTCCTGTGCTTACACTACTCAGCAAAATGGGGTTGCTGAGCGCAAAAATCGGCATCTTCTTAATGTTGCCCGCTCGTTAATGCTTCAGATGCAGGTACCTATCGAATATTGGAACTTTGCAGTTTCGACTGCTTATCATCTCATCAATCGTCTACCCTCCTCCGTTCTCAACTTCGTCACTCCATTTAGTCTTTTCTTTCCTTCTCAATCTCTGTTTTCTCTTGCACCTCAGGTGTTTTGGTGTGTTTGCTATGTCCATAACCTTGGTCCACCTACGAACAAATTTGCCCCCCGTGCAACCAAGTGTATGTTCGTAAGGTACTCTCGGACTCAAAAAGGGTATGTGTGTTACTCTCCTATCCACCGGAAAGTGGTTGTGTCCGCTGATGTTACTTTTCTGGAAGACCAACCCTTTCTGTCATCCACTTCGATACCTTTTGATGGGCAACCTGTGTCTCGTCCTGCTATCCCGGTCACAACTTCTCTACCTCCTCTTCTTCCAATGCCCCACGTGGACCCACCTGCTCCCAAACCACCATCACCCAATCAGCCAGCAACCAAACCTCCTCTCATTGGTGTCCACACTTGCCGTAATCTGAATTCCAGAGACCAGCCACTGCTACCGTTTACCAGTACGATTTCGCGGCCAGCTGACCCTGCTCCCGCCTCAACGGCTCATCCTATGGCCAAATATATTTCCATGCATCGGCTCCCTCCTCTCCGAAAATTTGCTCTTGTTCTTTCCTCTATTTCTCTGTCTAACACTGTGCAGGAGGCTCTCCAACACCCTGGGTGGCGTGCTGCCATGGAAGCTGAGATGTCGGCCCTTAGGGCTAATCATACTTGAGATTTGGTACCTCTTCCGTCTGCCCAGTCCTGCGTTAGCTGTAACTGGATATTTGTCATTAAACATGCTCCGGATGAGACTATTGATCGGCTCAAAGCCCATCTTGTGGCTCGTGGGTTCACTCAGCAACAAGACTTGGACTATGAGGAGACGTTCTCCCATGTCGCCAAACTGAATTCTGTTCGGGTCCTCATTTCACTGGTTGTTCACCGCCGTTGGCCTCTACATCAGCTGGACATTAAAAATGCTTTTCTTCATGGTGATCTTCAGGAGACGGTTTTCATGAATCAACCTCCCGGGTTTAAGACCACGGGGGAGTCTATGGTATGCCGACTGCATAAAGCTATCTATGGTCTCAAACATTCCTCTCGAGATTGGTTTGAAAAATTTAGCAAGACTGTTCGTGATATTAGTTTTCAACGCAGCTCAGCTGACTTCTCTCTTTTTACGCGTCATCGATCAACATGGACTGTAATTCTCCTAATCTATGTGGATGATATTTTGATAACTGACGATGACTCTAACAGGATACAACAAATCAAACAACACTTAAACTCTGTCTTCCAAACAAAAGATCTGGGAAACTTTTGGTACTTCCTTGATCTTGAGGTTACTCGGAGACCTGATGGCCCGGTCCTATCTCAACGAAAATATTGTCTGGATCTTCTTCAGGATGCTGGTTATTCCGGATGTAAACCCACTGAAACACATATGGATGCCAACGACAAGCTCAGTGCTCATGGAGCAGAATCAGACTCTTCTTACTAATCCGGAATATTATCGACGCCTTGTGGGAAAACTGATATATCTAACAGTTACAAGGCCTGATATCTCTTTTGTTGTTGGAGTGGTCAGTCGCTTTATGCATTCACCAAGGATATCTCATCTTCAGGCTGTCGAACGCATCCTCCGGTATTTAAAAGCTGCCCCAGGACGAGGGTTGGTATACAAGCCATCCTCCTCTTTATCTCTTGTTGCGTACACTGATGCTGATTATGCGGGCTCACTTGATGATCGATGATCCACCACTGGCTTCTGTACCTACTTTGGAGGAAATCTCATCACCTGGCTGCAAGAAGCAATCAGTTGTTGCTCACTCTTCTGTTGAAGCTGAGTATCGTGCGATTGCTGCTGTGTCCCTGATCTTACCTGGTTAGAAAGCCTTTTTTGTGATTTGGGTGTCAATCGATCCTCTTTTGCTACTCTTTTCTGTGGCAGTCGGGCTGCTATACATATTGTGAAAAACCCTGTGTTTCATGAGCGGACAAAACACATTGAGGTTGATTGTCACTTTGTTCGGGAGAAGGTCCAACTGAAGAAACTTGAATTGGAGCATGTTCCAGCTTCTGAGCAAGTTGCTGACATCTTTACCAAGGCTCTACCTCGGCCACTGTATCAACAGTTTCTATTCAAGCTTGGTGCTTACGATTTGTATGCTCTAGCTTGCGGGGGAGTGTTAGATGATAGTGGAATAATATGTAAAAGTCCATTGTAATTGTGGCCCATTTATGAGTCCAAGATGTCTTAGGTTTTGCCCCACGTTGTAGATTTGGGATTTCTCGCTTCTTTTCTTCCTATATATTTGTACTCATACTTGATGTTTATACAATAAATACTACCCACAAGTTTCATTACTCTCACTTTCTACACGTAACATGCTTTTCTTGGCAAAACATAATTACCTGCTATAATAACATAGATTAGAGGATGCCGGTACTAAAATTTTAGCTCTCAAAACATTGTATTCACATGCATTGCACTTGTTTTTATTCTTTGGGGATTGATTCTTATGCATTTTTCTTTGTAGTTGTTCATTGTGGTGTTTAAATGACATTGTTAGGATTGCCGTTGAGATGTTTGTCTTGTCAGCTCATCTTTCGAATTTAGGATTTGAAATTGCTCTTCTATTTTTGTTGTTGGATTGTTATTATTGTTTGTCATTTGTATTTCTGTTTAGATTTGCGGATTCTGTTAGTTGTGTTTTGCACAATTTGTCTAGTTGTTTGTACTGACATGTGAAGTTACTCTTTTGTGTAAAAAGGGACTATAGGGCAATGTAATGGAAAACAAGATTGAATCTTGTCTTCCTCCCTAAATTCTAGCTAGGTTTATTGGTTCTCTCTAGAGCACCATGACTGGCGGCCGTAACAATGCTCCATCGACTCTATTGTTAAGATTTGGGATCGTACGTCGTACCCCACCTGTTTAACCCTTTAATGTGACATATAAGTTATGATTAGATGTAGATCATTTATTTTTGCATTTTATCACATTATGATTATATGCAAACACTATATAGGTACTGTTTGAAATTGCCTATGTGAAGTTTATGAGGAAATGGCTTTGTGATTCACCATGTAATCATCTCATCAACATCAATAATCTTATTCAAACTATTTGGAATCGACTTTACAAATTCTCATTTTTCATTAATTTTTGTTGAATGTTGCCAAGAATCTTAAATCTATACCGCACAAATCGCCTTGAACAACTTTCTCTATGTTACATTTAGCTACCCCTTCTCCTCCCTAATTTCTCAATACTCAAAAGTATGTTAAAATTATGAAGAAAATCGTCTGTTGCAGTTAAACCATAAGTTTTACACAAACAGTTGCTTCTGTTATTAGAATTAGGTACTTGTGTTATTATTATTTCAATTCAAATTACAAAATGCATTATACACACATTGGAATGATGTATAGAACTATGATTGTTCATCAAATTATTCTCATTTTCCGGCAACCACCACCACCACCACCGGCCACCACCTTGTCAAGCCGTCCCTCCCCTCCACCATCATCTCCACTTATCCCTACTATCCACATAACTAACTATAACTTCCATAACCCGTAAGTAATGACCTTTATATTACCAATAACTACCCATTATCCCCATAACTTCCACCTTACCCCACTAAGTCCACTACCTTTTATTAAATTAAGTCCTAATCCAGCAGATCATACCATTTATTTGCTAACCCACTACTTCCAATTGCCACAATTTAGTTCTCCCCTCCAAGCCACACCTGCCCCCTCTCCAGAATTCCACTTAGCCCATTCCTCCACGGATCAAGATTCTCTCCATTTGGATCAAATGAATAGTATCCATTTGGTGGTCAATATCCTCTCCTTACTTCTCTAAGGGTGTAATTTTTTTTTTGTACATACAAAATATAAAAGGATGAGACTAGTTAACCTGTTGAATCCCTGAGAGAAGATCTTAACCACTAAATGGATGCCATCCATTTGGTCCCAAATGGAGAGAATCCCAGTACCTCCACCCAGTTGAGCCGAACTCTCCATCCCCCCCCCCCCCCCCCCCCCCCCCCCCCACACACACACACACACACACACACCCCTTCCAGGCAGTTAACTTTCCCTTCCACTACTAAAATCCACTCCCCCTTTTTTTCTCCCGAAGCGTCACAGCCCCTCTCTCTTTCTCAGCCAGGCCACTCTCTTCATTCCAGAATCCAAAACAGCATGCAGACTCTCCATTTCAGAACCCAAAACAGTCCTCTACTCTTCTCAATACCCTCCTTGTGTCTGCCCAACTTCCTGGAATTAACATTCCTGTCCCCATGAACACTTCCCCCCTTTCTCAGTACTTGCAGCCATCTCTGTCTTCTAAATTTCAGTCCCAGATAGCTCCGGGAACTCAATTTCAGATAGCCACAGATGTCTCATCCCACATCCACTGAACATTCTTTCCTGTGATTATTGTGAGTTTATTGTTTGGTTGCAATTTCTTTTGTGTTAAATTGTGTGTTGATTCATTATTTTTGGGTAATATTAGTTTATAATTGTTGCCCAAGCATCTTGTAATTTGTGGGAGCTTATTTACTTGTGTATTTGTTTCCTCGCTCTCTCACATATATACTACAATATTTGTTTCCTTTGGAATTCTGCTTGATTGTGGCTTGTCTTGTAATTTTGTTTATAATATTTATTATTGCAAGTATAATTTCCGGTCTATTTTTTAGTTTATATGTTAACAGCTTCATGTAGACCTGTCCTGCGTCAAAATGAATCTGAGTTTTTAATTTATGTTGCTGAGATGAACCAATAAACTTTCTGGTCACATGAATTGCTCGTGTGTTATTCTTGAGGTCGACTTTCCTTTTACGTATTGTTAAGCCCATTGAATTATATTAGTTAGTTTGTTTCACATCTATTCAAGGAAGTTCTGGAATTCGGTCAAAATTGGCTTTCATTAAATTGTATTCAGACTTTCAGTTGATAAGGATCCAAAACATGATTCAATATTCAATTTAGAAGTTTCTTGGCAAAGAGCTGTGTTATGGATCTCCCGTTGTCATTTATTTAGCGGTTATATTATTACGAGTTTTAAGTATTGAGTTAAGTTGTATCAAGTCGAGTTGTACGAGTCAAGTTGTGATTACGGGTTATTAGCGTCTTAGTATTTTAATGTTTCACGCATTTTCTTTAGATGAGGTATTTACACCTATGCTATCGGGATCCTATATATAGAACCCCCTTAGGTCTTGTATGGATATCAAAGAACGAAATCAATTTCTCTTTCTCTCTCAATTTCCTCTTTCTCAAGTTCTCTCATCTTCTTCCTCATTTCTAGGGTTAGGGTTGAACATGGCTCCCCCTTCTTTTTCTCCCCTCGCATTCCCCGAGGATCGAGCTCAGCTCTCTCGTGTTGAAACCGAGAAATTGGTCTCTGTGGAGTTCGGGATCCCTTGAAAGGGGTGACCTCACACTTACTGCACTCAAGGGGATGTCACGGACCAAAAGCTCAGGAAACTAAGAACAGAACATCGGCTCTAGCGTGGAGGTCCCACCTCACACCCGGAAGACCTTGGTGATCTCCCCCTCCCTAGCCAATGCTGAGCTAGGTGCCTTGGAGGGTGAAGAAAGAGTGAAGAAGTGATGCTCTTCAAGACACCCCTAAGGGCCTATTTATAGTTTTCTGGGAATGACCTGCAAATAACCAACCTTCACTGCTCTAAAAATTACCGAAATGCCCCCCGATTGGCCTGCCAACAGCCAAATCCCGTTGTTCTAAGCGGCTAATTGCAGTCCACCAGAGATAGTCCCTCAAGCTGGGCGAGCTGGCGGTTAAACATGTTGGATCTCTAGTTGGATTTGGGCTAGGTTCACTAAACTAGGATGTTTGACCCAACATGTATAGCCAGGGTCATGGTTGTGTCCTAAAGTTTAGTCCATGTCCTTCAAGTCAACATTACTTGGACCAGCCATCAGCAGACTGTAGAAGACTCAAGACTTAGAGAAATTTCAAAGACTCAAGAAAATGAGTTCGACGTTCATCGAACTCAGCTCGACGAAAGTTGTGCTCAGCTCGACGAACTCGGAGACAATTCTCTGAGTTGAGCTCGACGAACTTAGTTCTCAGGTCGACGATTTTGGGATACTCTACTTCAACATTCTAGTGCAGAAACATCTCAATATTCTAAGTCCAGAAACATTTCACTGAACTCCAGTCGACGAAGTTAGATTCTCAGCTCGACGATCTTGATGCACAGAATTGACAAGGCTCTAGAGAAAGCAGTTAACTGTTCTTAGTTCGACGAACTTGGATCTCAGGTCGACGAACAACAATTATCTAGTCGACGAATATAACTTCTCAGCTCGACGAACTCTGGACCCAGGTCGACGAATTCTGTTTTTTGCTCGACGATTTCTGTGCAGATCCAGATTTGGACTTTTTCCTCTGTCTGTCCTTATTTTATTGCAGTAATTCCTGAATAATCAATGCTTAATATTATCTGAATATTACTATTAGTAGCAACATTGATTATGACATTCATCATGATTATTACTTGTCGTTTTTCAATGAGACAGTTGGGGAAATCAATTAATGCAGACATTCTCAAGGCCGTCAGTAATAATGCAGGAAGAAATTCAAAAATTCAAAGAAAAATTTCATAGAAAATATAAAAGGGATTTCTTCCTCCTTCTCGACAGAGAACACGAGACTGCAAGAGGCAATACAGAAAACAATAATACAGTAACAGAGGCAACAAACAAACATCCCAGACCAGAGAAATAACACAAGATACAGAAGAAGAAGAACACATATTCAAATCAAGAGTCTTCTTCATTTTTCACTCCAGGATTCTTCAAGGACAACAAAACTTTATCAGTCAAGAAGTTCCTGGAGATCTTCTGGTCAAAGCTAAAGATTGAAGACCTACTCACCCTGAAGCAAAGCTCAATCTTCCTGAACAACTCTATAACTCAGGGGGAGCTTTGTTAACATCAAAGATCCACTAAGTCTTCTCAGTTGTATTTGAGAAAGAGAAGATATCATCACTCTCTCATCCCCTCACTGTACAAAGGGTTCTTTGGGTCTGTTTGGGACAGCTCTGACAGCTGGAGAAGCTCTTTTCCAGCCGCCAGAGCTGTTATTGGGTCTGTTTGGGACAGCTCTTTAATGAAATCGCTGTTCGAAGAGCCGTTCCCAGAGCTCTTTTCCGGAAGCCTCTCCCCCCTGCGTTCAGCGCTCTAAAAAACCGCGGATGATATCCCCCCTGCGGTTTTCTTCCCGATCCCGCCTCCCTTCCTTCTCCCCGATCCCGCCGCTCTTTCTTCTCCTTCTTCCGAACACAGGCGACGTAAACTCCCGACTGATCCCAAATCGGTGCCATATCTCGTACCCCCCAGCTGACGTAAAATTTCGCCGAGATCTCTTCATCGGTGCCATATCTCGTACCTCCCCAGCTGACGTAAAATTTCACCGAGATCTCTTCATCGGTGCCAGATCTCGCCGCAAACTCCAGCGCCCCGTAGCCCGAGTGTTGAGATCCAGAGCTTAGAGTTACCTCCGGCCGGCATCACGAGTTCACGATTTGAATTTCTTGGGTTCCAGCCTGCACAAAGTCGTCAGGGTTTCTCTTTAGCAACGAATCTTCATAACCCAAACAAATTCCTGTCTCAATTGAGGGTTTCTCTGTTTCTCGAATCCGTACCCACACACTCATCTTTACAGTTTTTTGGAGTATTGACACTAGAAAAAGTGAAGGATTTTCTCTACTTGTGCTTTTGTTTCAGTAAGATTCTTTGTACTTACTGTTCCTATTCCGAATTAGCGAAATCATTGACTGTGTATGTGTACGTGTAAGTCTGTGTTTTTTGATTGTGTATCTGTGTATGTGTGTGTGTGTGTTTTTGATTTTGTATGTGTATGTTTATGTTGATTGTGTATGTGTATGTGTATATTTGTGTGTGTATTTTTTACTGTGTATGTGTCTGTGTGTATTGTGTGTGTGTGTGTTTTGATTGTGTATTTGTGTATGTGTTTTTGATCTAGTATGTGTGTGTGTATTTGGTTATCGAGTATTTTTTATTGTGTATGTGTATGTGTGTGTGTATTTGTGTGTGTGTGTGTGTTTTGATTGTGTATCTGTTTGTGTTTTTTGTTTGTGTATGTGTGTGTATGTATGTGTGTGTTTTTAATTTTGTATATGTGTGTGTGTTTTTTTGATTGTGTATGTGCGTGTTTGTATGTGTGTTTGTGTGTGTTTTTTTTATTATGTGTTTTTGATTGTGTGTGTGTTTTTTGATTGTGTATGTGTGTATGTGTATGTGTGTGTGTGTTTGTATGTGTGTGTGTGTTTGTATGCGTGTTACTCACAATTGATGCTATAAAGCCTATTGACCGTCAGTTCAGAGATATTTCGGCTAGAAACAATCACCGGATGTTGGAAGACCTTTTTTTTCTTCTATTTTCTAGAATTATGTAAAAGACTCATGTTATCAGTTATTTTTATATATTTATATATTTTAGTTTTTAAAAAAACAGTTTTCAAAAGTTGTTTCTACAAACAGTTAAAAATAGAAAATCGCTTTTCAAAGCGCACTTCTGCACAGAACACCCAAACACTCTGCAGCTTTTCAATACTGCTCCCCAGAGATCTATTTTAAAACAGCTCTATCCGGACAGCAGCTTTTCAATCAGCTAGAGCTGTCCCAAACAGAACTTTTAACTCCCTTCAAAAGTTATTCCTTGATTGCAAGTCACCTGATCAAAAGACTTGAGATTGGTTTTTGAGCAGCTGATCAAAAGCTCATTGGTGGCAGTTACCTGATCAAAACCTGTTAGTGGATTCTTACCAGGGTGGTAGAAGAGTGGATGTACCCAGGTTGGGGAACCACTATAAAATTCTTGTATTGTCTGGTTGCCATCTTTTTCTTTTGTTCTTGCTGTGCCTGTGCTAGTTAGGTTTGTTGTGCATGTGATAGTTTAATTTCTGCTGTGCCTGTGGTAGATTAATTTATCTTATGACTGTTTTTTACTCTCAGCCAAGTTCTAGTATCAAATAGCTTCCCAGCTCTGTAGTTTTTATTAATCAGCAAAAAGAATCAAAAGTTTTAAAGATACTCTATTCACCCCCCTCCCCCTCTAGAATATTTCAGGTCTAACCCTCACTTTCAATTGGTATCAGAGCAGGTTATTTTGGTTGTACAAGCTAACGCTTGAACCAAAAGATCCTTTGTTAGATCTGATCTTTATTTCTATTAAGGATTATATTCACAGCATGTCACAGAACAAAGATTATGCAAACACCAGACCTCCAGTGTGCAACTTAAATAAGTTTGTCATCTGGAAGGCAAGAATAAAATTTTATATGAATTATATTGATAAGGACATCTACAATTCTATCTTGACAGGTCCTCCTCAACCATCTACATCTACAACAACTTTCAGCACTCATGCAGTTCCACCACCTGAGTGAACTGATGCTCAGAAGAAAGCAAAAGTTGCTGATGCTAAAGCCATGAACATTCTGGCCCAAACAATGTCTGATGACATCTTCTAGAAAGTGGCTGAATGCACTTCAGCCATGGCCATTTGGGACACTCTCAACCAAATGGTGGCTGGCTCTGTTGATGAGAGAAAAGACAGAAGATCAAATCTCATATCCCAGTATGAGAACTTAAGAAAGGAGGAAGCAGAATCTGTTGCAGACATGTACAACAGACTGAGCTCAATCATCAATGAGTTGAAGACTTTGGATAAAAACATCACCCTTACTGAAGTAAATGACAAAATCCTCATGTGTTTCCCAAGCTCATGGGATTCAAGGATCTGACCAATCAAGTAAGCCAAGAGCTTAAATGAGGTTTCCACAGAATTTCTACTTGGAAAGCTCAAATCTTATGAGCAGCTGATAAAGTCCAGAGAAGCAGCTGAACAAAGGACTCCTCCACCAGCAAGAAAGGAGCACAACTTGGCATTCAAGGCTGCTGAAGAAACTGAAGTTTCAACAGAAGAGGAAGAAGAGGCAAGGGCCAAGGAAATCTGTCTCATGGCCATCAATGCCTCCATCAGTCAATCAAACAATGAGGAAGAATCTGACAATGAAGGAGCTTCAGAGTCAGAAGTTGATCAGGTACTCTCAACTTTTGATTATAGTTCTGATACTTTCAAAACTGAGTTTAAAATCTTGTGTATTGATCTAATTAACTCAGAAAAAGAAATTAAAATACTTAGAGAAAGACTAGCCAATCAAGAAAATCTAATTTCTGAAAACACTAAATTGAAAGATGAACTAACTCTAGCCAATGAACAAATCATGTCTTTAAAAACAGAGCTATGTGAGGCCAAACAACTTAAGGAATCTCTCAATGGGAGAAGCTTTAAGCTGATGGACATCACAAGCACAGTCAATGCCAGACTGAATGACAAACTGGGCTTGTGTGCATCATCAAGTTTACCCCTCATACTCAAGAAGAACATATTATTCACACCAATAAAATTTGTGTCTGAAAAGGATAAAAAAGGTAGATAATAACAATCTCAATCAAACTGAAATTACACACAAAAATAAGAAAAAAAGACAGGATAAGAAAAATCATAACCAGAACAATGTTCAACAGATTTCGTCGAACTCAGATCGACGAAATGTGGCCAGTTCGTCGAACTCAAGTCGACAAACTCTGAACGCAAATCTATATAATAATTATTCGTCTTACTGCGATCGACGAACTGCGTATGATTCGTCGAGCAGCGATCGACGAACTTGGGGCACAAAAAATGAATATGTTCATTCTCTGAGCAGAGATCGACGATCTTATCCCATTTCGTCGAAGTCTGGTCGACGAACTTACAACTTTTCGTCGAACCCAGGCAGATTTAATAAAAATCATAACTTTGACAGAAACTCTAATTAATCTAAAAGACCTTTTAATCCACTTGCTGACTGGATAATTCTTCCCAGAAGATATCATCCCTTAGGATATAAATCTCAACCTGAATTCTCAGTAATATCCAGCTTTTCTTATGTAAAGAAACAAGGACCCAAGGTAACCTAGGTCAAGAACAACTAATTGTTTACTTTGCAAGTAAAGGGCTATCCAGTTGTTAATCAAAAATGGTATCTGAACAGTGGATGCTCCAAGCATATGACTGGCAACAAGGACAACTTAAATAACTACAAGTCCAAGCTGAGACCAAAGGTTATCTTTGGTGATTCAAATTGGGGTCAGTCGGAGGGCTTTGGAGAAGTAAAGATTGGAGCAGTCACTTTCAAAAAGGTGACATATGTAAGTGGACTCAAGCATAACCTCATTTCCATAAGTCAACTATGTGATGAAGGTTATCCGGTATATTTTAACTCAACATCTTGCACTATTTCTAATAAAAAAAACAAATTGTTTTAATTGGAAATAGACAAGATAAGATATATATGATAGATTTTCATTCTGCAAATTCAGATATTTGTTTACTTAACATTGTTAGCAATCAAAATGATATTTGACATAAAAGGCTAAGACATGTTAATATGAAAAACATTGCTAGGTTATCTAAAGACAACCTTATGAGAGGTTTGTCTTCTAGTCCCTACAAGAAGGAAGACATCTGCAGGGCTTGTCAATTAGACAAACAAACTAAATCTAGTTTTAAATCAGTTAATAGGAGTGATTCAACTAGGATCTTGTACTTGCTGCACATGGATCTTTTTGGACCTATTGCTGTACAAAGCCTATGAGGGAAATCTTATACCCTGATTATTGTAGATGACTTCTCAAGATTCACTTGAGTGTTCTTTCTGAGATTTAAGTCAGATAAATTCAAAGTTCTTACAGATTTTCTCAAGATCATACAGATTGAGTACTCTACTCATGTTGCATTGATCAGAAGTGATCATGGTACAGAGTTTGAGTCTCTTCTTATGAATGAGTTCTGTGAGAAGGAATGTATCAGACATTGCTTCTCTGCTCTTAAAACTTCTCAACAAAATGAGGTAGTTGAAAGGAAGAATAGAACCTTAATTGAAGCTGCAGACACATTACTTGCAGATGCTTACATGCCCTTATCCATTTGGGCAGAGGCTGTAAGCACAACAAATTATGTACTGAATAAGAGTTTAATACATAAACTTAAGAATAAAACTCTCTATGAATTACTTAAATGAAAGAAACCTAAAATCACCTATTTTAAAGTATTTGATTGCATATGTTATATTCATAATAATAACAAGAAATATATTAGAAAGTTTGAAGCTAAGGCTGAAGAGAGAATTTTTCTAGGATATTCCCAAGTCAGCAAAGCTTATAGGGTGTTCAATAAATCTTCTTTAAAAATTGAGGAATCAATACATGTAATTTTTGATAAGACTAACATGTCTTATAAAGAGAAAAAAATTTCTACCAATAGCACCTTGCAGGTACCTCACTCGTGTGAGAAATTGGGTGAGTTGAACCTTCCACAAGAGGTTATACCACCACCTCCTCCATAAGCTGATGAAGACAGTGAAGAAGAACATTTGGAAGAGGTTGAAATTCCTTCAACAGAAAACATTATTCCACAAGAGAAATTAACTCCACATGATGTTACTGAACTAACTCCACTCACTGATCTTGTCACACTAAGGGATCACCCCAGATCTCAAGTGATTGAAGACATAACAGTAGGTGTACAGACAAAGCATTAACTCAACCAAGATGTGATGCATGCTTGTTTTCTCTCTCAAGTTGAGTCTCAATCCATAAAAGATGCTGAGCAAGATCCTCACTGGATCATTGCAATGCAAGAGTAACTCAACCACTTTGAGAGATGTAGAGTTTGAGATTTAGTTCCAAGACCCAAATACTACCCAGTCATGAGAACTAAATGAGTATATAAAAACAAGCTAGATGCCCAAGGTATAATTGTGAGAAACAAGGTTGCTCAATGTTATATGCAAGAAGAAAGAATAGACTATGACCAAACTTTTGCACCAGTTGCAAGGTTAGAAGCAATTAAAATATTTCTTGCTTATGCTGCCTACAAGAAGTTCAAAGTCTATTAGATGGATGTCAAAAGTGTCTTTCTGAATGAAGTACTTAAAGAAGAAGTTTATGTTGAACAACCTCCAGGTTTTATCTCTCCAACTCATCTTTCATATGTCTTTAGATTGCATAAAGCTATTTATGGTTTAAAGCAAGCCCCAAGAGCTTGGTATGAGACCATAGCTAGCTTCCTGATAGAGCATAAACTCACTAGAGACATTGTAGATAAAACATTATTCACTAGGCACCATAATAATCAAACTTTGTTAGTACAAATTTATGTATATGACATTATATTTGGGTCTACTGATTCCAAACTATGCAAGAGGTTCTCTGACCTCATGCATTCAAAATATGAAATGAGTAGTATGAGTGAGCTCTCCTACTTCCTTGGTATTCAAGTGAAGCAGCTACCTGATGACATTTTCATATTCCAGACTAAAGCTCCGTTTGGGAGGACTTATTTTCACCGGTCAAGCAGTTGCGACCGCATGAATCGGGTCTTAATTAAGGTCCGGTTCATGCGGTCGTAACCGCTTGACCGGTGAAAATAAGTCCTCCCAAACGGGCCATAAGTATGCTAAGAAGCTTATTAAAAAGTTTGGGATGACTGATGCATCAGAAAAGAAAACACCTATGACCACTAATGTTGTAATAGATTCTGATGCACATAGGAAACCTGTTGATCAAAAATTATATAAGGGCATTGTTGGGTCCCTACTATACCTTACAGCAAGTAGACCTGATATAATGTTTGTCACATGTATTTGTGCTAGGTTTCAAGTGAACCTTAAAGAATCTCATCTAGTTTTCCTAAAAAGAATTTTGAGATATATAAAAAGTTGTCCTAGTCTAGGACTCTGGTATCCTACTGAGTCAGAATTTAATTTAACTGGATATTCAGATGCTGACTTTGCTGGATGCAGGGTAGACAGAAGAAGTACCTCAGGGACTTGCCAGTTCCTTGATATGAGACTAGTGTCTTGGTTCTGCAAAAAACAATCATCTGTGTCTACATCAACTGCTGAAGCAGAATAAATAGCAGCCGACAGTTGTTCCCAGATGTTGTGGATTCAAAACCAACTCCTGAACTATGGGTTCAACTTAAATAATTCAACTTATGCGATAACACAAGTGCTATATCCATATCACAAAATTCAGTCCATCACAGTAGGACTAAGCATATATACATTAGACATTATTTCATTAGAGAGTGTGTAGAAAAAAACAAAATTAAACTTGTCTATATCTACACTAATTTACAAAGAGCAGATATTTTCATCAAACTCTTGGATGAAAGAAATCACTTATTATTTATAAATCAGCTTGAAATGATCAATGAAGAAGCTTTAGTTTAATTTCTGTCTGCAGTCGACGAATTTTTCAAAGTTCATCGAACGGAGATCGACGAACAGAAGAAAAGTTCTAGAGATATTCGTCGAACGGAGATCGACAAACTCTCTGTGAGTGAAGTTATTTTCGTCGAACGGAGATCGACGAACCTGCTTCAGAAAACTTTTGTCGAACAGAGCTCGGCGAAATGTTTTCAAATCTTCAGACTAAGCTCGATGAATTTTTTAAATATAAAATATTTCGTCGACCTCAGATCGAAGAATTCTTTTATTTTTCGTGAAACGAAGTTTGTCGATTCATATTCTGAAAAACCATATATCTAGGTTTTTCTTCGACCTCCGTCCAGCGCTTTCAGTTCCATTGCACTTGATCTCTCTTGTTTGTTGCAGGCACACTATGACGATTCCAGCAGACAGTCTTGCAGCAATGAAATTTGATACTGGATTTGATGTAGACTTCGAGTCGTTTCAACACTCAGATCCAATCTTTCTGGACATCCTGAAACTGCTTGAAGATCAGCAGTTGAAGAATCTGATGTCCACCAAAATCAAGCTAGCCAGTGCAGAGATCAGAGAATGGGTCTACACTTCCTCCACAACAGATGAAGACATCATGACAGACACAATATCGGGTAATGCAGTCTCTCTTACACCCGCCGTCCTGACTGAGATTTTTGGAATAGCTAATGGTGAAGCAGAGTTGGAAATTGATAATGAAGAATTTGATGAAATGTTAAATAAGATGAGTTATTCTGGAACAACCTCCAACAAGCTGCTAAAGAAACATCTATCTGCTGAGTATAAGTTTCTAGCAGATATTGTGGGGAAAGTACTGCTGGGCAAGCACACAGCCCATGACTACATCGCTAGACATCAATTCCTAGTGATGTGTGCTGTGGTGAATCAGAAGTCTGTAAATTGGGCCAAGATTATGTTTGAGCTGATCAGGAAAAAGAACACCAAAAAGGAGGTGTGTTTTGGAAGAATTCTGGGAATCTTCCTTCAGGAAAAGGCTGCTGAATCCCCGGTCACACCGACCATATTCATAAATGCCTCCAAGAGGCTCACCTTTGCCCTCTTTGGCAGGTGAGAGAGGACCATCACCAAGCCATCCAAGGCTTCTTCCTCTTCCTTCAGGCCTTCTGAGAGTACCAGGGCTGATCCAGCCACTCCCCACCCTACTGAGGATGTCCCTACTCCACCTCCACCATCTCCAGTCATCCAAAGCCATCCTCAGATGGTACACCAACTCCCCTCACCAGTTCATTCCACAGTTCGAACCACAGTCCACACTCCTACACCTCCATCCTCTCCAATACATCCATCACAAACTCATATTCACTTTCATACATCAACTCAATCCTCAGATGGTACAAAAATTCCATCACCACCCTCCTCTCCACTACCGCCACATTTGGCTGATATTCCCCTTTGCAATCTGTCATCCCTACCATCATTCAATCTACTCTCATCCCCCCTTCATACTCCTTCCCCAGATGAACCTATGCAAGACTCTATACCTCCTCCTCCACCATCATCTCTCATCCCCCATTCTGTCCCCAATGGGACATCTCCTGCATTCCTGCCACTGGATCCCTCCATCATTCCACCTCTTCTAGCACTTCTCACTCCCCTCCTCAAAACCCTCATAGCAGAGTCTATTTCACCTCTTGCTTCTTTCATCTCTTCATTTGCTGTTCAAATCTCTGCTCTCTCCATCCCTCCTTCAGTCAGGGGCCTGACTCCAGTATCCACTGAAACCAGGCAGGGGGAGATACTCTATGAAGAAGAAGCAGCAGCAGCAGCAGAAGTAGCAGCAGAAGTAGCAGCAGCAGTTGTAGCAGAAGAAGTCGCAGCTGATGCAACAGAAGCAGAAGCAGATGCAGATGCAGCAGCAGCTGATGATTTAATTGATTTACTTAATTTCATTGAATTTGATATGGATTTGGATGAGCCTGTTTTGGCTGAAATAAACATTGTTGGTGATTGCATTATAAATCTCACAGTAGATATTTTGAATTTGTTGAATATGTTTGATACAACCTATTTGAATTCTCTTCCAGAATACAGCATAAAGCCATCTTTGGCTATAGTTCCCTATACCTCCCCAATAAGCCCCAAAGTTGCCAAGCAACTCAAGGATAGTTTTGCTATTACCGAGGCTCCTATAATTCCATCTCCACCTAGAACTGATTCCCTCATTATTTCATCCCCTCCTAAAGTCATTTCTGCTCCAACATTCATTATGGACGATAGCCCCATGCCTGATCTTGATGAGTTGATTATGACTGATATAGAAGAAGAGAATAAATCAGTTGCTGAAAGCACTGATGTGTACAGTTCTCCTGCTCCAGCTCTTCCTCCAGCTCCTTTCCAGGTAGAAAAACCCTTGATATCTGCAGAGGCTCTGAAAGAAATAAATGCATTATATGATACTTCTCAAGACTCTTCAGATGATGATGATGATGATGAAGATTCAGATGACAGTTCATCTACTAAGACAAAGAAACTTTCCAAGAAGAGGAAAGCTCCTCCACCTCCTGCTCCAAAGCCAAACCCAACACATGACACTCCATACTATATTCTTCAGAATATTACTCCATACAAGGGCATGCCAGCTTGGATGTGGCTGTCCAAGAATCAACAGAAAGAAAGGAAGAAAAGTAGGAAATATTCACCTCCTCCACAGAGATACAAGAAAGACCCTCCTCCTCCACCTGTTGCTGGTGCTTCAGGCTCTTCATCTCAGAGGACTACCCAATATCAAACATATCAGAGACATCAGGGTAGGTCCTCCTCCTCTTCTGGAAGCAGTCAGCACAGACATTCATCAGGCAAGCAGCAGCAACAACAGCAACATCAACATCAACAACAACAAATCACTGAACATCAGAAAGCTGAAAGCTCAAAAAGACCTGCCTCCCCTCCTGTACCTTTTGAGGACCCAGAAACAACTACAACTGCAAGGATGGCCAGGTTCCAGGAATTGGTTGGTTTATCCATGATCAACAAGGCAAAAGCTGAAGGAAAGGATCTCTCTCAATACTCAATCATGTCTAAATACAGGAAGGAGGAACTCAACAGATTTGTCAAAGCTAACAAATTTTTTAATGTTGATGATTATATGAAATTGCATCCAGAAGTTGTGGTGTCAAAGGCTACTTCCCTTAATATTATTGGAGCAGCTGATATGACAATGACAAAGACTCAAGCAGCAAATCCAAACAGGGAAATCAAGTTTACACAGCCTGGTGAACTGTTTTAGCTTTTCTGTTGTCCTAAAACTGCTTATCTATCTCGTGATACAAAGCTCTCTGTACATATATATCTGTTGCATATTTTAAATATTTCCTGCCAGATATATTTTTTCTTGCTTTGTAAATATTGTGTGTCTGTATTTAGTGACCTCACCCAAATAGGGGGAGATTGTTGGATCCCTCGTTGGATTTAGACTATGTTCACTAAGCTAGGATGTTTGACCCAACATGTATAGCCAGAGTCATGGTTATGTCCTACAGTTTAGGTCATGTCCTTCAAGTCAACATTACTTGGACCAGCCATCAGCAGACTGCAGAAGACTCAAGACTTAGAGAAATTTCAAAGACTCGGGAAAATGAGTTCGACGTTCGTCGAACTCAGCTCGACGAAAGTTGTGCTCAGCTCGACAAACTCAGAGACAATTTTCTGAGTTGAGCTCGACGAACTTAGTTCTCAGGTCGACGATTTCTGGATACTCTACTTCAACATTCTAGTCCAGAAACGTCTCAATATTCTAAGTCCAGAAACATTTCACTGAACTTCAGTCGACGAAGTTAAATTCTCAGCTCGACGATCTTGATGCACAGAATTGGCAAGGCTTTAGAGAAAGCAGTTAACTGTTCTTAGTTCGACGAACTTGGATCTCAGGTCGACGAACAACAATTATCTAGTCGACGAATATAACTTCTCAGCTCGACGAACTCTGAACTCAGGTCGACGAATTCTGTTCTTTGCTCCACGATTTTTGTGCAGATCCAGACTTGGACTTTTCCCTCCTTCTGTCCTTATTTTATTGCAGTAATTCCTGAATAATCAATGCTTAATATTCTCTGAATATTACCGTTAGAAGCAACATTGATTATGACATTCATCAGGATTATTACTTGCCGTTTTTCAATGAGACAGTTGGGGAAATCAATTAATGCAGACATTCTCAAGGCCGTCAGTAATCAATGCAGAAAGGAATTCAAAAATTCAAAAGAAAATTTCATAGAAAATATAAAAGGAATTTCTTCCTCCTCGACAGAGAACACGAGACTGCAAGAGGCAATACAAAAAGCAATAATACAGTAACAGAGGCAACAAACAAGCATCCCAGACCAGAGAAATAACACAAGATACAGAAGAAGAAGAAGAACACATATTCAAATCAAGAGTCTTCTTCATTCTTCACTCCAGGATTCTTCAAGGACAACAAAACTTTATCAGTCAAGAAGTTTCTGGAGATCTTCTGGTCAAAGCTAAAGATTGAAGACCTATTCACCCTGAAGCAAAGCTCAATCTTCCTGAACAACTCTATAACTCAGGGGGAGCTTTGTTAACATCAAAGATCCACTAAGTCTTCTCAGTTGTATTTGAGAAAGAGAAGACACCATCACTCTCTCATCCCCTCACTGTACAAAGGGTTCTTTAACTCCGTTCAAAAGTTATTCCTTGGTTGCAAGTCACCTGATCAAAAGACTTGGGATTGATTTTTGAGCACCTGATCAAAAGCTCATTGGTGGCAGTCACCTGGTCAAAACCTGTTAGTGGATTCCTACCAGGGTGGTAGAAGAGTGGATGTACCCAGGTTGGAGAACCACTATAAAATTCTTGTGCTGTCTGGTAGCCATTTTTTTCTTTTGTTCTTGCTGTGTCTGTGCTAGTTAGGTTTGCTGTGCATGTGATAGTTTAATTTCTGCTGTGCCTGTGGTAGATTAATTTATCTTAGGACTGCTTTTTACTCTCAGTCAAGTTCTGGTATCAAATAGCTTCCCAGCTCTGTAGTTTTTATTAACCAGCAAAAAGAATCAAAAGTTTTAAAGATACTCTATTCACCCTCCCCCCCCCCCCACTAGAATATTTCAGGTCTAACCCTCACTTTCAAGACGAGAAACAGGGGGCGGCCTGGGCAAACAGGCGGCCTGCGAGTGGCGGCCTGCTCGGCAAGCAGGCCGCAGCTCGCCCGGCTTCAGCCCGCCTAGTGGCCGCCTGCTTGGCGAGACAGCGGCCTGGTTGGCGAGACGCGACCTGCTTGGCGAGACGCGGCCTGGCGAGCTGCGGCCTCCTTGGCAAGTTGCGGCCTGCTTGGCGAGCTGCGGCCTGCTTGGCGAGATGCGGCCTGCTTGGCGAGACGCGGCCTGCTTGGCGAGACGACGACCTGGTTAGCGAGACGCGACCTGCTTGGCGAGACGCGGCCAGGCGAGCTGCGGCCTACTTGGCGAGACGGCGGTCTGGCGAGTTGCGGCTTGCTTGGCGAGACGACGGTCTGGCGAGACGCGGCCTGGCGAGCTGCGGCCTTCTTGGCGAGACGGCGGTCTGGCGAGACACGGCCTGGCGAGTTGCGGCCTGCTTGCGGGCTGGGGCGGCCTGCTGAACTGGGGCCTGGGTGACTCTTCAAAGGGGCCGGGGGGGAGACAAATATTTCCTCCCCCTACTAGTATATTACGCAGGTCCACCCAAAATTGATCTCCAGAAGTGCAAAACTCCCAAAAAGCTTAAAAACGTGCATCAAGTCTTGCGCCTCATTTTGGGGCCCTCTCTTCGCGAATACGGGGTTGTACATCTCGTATATCTCCCTCTACAATGCCATCTCCAAGAAGTTCCGAATTAAGCACACAGTATGATGTGCGGCTTTTGTTGAAACAAGCTGCTCTATATCATTTCCATTAATGCGGAGTCTGGATCTCTCATGACTAGCATCCCTTTTTTAAAGAGGTTCTGTGATTAGTGGGCTGGAACCAACCTAAAATATTTCAAATTTCACAGTGACAAATGATCCTTTGAGCCTTCATGTTCTTGTTATACTAGGCCGTTATTTTTTTCTTCATTCGGTAAAGCAATATCAAAATTGATTTTTCTGAGTAATAAGAATCAAAGTTAGGCAATAAACACTAATGCTCCAGTCTATTTTCAACCCAAAATCTCACGGTCCGTTTGGGAGAGTAGTACTGGTTGCTCCGGTGAAAAATGGAGCTCTGGTGAGAAATAGAGCATCCACCCTTCAGTGTGAAATGAAGCTCAAATTGAAGATTTTAGCATTTGCTGTCGCACTGGGCCTCGAAAATGAAGGTTTATCAAACATACTTGATGAGGTTCCCCTTAGCCGGTCCCGTCGAATCGCGAATCCAACGAGCGCAACCCCGACCGTCGACCGCACCGGTGCACGCACCCGCCTTCCACGAGCACCGTCGCGCAGCCGCAAGGTCGCGCTCGCCCATTCCCGCCAGCACAGGGCTTCCAGCTGCGCGCGAATACGCGCGCAGTCCCGCTGGATCACGCGCGAGCCTGCGCGCTGCCGGCCGCGTGCACTTGCGCGCGGTCTGGGATCGCGCGCACCTGCGTGCGGTCTGGGACCGCTCGCGTCTGCGCACGACATCTGGCCGCGCGCAGGGCGCGACTCTTCTTGGGAGAAGTGCGGCCTTTCGGCCGCCCTCTCTCTGGCCGCCCAGATTCGGGCGGCGGCAGTCTTTCTGCAGAAGAGCAGAGCGGCCTCCAGGCCGCCCTTCCCCTCTGGCCGCCTGGATAAGGCGGTCCAGGCGGCCTTTTGGCCGCCTGGATCAGGTAGCTCTGTTGCCACAGGAAATGGGCGGCCTCCAGGCCGCCCTTCACTCTAGCGGCCTGGATTGGGTGGCCAGAAGCCCAAGTCCAGGCGGCCCTTCCGCCGCAAGGGGCAGCAATGCCATTGTTGCCTGCTTCTTCGGCGGCCCGGCCGCCGCACCATCGCCTCTCGGCCGACCTCTTATGTTCGGCCGACCTTCGCCATCGACCGGATTCCGTCGCCGACCGGCCGGCCCCGCCGGCCGGACTCTTGCCCCGCGCCAATCTCCATCGCCCGATCACACTCCCGTGATTGCCGCCGTCAGTTACGCGGGTAACCACCCTCGTAACCACCCGTATGACCTCCCGTAGTGGGGAAAGTGCATTGCCAAAAAAAGGGTCGGTCTGCATTTAATAAAATTAATAAGATAATATGTGCACGTCCCTCCTTGCGTGCTCTCCTCCTTGCGCGCTCTCCCCCTTGCGCGCGTCTCTCCTCCTAAGTGCGCATGTTCCTCCTTGCGCGCTCTCCTTGTGCGCCTCTCTCCTCCAGCGTGCGTATACACGTCCCTCCGTGCGTACGTTCCTCCTTGTGCGCGCTCCCCCTTGCGCGCATCTCTCCTTCAATGTGCGCCCGTCCCTCCTTGCGCGCGCTCCCCCTTGCGCGCGCTCCCCCTTGCGCGCGTCCCTCCTCCTAAGTGCGCACGTCCCTCCGTGCGCACGTTCCTCCTTGCGCACATCTCTCCTCCACCGTACGTACGTCCCCCTGTGTGCAAGTTCCTCTTTACGCGCGTTCCCTCTCGCGCGCGTCCCTAGTGCACTGTCGCGCACTCTGCTCTCAAGACCGTTCCAAGTGCGGCGTTGTGAGCTCCGCTTTCAAGTCTGCTCCAAGTGTGCCATCAAGCACATTGCTCTCAGGGTCACCCTAAGCGCTCAACGCTCTCAACTCAGGAATAAGTATACCAGTAAGCCGACAAGATCAACACTCCAGACTCCTCCAAACATAACATAAGACAAGATGCGGAGGATAAGACACTGAAAGCGCCGCTCAAGCTTCCAAGAATCCGGTATCCAGACAAACAAAACAAGTCGCTCCCGCCTCCAAGCGGCAGTCAAAGATTTCAAAGCATCCAAAATATCCAAAGCTTCTAGAGTGTGAACTCCCTATTGTTGCAGGAAAAAGAATTAGCTCTGTGAGAGGTGGTCTGTCACCCTCCGAGCCCATTTCTCTCTCTCTAATAATTGTAACTAGGATCAGTATGTTGCCCTCGCTTCCCACAAAAGCACTGTAACGCGACAACAAATAGTGGAAGTTTGGTCGGCACAGATCCGACCACGTGATTTTTCACCAAATTGACGAGTTTTCCACGTTTAAAAAATTGCCTTCTCAGCTTACAATTTTCTTTGACTGTGTACGCGCTCGACCGCTCCACGGGCTAAGGCGGCCTAGTTTGGGCTAGCGCGGCGCGGTAAGACTAACACCGATTTCTTTCCGAGCGCTAAGTCCAAATAATTCATTGTGGTAGCGCCTGCGGTAGAACTAACGCTAGGCGGTAGTCCAGCGCTCGACGAATCTAGCTCTACATTTGTCGAAGGGCTAGCGGGCGCGGTAAGTGATAGCGCTTGGCGGTAGCATCCACTCAACGCCACTGTCTCGACACACTCAACACCATTCTTCTCAACGCTCTCGGCGCGGTGTTGAGTGAGCTAGAGCGGGGCGGTAATAGCTAGCTCTGTCTGATAGCTTCCCGAGCGCCATGTCGATTTAATTCCAGCTACCGCCCAGCGGTAACTTCTAACGCCCGACGTTATCAACTATAGTAGGCTTCTTCTCTTCACTTGAACCTGTCAACCTGCACACTCTATCAACAGAAGACGTGATCAAATACAATCTGAGAGTTGATATTCTCAAACACAGGACATGTAAAACATCGGTCCAACAAACTCACACTTTTGATAATATCAACTTCCGTTCATGAGAAATAACAATGAGATAGAGTGCATATAAAGAATACAAGTTATAAGCTATCATCAGGTTGCAACAGGTTCTCTATGATTTCCCTACATGCACTCCCCCTATCTACATGTTCGACATGCTCCCCCTATCTACATGTTCGA
This sequence comes from Platanthera guangdongensis, assembly GCA_039583875.1. Taxonomy (NCBI): domain Eukaryota; kingdom Viridiplantae; phylum Streptophyta; class Magnoliopsida; order Asparagales; family Orchidaceae; genus Platanthera; species Platanthera guangdongensis. The sequence continues at coordinate 7,932,245 of CM077158.1, forward strand.
CATGCCCCCCCTATCTATGTGCACTCCCCCTACAGGAGGGTTGAGTTGGCCGCACCAATACTAATTTCTCCAATGGTGTTTTTATCCTACCCAAATGGAGTTAAAACATCCAAACAAACAAAACCTTAATCTTATTATGGTTGGAAGCTAAACATTTGGTATCTCTACTCCAGCATATTTTTCGGTTATGGGATGTATGATTAAACCAATACTCACACGTGTCATTACAATCTCGCTTTAGTAAGAGCTCCACACATCGGCCATGACAACATCACTCTCCCTCAAATCAGATTACATCATCAATTATCATGCACCGAAAGTTCGCTCAATCATGAAACGAAGTTGTTGCAGTTTTTATGGTGTAGATTTTGCTTGATTTGATCAGCGTAGTTCTTCTAGCTGGACCTTCCACCGCACTTCTTTGGCCAGTTGTTGTAAGCTATGCTTTTTGCCATCTTACTGGTAAGCATTTTGTGGAAAGATGATTCATTTGTTCCCATTCTTACCGTTATTTATAGACTTTATGAAATTAAGAACTTTAATTCATAAGTTATTAGTACTGCAGAAATATTTTGCCTAAATCCATATATGATTTAACTGATTGAAGATGGTTTTCAGAAATATTTTGATGAAGATTTGCAAGAGTTGAACTGCTTTTAAGTGGAAATCATTTGTTCATAAGCATTTTTTGTCTCACTTCTCAGAACCTGTTCAAATATGGAATCATTTTTTTCATTTCTGCACTAATTATTGAAAACTCAGAGTAATTTTTCATTAACTATTCTTATATACATGTTTGACCGTTAGAGAAAGTCTGCTTCTTTGTTCTGACATGCGTCTCACCCATTTGACAGAGCTGGAGATAGAATCAACAAAGAAGAGCGAAAACGACGATCTTAATCGCGTGATCTCGCCGCAGGAGGCATGCAACCGTATAGCCGATGTGGTCCAGGAAGCGGTGAGGAAGATGGAGATCGTCGCGGAGGAGAAACTCCTGATGCTCAAGAGGGCTCGCATGGCGGTCGAGTCCTGCGACCGCGATCTGGAGGAAAAAGCGAGGGAGGTGACGGAGTTCAAACTCGAGAGGCAGAGGAAGAAGCAGCAGGTGGAGGAGCTTGACAGCATCGTGCGGCTGAAGCAGGCCGAGGCCGAGATGTTTCAGCTCAAGGCCACCGAAGCCCGGCAGGAGGCCGAGAGGCTCCAAAGCATCGCCCTTGCGAAGAACGAGAAGGCAGAGCAAGACTACGCCAACATGTACCTCAAGCGACGCCTGGACGAGGCGGAAGCCGAGAAGCAGTATCTGTTCGAGAAGATAAAGCTTCAGGAGAGCCAACGGACCGTGCAAGGAAGCGGTGCCGGTGGAGGGAACGATCCTGCGCAGTTGCTGATGTTGAGCAAAATCCAGGACTTATTGAAGAATGTGTACAGTGCGTCGCCGAAGGCTGAAGGGCAGCTGCCGAAGTGAACCACCCTTCGTGCTGCCGCCGAAGGAATCAAATCGCCATGGCTTCAGTCCGTCTCATCTTTGATCAGAATCTGATAATGGTTTTGACTTATTGTGTTTGGTTGAGTCAGGCTTCTTCTGTAGCTTTTAAGACCCAACCATGCTTTTATTGTGCTGAGAATGCTTCTTAATTGTGATTCTGGACCTTCTGGTTTTGGCAAATTTTGTTATTTTGTTATTTTGTTCAGGAAGGGGGAATGTTGCAGCATATTACAATAATACATATATTTAGTGATAAAAATTATTTATTTACAATAACACTCAAGCCTTTATCCCACTATAGTGGGGTTGGCTATATAGATCCCTTGTCGCCATTATGCCCTATCTTTTGTCATAATCTCACTAATGCACAAGTACATCATGTCTTTCCTTATAGTTTCATTTCAAGTCTTTATTGGCCTGCCCCTCCCTCATTTAACGTGCAACATGCCTAGTGACTAAACTCTCACAATATCTAACAAGTGCCTCTAATGGTCTCGTGCCCAAACCATCTTAGTCGAGCTTCTTTTATCTTCTTTGCAATTGCTGTTACTTTTGTCTTATCCCTATGCATTCATTCCTAATTGTATCAAGTCTCGTGTGTCCCCACATCCATCTAAGCACTCTCATTCCCGCAACTCTCATTTTTTGCTCATGTACACAATTCACTTGTACAATTCACTGCCCAACACTCAGAACCATAGAGCATCGTTGGTCTAATTGCAGTAAAGTAAAACTTGCTCTTAAGTTTTAATGGTACTTTACAATCACATAAGATCCCTGACGCGCATCTCCACTTCAACCAACCCGCTTGGATTATATGTCACATCTTTATCAATACCTCCATCTTTTTGAACTACCTATCCAAGGTATTTAAAACACTAATTATGGGAAATATCTTGATCACCTAACTTAATAATGAAGTCATCCATCCTTCTTGCACTGTTAAATTTAAGTTTCATATACTTTGTCTTTGCCCTGCTCAACCTAAAACCTTTTTTTCCTAAAGCATCTCGTCAAGATTCAAGTTTTGCGTTTACACCATCGTTCGTCTCATCGACCAAAATGATATCACCCGCAAACAATAAACACCAAGGTTTTGCTTGTCGAATATATCCAGTGAGCTCATCTAAGAAGGGTAAAGAGATACGGTTTAAAGTTGAACTTTGATGTAAACCAACATTGATCCGTATTAATCCTCCACATGTCCTCATCCTTGTCACTGAACTTGTATACATATCTTTGATTATGTCAATGTATGATACATTTACACCTTTCTTTTCTAAGATTCTCCATAAGATCTCTCTTGTAACTTTATCATAATCCCTCCCAAAATAGATAAACAACATATGCAAATCTTGTTTTCTTTCTCGGTAGTTGTCAATAAGTCTCCTCAAAAGTGATAAAAATTATTTATTTACTGTGAAAAATATTGTTCCTACAATACAATAGGGAAGCTGAGCGAGGATTGGTACTATTTCTATTCATGCTGGGGAGGATCTACAAGCAGTCCTGTATTATATGAAAATGATTAGATGGTGGTAATAGCGCTAAGTTATGGTATAAGGAGCAAATTTTTTGTAACACTCAGCATATATGATCATGATGTGTATAGAAAATCTGCATCGTCCATCAAATAAAAACACAACTTGATGAACGGCATAGATGCATCCCGCACACCATGCTCCACATACGCTTCACGCACAAAAAAATTTGTTCTAATGAAAGAGTAGTCTAAATACAGAACAGTTGCATGATCCCTACCAATCAATTCTTACTTTTGTCCTCAAATTTTTTTTTTAAAAAAGGAATACAGATTCTTCGGACTGGGAGCAGGTGACAGATTGATTAGAGCTTGACTTCCACATCAACACCTGCAGGGAGATCGAGCTGCATGAGCGAATCGATAGTCTGCGCGGTGGGGTACAGAATGTCGATCAATCTATGGTGAGTGCGGATCTCAAAGTGAAACCGAGCGTCCTTGTGAACGTGGGGGGATTTGAGAACACAGTAGACGCGCTTCTTCGTTGGCAGGGGGATGGGTCCGGTGGTCTTCGCGTTGGTGCTCCGAGCTGCCTCCATAATCTGTTTGCACGAGTCCTCGATGAGCGGCACCCAGTAGGACCTCAGCTTGATCCTTATCTTCTGCTTCGGCGCTGCCAACTGTTTTCCATTGAGATTCAGATTAGTGAGAAAGCTCATCTATACCATATTAGTGAGAAAGCTCATCTATACCATATATATTAGGGAATAATTACCAAAACTTCTCACTTTTTAAATTACAAAAACCTCTGCGGTAAGTTTGCATTCATGCATACCCAAAAATATCCCATTGGGGTAAAGTTTAAGGTGGGAATTTCTGTGCATGGATGTTGTGAAATGTAAATTTATAGGAGAAGTTTTTATAATTTCAAAAATAAGAGGAGTGCAACCTGTAATTTAGCAAATTTAGAGGAGAGTTCTTTGTAAATGCCCCTAAATATTAGAGAGTAAAGTAATGCTTATGATAGGAATTCAAGAACAAATAGGAATACTAGAGGGATAACAAAAGAAATCAAACAGGTCAAAATTGTCCGTGCTTTCAAGAAGGAATTTCCGACTTCACTAATAAAACTATTTTATGAGGGAAATGCAGTTTTCATAATATTATTTTAGGTGTTTGGTTTCAATGTACTTAAAGAATTTGGATTAATAAACCCAAGCCCTCTAAGCACTCCAAGGGCTGGATCAACTATTAATTGGGGGTCTGTTTGGCACGACGGTGATGGGCGTGAATGCGGAAATTATGAATCATCGTTCTTGAAAGCTAGACCTCACCTAAGGAACTCTATCACTTTTATGTTCAAAATTAGGTTTTTTTTTTGTGGCGTTTATAACCGTTGTCATGTCAAACACATAATTTTTGACGGTGACATTTTTGTCCAAACTCACTGGAGCAAAAACCTCGTGTCATACAGAATCTAAAACTTGTGTAGTGAAAATATTTAAAAGTGACCAAGGGTGAAAATAGTTTACAACCCTAAAGTGAAATGACTCCTCTCCAAGGCGCGCCCATCTAAGCCCATGAGAAGGGCAAGAAGCAATGTGGCGGTGTACCTGTCTAGGCCCTTGGGGAGATATTATTGAAGCTAAAGGAGACCATGTGTGATGGGCATTCTATAGGTGAGGTTAATGGTCCTCAAAAGAGGAAAAGTTCTAACATAGCACTTATGAGTTGGTTTATGCAAAGATCACTTTGTCAATTGTTTTTTAACAAGTTCACTTATGGAAGATGGGCAAAGTGTCAAATTACAAATCGACACAAAGTCGTCGAACATAATTCTTGAAACCCGGAAATCGGTTCAACTGAGTTCAAACCAACGGGTTGACCAAAGGTTGTTGATTTAGCGGTCGACCCACACGAGACATGGCGAGAAGAAGCTAGAGAACACAAAGAACAGCTTTGAAATGCCTACAAACAAGACTTGCACGCTGCAACGAGAAGGTTCCGCCACATACCCGGAAGTCTATAGGAACTTCCCTCCTAAAGTCGATGTTGAGCTCGACACAAGAGAGGCAGGCACTGAACTCGCCCACCATAGGGGGCGGGGGGAGGTGCCCTCTACTTGTGTCTTGGGGTCCTATTTATAGACAAATTCAAGGGGGGAAGGGGTCTAGTATGTGAATAACCGCTTCTGCCTTAACCAAAATGATATTCACATGCCTAGATGGTCTGAGACGAGATGAAAATTTGAGTTCGCCCCGGCTGGGCGAGGTCTTCTGAGCTCGCCAAGGTCGACAAGTAAGCTCTTTGATTAATATATGTGTTGTACAACCCGTATTCATCAAGGGTGGTCTCAGTCGTGCTATGCAAGCAAAGCCAGAGTCAAAAAGCAAGTCAAGGTCAACAAGCAGGAGGAATTCAAGGATATGTGAATATCTCAAATTCTCAGTTGCTCGTCCGTTAGGCAATCTTCGGCGACATCTCTCCAATCAGGTTAGATCGTATCATAGTCGCCATAATCACCAGGCCATAGTCGCTATAATCACCAGGCCATAGTCGCTATAATTACCAGGTCATAGTCGCTAGGTCGCCAGAGATAATCTCGCAGGGGGTTGGGTGTTCTCAGCTACATACCCCCACCCCCCACACACAAGTATACCAATCTTCTAAGTGGTGTCATCCTCGTACCTCGCTCAACCATCTTTAGTTGTGGAGGGAAGTTTTCATAACTTATGGGTACGAGGCGGGACCTCCCTACTGCATTACCTGGGGTCCTTAGTAGTTCGTTTCTCTCTTCTTTTCTCCAATCTTTGAAGTCGGGCCGTCAAATAGCGGGACCGGTAACCTCCGACTACACTCAGGTCTGAACATTTGGAGTTAGGATTTTTCTGGCTTCAACATGTGTAATAATTCAATAATTTTCATGAGTAAGCATTCGAAATGGGACTCCACTTATGTAAACTATCACATGCAAAAGTACCCAAAAAAAGCGATAAAACTTAGTTCATGGATGATTAAGCAAGTAAAAAAAAAAGTCAATTAGAGTGGCCGACTACTATGGCTGCAAGATAACTCCTATTAAACCAAAATTTTTGACTTTACTGTTAACTTCCACATAGAATCAAACAAATCTAAGTATCCAACTTTTTATCTTCTTCACCAACCCATCCCACGTAACCACCAGTCGGCTCCACCACCCAACAGCCACCAGTCCGTCTCCCAATTCTCTCCTACAAAACCTCCACCCTGTTCCACCACCCCATCCCCAATATCCACCCAGTCGGCATCCACTAAAAATCAGTTGGTATTTGGTGTGTAAATAACACAAAATGATATGCAGATAGCGGTCTTCTCCTTTCTGTATTTAGTCACACACCACTAGTTACATGTTGTAGGTTTGTAGCTCTCCTTGTATGTGTATATATAGGGGCAAATGTAAATGTATTGAAATAAAAGTCTTTTATTTTCCACTTGTTATCAGAGCTAGGTTTGGAAAAAAAATCGATCCTAGAAATATTTTGTTTCGGGATCTCAGCCTCGCTTCTCCCACATTTTCTCCTTTCCTTTTCTAATAGTGTGCGGAAAGGAACATCACAGAAGAAATACGGAAGTGTTGCGGGCGAAGGAGCAGGCAAGGGGAGAGAAACATCAGACGCGCAGGAAGAAGCGTTTGCAGAGGCAGTATGCGCTCGACAGAAGAGGAATTACGCGCAAACAAATTGCGCACCGCGGGCGAAGGGGACTGTGTCATTAAAGTGCGCACAGAGGATTACACACACGCGCGCGCAGGGAGGATTGCGGCAGTACGCGCACGGAGAAAGGATCACAGTCGGAGTAAGCGCGCGTCTCTGGAGGATCGCAGTCGGAGTAGGCGCGCGCGGGAAGATTGCAGGGATGATCGTGTGCGTTTTTCGCAAAGATCGCGGGGAGGATCGCATGCGTCTTTCACAGAGACTTTTAGGATCCTTTGTTGTCGCGAGTCATGTCTCTTCTATTCCATTTTGACTCCGAGAGAGAATTTCTAGGGCCTTTTATCCCTCTCACGGCGCTGCCCCGGCGTAAGGCGTCTTCCGACATCGCATAGAGGGAACGCACAGTGCGCTTGTCGCAAGTCTGCCAAGTGCGCAGTGGATTGCCGCGGTGCGAGGACTTCTCGATGCATGCTTCCTGGAGAAATACATTTGCTCATGGAGAAATTGGTTGCCAAAATGGAGAAGGCGGGCCTAAAAGTATTCTTTGAGTTCTTGCGGATGTTCAAAGAAGAGGGCTCGACTCAATCATCGTCGCCTCCAATGAATCTGGATCTTCCCTCCGTGGAGCTGAAACTCGATGGATATACTTGACGGGTGAAGAGAACACTCACTGAGAGAAACCTGGAGGGCTATCTAACTAGTGAGAAGGAGGAGCCAGAAAAAGAATCAAATGGATACAACAAGTGGAAGACTACACATAACCTGGTGTTAAAGCCGGGAACATCCCTACTTCAAAATATTCAAATCAATGCAGCCTAAGGTTATTGATTCTGCGGTCTGACGCCACAATTCAGATAGCTAGAATAGGAGAGAGAAATCTGTCTATAAACACACCTCAAGTGCTTCAGCAGAGAGGTCTCATCACATACCCGGAAGTTTGAGAGAAACTTCCCCTCCACAACCAAAAGCTGGGCGAGGTACGAGAAAGGCATGGGCTTGGCGAGTATCCAACTTAGGGGGACCTCAACCTCTTCCAAATGTGTTATTTCTAGTACCTCTGTGGGTCTATTTATATAGAAATCTTGGAAGTGGCAAGTATCCAGTCTCTGTTAGAAAGTTACAAGGCCTACCCACCCATACTCGCGAGGTACTCGCCCATACTTGCGAGGTACTCGCCCATACTCGCCTCTGCTTCCTCTGTTCTCTCAAGCTCGTCTTTGCTCCCAAGCTTGTCTCTACTCATCCAAGCTCGCCTCTGCTCCTCCAAGTTCGCTTTTACTCGTCTCTGCTCGACTAAGCTTGCCTCGAGATCTGCGAATAAATGTCTAATTAGGCATTTCTAATCTTGACGAATTACGGGTTATACATGTCGCACACCTGACTCCTAAATTCGATGGTCGCATCTATAGCTGTCACACTGGATGGCATAAAGACAGTGAGTAATGTCTGGGGAAAGTTATAGAGGAGCTATGTTGGAGTCGACAATAACATGAAGGTTTTCCAGATTGAGAGAGAGATAGAGTATAACATTTGGAGATCGTTTGATCCAAAGTATGCTGCAGATCTGGAGCGACTGTGGGTAGATTATGATCATTTCTCTCAAGCCGCATGTTGTAAAGACCCCGAGTGCAGAAAAGGGGAATGAGATGCTCAGAGGCGAACTGCACATTTTATGAGAGGATTGAATCTGACATTTGAGCCGAGATGTGCAATACTGCTTGCTCAACAAAAAATCTCTTCCCTGGATGAGATGATCTCAGTCATGATGCAAAAGGAAAGCAGGATTAGGCTCCAGTCTACTACAACAACTCTTCCGGGGGGAATCAGCTCTAGCGGTCACCAATCTAGGCCACGCGGGATACAAGAGCGAGACGCGACAATGTTACAATTGTGGTGAAATAAGTCATCTCCGACTGACTTGCCCCAAAATACCAAAGAAGAGGGGGATGCAGGTGGACGGGAAAGTTTGGAAGTCGTTGGCACAGTCGTGGAGGTCGTAGAGGTGGTGGACGAGGAGGCTATCAGGAAAATCTGATGATGAGCGAGGAAGTGATAGAAGGAGGTATTGCTGATATAGGTTACCCAAAGGAGCAGATTTTGGATGCTTACCACCAGCTAATGCAAACAAAGCATAAAAGTGTGATGGATGCCACACCAACACGGTCTAGGGGTAACATTGACTCTTTTGCTCACTCTGCCACAGGTATTTGTGATACACGTGACCTTACATCTATATTTATCACTAGATCACCAGAGTGGATAGTCGATTCAGACGCCTCACGACATGTTACTGGGAATGCTAGATAATTTCTTTCATATACTCTACTAGTAGTCCCAGAACACATTCAAACTGCCGATGACATGACTCAACATGTGGTTGGTAAGAGGGTACCGTATAGTGTCCCAACACTTTGACTATGTCGAATGTTTTGCATGTTTCTTCCTTTTTCGTGAATCTCTTATTTATTAATGTCACTATATCTCAACTAAAGTGTGTTGTCTTGTTTTATATCCCAAAAGTGATCTTCCAGGAGGGAGACTGGCAAGAAACTTGGGCCTGACACATGATATAGCGGCTTGTGGTACCTAGATAGGAAAAGTCTGCACTCGCCCCCTTCTACACGGTTAGAGGATACCACAGGAGCTGGAAGGAGCATAGAGGACTAGCTCGTACTTCATCATAGACGTCTGGATCATCCTTCATTTTTTGTTTTGAGTCAAATGTAACAACTTTTATCTAAGAAAGACAATCAGAAAAACTTGTATGTGATGCATGAGAATTGGGAAAGCAAACCAGAAACTCCTACTCAAGTTCCGGGAGGAGTTCCGATTCATTTGATCTACTTTATTCTGATTTTTGAGGATCATGACCCATACCAAATGTGAATGAATTTTGACATATCGTGTCTTTTATTGATTGTGTCTCACGTGTGACTTGACTCTACTTAATGGAAAATAAAAGTGATGTGCTTACCTGCTTCAAGAATTTTCATAAAGGGGTTCGAACGCAAAACAATGTAGTGGTGAAGATGTTGAGATCGGATAATGGGATAGAGTCCACAAACAGGGCATTTGAGGAGTACTTGTCCTCACATGGAATTCAACACCAAACCACTTGTTCATACATCCCAGAGCAGAATGAAATAGCTGAAAGAAAGTACCGACACCTTCTTTAAGTGACTCGGAGTATGATGATTTTGATGAATGCACTGAAGCATTTGTGGGGGCAAGCTGTTTAGACAACGGCTTATTTGATCAATTTGATGCCTTCGTGAATCTTGAATTAGAAATCTTCGACTGAGATGTTGCGAGGAAAAAGCGGAGACTCTTCCCCTTAAAAACTTTGGTTGTGTATGTTTTGTGCAAGACAATACACCCAATGTGGGGAAGTTAGATCCAAGATCTTTGAAGTGTATTTTTGTTTGGTATTCAGCTACCCAAAATGGACATATATGTTGGAACCCAATGAAGAGGAGATTATTTGTTAGTATGGATGTCATATTTCGCTAGCATAAGCCAAATTACTCCTCTCCAGTTGACTCGCCATTTGGGGACTTACTCACTACAAACAGTACGAGGCGAGAAGGGGATGATAGCGGTAGTGGTGATGAGCAAATAATAAGTATCTCTTATTCCATGTTGCCAAGCATAGAGTCAGGTGTGATACCGGTGCATGAGCAGAATGCATCTGTGGAAAGTGGACCTCACACCCAAGGAGAGCCGGGAGTATATACAAGAAGAAGGCAGCAGAGTGAGACTACAATTCCTACAGAGCCACCCGTGCTAAGTCACTTGCCACTGCCTACTCCGTCTCCTGTGACACCAATTTCATCCACCTCAACCTCTGCTCAATTCACCTCAACATCTGAATCTACTGGTTATAATTCATCATCTCATTACTTCTATTCCCATGTCGACAAGGAGGAGTACCTGCAAGAATGTGGGAGTCTCACCTGATCGGTATGAATTTTTTCATGACATTGCTAAGGTTGTTTCTTATTCTCATATATCACTTGTACATGAGAGATTTATTATATCTTTGGACAGTCTCTATTCCTAAGTGTTGGCAGGTGGCTAATGAGGATTCAAAATGGAAAATTGCAATGTTAGATGAACTTGGAGCATTAGAAAATAATAAAACATGCAATCTTGTGACGATGCTACCAAAAAAAGAGCAATTTGGTGCAAGTGGGTTTTCACCGTGAAACAAAGCCCAGAAGGACAGATTGAATGCTACAGGATCTGACTGGTAGCAAACTAATACAGACGGACTTATGACATCAACTACGATGAGACCTTTGCACCCGTCGCAAAAATGAGCATGGTGCAGATACTGATATCTTTGGCGGGAAATGGGGGATGTAAACTACACCAGCTTGACGTGAAGAATATCTTTCTTCATGGGGATCTGTTGGAAGAAGTGTACATGGAAGTACCACCTGGCTTTGACACAAACCAAACAACATGGAAGGTGTGTAGACTCAAGAAGTCATTTTATAGTTGAAGCAATCTCCTCGAGCTTGGTTTGGCAGGCTCGGGAGAGCAATGACAGTCATGGGTTATCAACAGACCAATACTGACCATACCCCTATTCTTTAGGAGGCATGAAGCTCAAATTACAATACTTGTGTATGTGGATGATATGATCATCACAGGAGATGATGAGAGTGAAATTGAGGTAGCATGATGGGTAGCTCAGATACTTCCTTGGGATTGAGGTAGCATGCGGTGCACGGAGAATTGTTCTATCCTAACAGAAATATGTGTTGGAGCTGCTCAAAGAGACATTGTATGCTGGGTTGTAGGCCTGTCATCACTCCCATTGATCAGAAGTTCAAGCTCGATGCAGAGGCAGGAGAGCCAATTGATAGAGAAAGGTGCCAGAGGCTGTTATGACGCCTGATTTATCTGGGTCACACCCATCCCGATATATCTTTTGTCGTGAGCGTAATAGCTCGTTATATGCATGATCCTAAAAAGGATCATTTGGATGTCGTATATTGGATTCTTCGATATCTGAAGAGCGCACCTGGGAAGGGACCGATCTTTCAGAAGAATGGACATCTAAACATCGAGAGCTATTGCGACTCTAGCTGAGCTAACAGTGCAGACGACAGAATTCCACATCAGGATATTGCATGTTTGTGAGAGACAACCTTGTCTCCTGGAAGTGAAAGGAGCAGACTGTAATTGCGAGATCTACAACTAAGGCAAAGTATAAGGCAATGGCCTTGAGTGTAGGGGGGATGTTATGATTAGAAGCCTTACTGGTTGAACTCAAGATCGATCAAGAAGGATAGATGACATTGTGGTGTGACAGTAAGTCAGCTATTAGCATTATAAATAATATCATCCAACATGATAGAACCAAACATATAGAGATTGATAGATTCTTTATCAAAGAAAAACTGGATGGTCGAACACTAAAGCTGGGATATATTGCTACAAAAAAGCAAGTGGTTGATTGTCTAACCAAAAGACTTAGCTCACTGGACTTATGTAGATTGAGTGATAAGATGGACATGGCAGATATCTTTAGTCCACCTTGATGGGGGAGTGTTGACATTTAATGTGTAAATAACGCAAAATGGTGTGCAGATATCAGTCTTCTCCTGTCTATACTTAGTCTCACACTACCAGGTAGATGTTGTAGCTCTCCTTGTATGTGTATATAGGGGCAAGATGTAAAAAGTTATGTACTAAAATAAAATTCCTTTATTTTCCACTAAACCCATCCACAAATTTCCCAAAACTGACCCCCATACATCTCCATCATCTTCTACCACTATCAGTTTTCTGTCAATCACTGGAAACGACATCCGACGACCTCCGCTAAGTCACCTCCACTCCTCAAGCTTCTTCATTTTTTAGTTTTTCGGTGATCACCAATGTATAACCCGTAATTTTTCGAGATCAGAGATGACCAAGGATCGCGCCCACCTAGGGCGAGTGCAAGAGAAGCCATCTCCAAGGGCGAGATCCCGGGTCCAGTGGCAAGATCCAGGGTCCAGAGGCGAGATACAGGCTCCAGGGGCGAGATCCAGGATCCAAAGGCGAGATCCAGGCTCCAAGGGTGAGATCCAGGCTCGAAGGGGAGATCCAGGGTCCAGAGGCTTCATTTTGGCCTGTTAATAGCCTCTCCAAACAATGAAGTTTCGTTGTTTGCAGACCAATTGAGGTTGCTTATAGTAAAACCAAAAGGCGGGATTCCGCTATTTGCAGACTAGACTTGAAAAACTATAAATAGACCACATAGGCACCTTTGGAGGGGATCCACTTCTTTTGCTTCCTCCTCCTCTAGTTGGTTCTGGTTGGCCCCAAGCGCCCTCCAAGGTGCCCAGCTCAGCATTGGTTAAGGAGGGGAAGCTCTCTTCAATCTTCTGGGTACATGGTGGGACCTCCGCGCTGTAGCTCAGAGTCTGTTCCTTAATCCCAAGCCATCAGTTTGGTGTTCTTCCATGGGAGAAGTAAGAGCAGGTATCCCTCTTTGGGTCTGAACTCCTCTTGGGACCGAGATCCAGTTTCAACAACCAAAAAGCACCTCTGACAATCACTATCACCTCCTGCGATCACATCCAGCTAACCACCACCCTTCCACCACTAACATAACTACCATAATCACTTCCACACTACCCCACTCTCTCATTATCTCCACTCCCCTAAATTTATGACCACTCCTAAATTTTCTCCAATTCTCCACACCTTCCATTCCCCACTTTCCTACTATCTCCTTTACAACCACATGTACCACTTTCCCCTCTCCCAGCCCACTCCCCTAAATTTATGACCACTCCTAAATTATCTCCACACCCTCCATTCCCCACTTTCCCACTATCTCCTCTAAAATCACATATGCCGCATTCTCCTCCCCTCTCCCTCTCTCTCCCCAGTCCTTTCAGGCAGCCACAAATGTACACCAGACCACGTCTGCAAGCAGCTCTATTCAGCTACCAGAAGGTGTATCCCTGCTATCCATCCCGTGGCCATTCACTGACGTAAACTCCTAGCCATCTAGCCCCTCCAAACGTCACCATTGCCAGTCCCAGAAACCACCATCGAGTTCACTCTCCTCGCTGCCAGCATCTCCTGGACCCCTCCCTGATTCAATTCCAGCAATCTGGAATTAAATCCAGCAACAATCCCCACCCCCAAAGACATCTGGAAGCCACGGAAAACTTCTACCTGCAGCTATTACTCCTTCCACAACCTCTCCTATCCCTCTAGGAGTTCTATCATACCCTCAACCACCTTCCAGAACAGTCAGCCTCTGCATCCAGCCCCTAAAAGGGGCTGTTTCTTCTTTTCCAACCCTGCCCAAACCCCTAACAGAGGCTATTGCTTTAGTTATCATTGTTTGTATTCATTGTCTTCAAACTTTTGTGGCATTGTATGTTCTTATTCATTTGTGTTAGTTAATTAAGCGTCCTCTCACATTTATACAACTTCTCTTGTTTTCCTTTATAACGTTGTATCATTGTGATTTATCTGGCATCAATTTTTCAAAGACTCATTATTCCAAGTTAATCGTCGGACTCGTATGGTTGCATTTAGGATTCATCCATTATTCCCCTGATAGGACCGTCCAGCGTCACTAATTAATGCATGCCATCTACTAGAAAGAGTCATTTCTACTGGAAATTAGTGGGTTAAAACGGCATGTGCGGTCATGAACATGGTGGATATGAACCGTCGTTCGTCTGAACGTCCAACTTCACCTAAGAAACTCCATCTAAGTCTATGTTCAAATCTAGGTTTTTCTTGATGAAGGCCAAAACCATTATCATTATCATGCCAAACAAGTTTTGTATTCTAATGAGCAATTTTTGTATTCTAATGAACAATTTTTGTATTCTAATGAACAATTTTTGTATTCTAAGTTCATATTCAACAAGCAAGACAAAATTCAAATAGTCTGGAAATCAAGATTTTACAACAGAGTTGGAAGAAATAAATTTCAATACTGATGAGGTTCTCGTAAAACCATAGTCGCGCCCTCATGTGTGGCGTGCAACTATCGAAGGAACTCCCACTAACGCGTAACCACCTGCTAGTGGAGAGCCGGTCGAGACGTAACCACCCCGGCCCAACCGCCTGAGCCGGCGGTTCCAGATCGCCCCTAACGAGGGAGGCCTCCCGATCGCCCAGATCGGCCGCCCGATCTTGCCGCTGCCCCTAACGGGGGCGGCCTCCCGTTCGCCCAGACCGGGCAGCCAAATTGGCCGCCCGATCTCGTCGCCGCCCCAAACGGCGGCGGCCGCCCAGTTTGGGCGACCTCCCTGCTACCCAGGTTGGGCAACCATTTGGCCGCCCAACCCTGGTCGGGGGCCCTCTTCCCCGGCCGTCCCTCCCCTAACGGGAGGAGCGGTTGGTTTTTTGTTGAACCTAAAATTGCCCCGGGGCGGTATCATCATTTTCGTAAAATGATCTGTGTGCTCTAAACCAATCGTTCATATTGGTCCGTCTGGTTGTTATCGAGTAAATTTACCGGATTGCTCCTCTTGGAATTTATAAATAGCCACATATCCTCCTTCATTTTAACTTTTTCTCACCCTAGAATTCCTCCTAAGATTTTCTCTCTCCTCTGATATTCCTCCTATGAATTTTCTCTCTCCTCTCCTATTCCTCCTACGATTTCTCATTCTCTCCTCCTCGGGTTCCTCCTTTTGCGCCCTCCTCCTTGCACGCGCCTCTTCCTCCAACGCACGCACGTCCCTCTGTGCGCATGTTCCTCCTTGTGTGCGCTCCCCCTTTGCGCGCGTCTCTCCTCCAACGTGCGCAAGTCCCTCCGTGCATGTGCTCCCCTTTGCGCGTGTATCTCCTCCAACGTGTGCATGTCCCTCCGTGAGCACGTTCCTCCTTGTGCGTGCTCCCCCTTTGCTCGTGTCTCCTCTCCATGCGTGCGTTCCTCCTTGCGCACGTCACTCCTCCAACGTGCGCATGACCCTTCGTGTGAGCGTTCCTCCTTGAGCGCTCCCCCTTGCTCGTGTCTCTTCTCCAACGTGCGCACGTCCCTATGTGCGCGCGTTCCTCCTTACGCGCGCTCCCTCTTGCGCGCATCTCTCCTCCAACGTGCGCACGTCCCTCCTTATGCGCACGTTCCTCCTTGTGCACATTCCCCCTTGCGTGTGTCCCTTAGTGTGCACATTGCTCCACGTGCTCCGTCGTGCGCTCCACTCTCAAGATCGCTCCAAGTGCGTCGTCATGCGCTCCGCTCTCAAGATCGCTCCAAGTGCGCCGTCGTGCGCTCTGTTCTCAAAACCGCTCCAAGTGCATCGCCGCGCGCACCGCTCTCAGGATTGCTATAAGCGCTCAACGGTCTCAACTCGGGAACAAGTATACTGGCCAACAATGAGACCAACGCTCCTGACTCCTCTCAACACAAAAAGAGACAAGCCGCAAGGATAATGTCACGCAAAACATGCCGCTCAAGCCTCCAAGTAGAAGTCGAAGATTCCAGAACATCCCGAGTGTGAAGCTCCCTACTACAACAAGTGCAAAACTTAGCTCCGTGAGTGGTGGCCTGTCACCCTCCGAGCACCTCTCCCTCTCTCTTAATAATTGTAACGAGGAGCGGCTGTCGCTCTCGCATTCCTTAAGAAAAGTTATCTAACAATACCGAAGGCTAGTGGAAGTTTAGTCGACATCGATCCGGTCACGTAATTTTTCACCCCCTTTTCGGGATTTTTCACGTTAAAATTTTGCATTGTCAATTTTTTGTGCCTGTTTGCGCGCTCAACCGCTCCACGGGATAAGACGTCCTCGTTTAGTCCCTACCAGGAGTGTTGAGTTGGCCGCAACAAATACAAATACTAATCTATTTTTGCAAGTAAAAATCTAGCTTAGTAGACATCAGATGGATAAAATTCATGTAGCAACAGTGTTGGAACCGGGATTTGGCCCAACGAGTAGTTCGGACCCAACAAAGGGGGCAACCCGCTCCTACTCCTGAGAAAGGGCGCTAAGCCGAAGACTTGGAACTAGACACAGACCCTGGCTGCAACATGGAGGACTCACCACACACCCGGAAGATTTTTGAGTACTTCCCCTCCCAAACCAAAACTTGAAGCTGGGGCACCTTGGAGAGCCTTCGAAGCTAACCAAAAGCAACCTGAGGAAGACGAAGCCAAAAGAAAACTCGATCCACTCAAAGGTGTCATTCAGGGTCTCTTTATAGTTTTTCTAGCGGGACCTGCTAATATCACAATTCCGCCTTTTTGGTTTTGTTAAGTGCACCCCAAATTGGCATGTCAACAACCAAACTCCGTTGTTTGGAATTGCTATCACCAGACAAATAAAATAAGTACAATATTGGGCGGCGACTGTTCCTGGATGGCGAGTGCCCTGATTGAACCGACACCTAGCCACCGGCTCACCTCGCTCTCTAAGGCGAGTTCCCGATGAAACCAATACTCGCCCGCATCTTTGGAGTGGCGAGTGCCTGATGAAACCCGCACTCGCCCACCTCTTTGGAGTGACGAGTACCGGATGAAACCGGCACTCGCCCGCTTCTATGGCGAGTTCCTGAACTCTCGCCTGACGGGGGCGGGTGTGCTCCTACTTCCAGACTCGTCCTGCCGACCAGGCGAGTTTTGGCGAGCGGAAGCCAACCTACTATCCCCTTCCCTGGAGCTGTGGAGTCACTCTAGTCCGTTCACTCGGGGAACACGGAGTTGTACAAACAAAAAGAGCAGCAGTGCAACACTATTAATCAGCAGACAGTGACACACTGTAGAACGATCCCATTTCATCATCATCAACATCAAATAGAAGTTTCTATAAATATTTCAGTACCTTATCAGAATCACTCCCAACAGCGAGGGGAGACGGCTCGGACCCCTCAACCTTTAAGAGAAGCAACAAATAAGCTATGAATTAGATGAAATTCGCTACCGGAAAGAGAAAAGAAACACATCGCAAACCACAAACCTCCATATCAGCTGGGACATCGGATCCAATAAGGGTTTCCGGCGACACCGCGAATTCCGGCGCAGCCAAGACCTTGTACGAAGGAGGGCGGGAGCAAAGCGAGGTCAGCTGCTTCGAG
The DNA here is from genome assembly GCA_039583875.1 of Platanthera guangdongensis. Lineage (NCBI taxonomy): Eukaryota > Viridiplantae > Streptophyta > Magnoliopsida > Asparagales > Orchidaceae > Platanthera > Platanthera guangdongensis. The sequence continues at coordinate 7,949,947 of CM077158.1, forward strand.
GAGTGACGAGCAAAGGAGAGTGAGGGTTTGGATTTGGAGGAGGCATTGGGGTTGAACATTGGAAGGTAAGTGAGCGAAGAAGAGAGAATGGAAAGGGCGGCCATGAAAGCCGCGGATTTTGGAGGCGCCTGCCGATTGCTCGAGGTGCGTTTCGGATTATCCGGATAGGGACAGAGAAGACGCTCAGATAATTGTCTCTCTCTCTCCGATTCTAAAATAAGTAAATAACTCTATCTGCATCTCCCATTCACGCGCAAAAAAAGAATAGGCAATGTTAACCGCAACTCACTATTCGACCTCATTCTTAATTGTAATTCAAAAATATAATCTAACTTCATTTTTGTCGCACTCCGATATTTTTGTTGACGCACTCAAAAATATCTCATATTGATATGCGTGAGACAGCTAATAGAGTAAGATACCGCGAGAAAGATGTCGGAGACGGGAGTAGCTTGGCGAAGAGGAAGACGGAGTGCGACTTCCACGAAATGGGAAAGATGGGGTGCGAGTAAAGGTTTAGAAAAAAAATTAAAACAAAAATGAGGTGCGGATAGCCATATGAGGGGTGCGGTTAACAATCGCCAAAGTATGTGGCAGACATCCTCTTTTCATTATTTTTCCACTAAAAATTTGAAAACTGGCTCCGGTTCCAAAAATTTCGATTGTCGGTGGGGCTTGGTCCAATCAAATAGCAATCGCCGAACCAACCCCACCGGCTCATTCTCCGCCACGTCCAGCCCCAGACTCAGGGTTTCCTCTCTTGCTCCATTACCTAACAAACGGATTTGCATTTTTTTAATTTCGATCTCAGTCGTTCCTTCCTCCACACCGTAGAAACGTGCAACTTCTGGGTCCTTTCTCCGAACCCTCAATATCCTATTTTGTTAACTTTGCTTACATGTGTATGTTAGTAAATTTGTAACATTGAATTTATATGTTAATTTGGTGCATGATAAGTTGTATAATTATGATTGAGAAATAATATAGATATCATAAAATTTTGCATTTTATTTTTCAGGACTATTCACAATTACTATGAATATTTGTCTTAAATATGTTAGTAGTTTTATTACTTTTTTTAAATATGCAAAATTTTCTAATATTTTCTTGTTTATAGTATGATTTTCTCTCTTAAAAATTTTGTTAAAGATAATATTTTTGATTCACAAGTTGATTAAAAACTACATGTAAATAGTAAATTTAAAATGAACATTAGTGTACAACCCGTATTCGCCGAGGGTGGGCCCCTTCAGGGCCAGGTCAGCAAAGGTCAAAGTCAGCAAGTCAAAACGGAGGTCAGAGTCAACATGCCACGCAGCGGAAGGCTTGGGCGAGTATGACGAGCTCCCCTCGCATACTCGCCAGGTAGGCGACTAGGCGAGCTACTAGCCCAGCCGTGCGAGCTCCTCTAGGAAGTCGCCTAGTCGCCGGGGGGGGTATAAATAGACCCCCCACCCAGGATTTCCCTATAAATAGGACTCCAAGGGTACGAGTAGAGACACTTGAAATCCCTGCAAGGATCTCACGAGCTCTTTTTCCTGGATACCAGCTGAGCCTTTGAATTCCTTTTCCTTAGAGACCGGGTTGGGACCTCGCGATTTAGTTACCAGCTAATCTCCCTCGTAGCTTGCTCGGCCAATTTTGGTTGTGGAGGGGTTGCTTCTTCCAAGCATCCGGGTATGTGGTGGGACCTTCCTGCCGTAGCATCCGGGATCCTGTTTGTTGACTTTCTTCTTCGTCCCAGTCTCCTTAGTCGTTCAGCTTTGTTGCGGAGCCAGTAGACTTAGGCTGCCTTGATCCGATTTCTGAGTTTGAGAATTTTCCCGGCTTCAACACTTGGTGCAGTGAGCGTGGATCGCAGCTAAGGAGGAAAGTTTCATGGTTTGGCGAGATGACAAGTGGTGGCGAGCATGAGGAGTTAGTCGACAACTTGGCGGGTGCTGGTAACCCTGCGCAAGGTAGCGAGTTCGTGACCGTGGCGGCATTTGAAGACTTCACCAAGAGGATCGTGAGGACCTTACTCGCAGGGCTTTCTCATCACCCCGATGTCACGGCGACCTCCCCCCGTCGCATGACACCGCCGGATGAGGAAGTGTCGCTGAGGAGAGCTGGGAAGGAGCCCGCTTAGGCGAGAGAGGAGCGACCGTTGCAGTCGCGGCATTATCCGCCAGGTAACCTGTGAATTAGATTCCGAGATCCAGAGCTGTCGACGAGGTATCGCGATATTCGCCAGTTCATGAGGGGTTCAGAGAGTCCGTCCTCACCTACTACTCCGGCAGAGATGACCCATTCAGGCATCTCCAATGGTTTGAGGATGTGGTGTCGATCTGTAACATGTTTGACGACTTCAAGTGTAGATTCTTCTCCAACACCTTCAAGGGCAACACAAGGGATTGGTTCCACTAGTTTCCCGCAGGTTCCATTTACTGCTTCACCGATCTGCGTCGGGGCCTTATGGCGAGATTCGCGACATCTAAGAAGAGGAATAAGGAGGCAACAACCCTCTTCAAAATTAACCAGGGACAACACGAGAGTTTAGGCCACTGCATCGACCGTTTCTAGGAAGAGACCTTGGAGGTGGAGGAGGTGGATATCTTCACCCTGATGGTAGCCCTAAAGTTTGGTCTGAAGCAGAGTCTCTTCAGCATGGAGATGAGATCCAAACCCCCGAGATCCTTCGTTGAGATGGTGGAGAGGGCGAATACGTTCGTTTAGGGAGAGGAGAAGAATAAGGACTTCTTAGCGCAACTGGATGGGGATGAGCCGTTGGGGCAAGGGAGAGGAAGACCTTTGGAGACAAAAAGTAGTGGAAGGCTGATGGAGAGGCAGGTTGAGAGGGGAAGGGAAGAGCCAAGGAGAAGAGAGACGAAGAGAGAGGAGCAGAGGAGGGAAGATCCCAAGAGGGCAGAGGAGCGATGGAGGCAGGAGAGGCCTCAGAAGCATGAACAGAGGAGACCCGTAAAGGCTCTGGAGAGAAAAGGAGAAGAGAGGCGATTACAGTATCCAGCGAAGCGGCCTCAATGGAGACCGGTAGCTCGGAGAAACGAAAAATGGCAGGAGGAAGGACGAGGAGGAGGAAGAAGAAAAGTGATGGACATTGCCTGTCAGGGTAACAAAAGTCGCCGGAGGGAGCAGCGAGCGATGCGTTAGGATGCAGAGATTCTACTCTACTGCGATATTCATCGGATAGAGTGGCATGAGACATTGGCCTGTTAGGAGTTCTGGAAAGCAAGAAGGAGGTTGGAGGTTGGAGTGGCAGAGAGGGAACAGCAGAGGCAGGAGGCCCCAGCGGGACAGGTGACATTCTAAGCTCCAGTGATGAGGAGGAATGAGAATCAGGTCGATTTGGGAGGTTGTAGAGAAGTGATCCACGACCCATGAGGTGGGCAGGTCAGTGTGATCAACGGCGGGGCCAGATTCGGAGCTTCCCGCAAGGGAAGTCTCCATCAGATCTATCGGAAGAGCGTCGCCTCTCAGAGCATCGCCTCTCAGAGTGTCGCCTCGACCTCTCAGGTTCCGCCGCCGTTGGATGATATCACCTTCTCTGAGGTGGACATGCTAGGGAATGAGAACCCCTTCCATGATGCCCTAGTAATCCAGGTTGTCATCGAGGATTTCACCGTCGACCGAATCCTTGTGGACAACGGGAGTTCGGTGAACGCGATGTTCAAGAGAACCTTCATCGGGTTTCAGGTGGAGGCATCCAGGGTCGAAGTTGCGGACGGGCCCCTCTTTGGCCTCTCAGAACGTGATCATAAAGTGAAGAATCTATATAACAAGACCATCCCAATGGTCAAGATATTATGGTCACCCTGGACAGAACTTCAATCTGATGTCGCGTCATCATCGTCGACGTGCCGAGCTATTATAGTGTCATCTTTGGGCGTCCCCTCATCAAGTACTTCAAGGCGGTTCCATCGTCATATCATCAATTCCTGAACTACTGTCGGGGAGATGTCCAAGTGAGGATCAGAGGCGATCCAAGAGCTGCCAGGGAGTGCTACTGAATGTCGTCAGTACCATCAGCTAGATGGAGGATGCAGAGAGGTTGGAGAAGCTGATGTAGAGGGAAGAAAGTCTGTGTGCTGCTGAGCAGTTGGAGGAACTGGAGGTGATCTCCCGGAAGGGGGAGCCGGGTCTGTTGAAGGTTGAAATGGTCGCTTGCCGGCAGAAGAACGTTGACGTCTTTTCTTGGAGTGTTGTGGAAATGTCAGGGATCGATGCCGATGTAGCCTGTCATTGTCTCAACCTGGATCCCGCAGTGGCCCCCGTCCGATAGAAGGAATGGAAGAGTGTCTCCATGGTGGCCGATCCGATCAGGGAGGAGGTGGAGAAGCTGCTAGAGGCAGAGTTTGTCTCGGAGATCCAGTATCTAGGTTGGGTCTCCAACGTTGTAATGGTAAAAAAGTACGGAGGGGGATGGAGGTTATGTATCGACTTTTCTATGTTAAATAAAGCTTGTCCGAAGGATTGATACCCCTTGCCTCAAATCGATGCGCTGGTTGATTCCACCGTCGGATTTCCTGTGATGAGTTTCCTTGATGCTTTTTCAGGATATCACCAGATTCGGATGCATCCCCCCGACTGTCGCAATGTCACCTTCATAACTAGCGATGGCTGCTGCAACTACAAGATGATGTCCTTCAGGCTCAAGAACGCGGGCGCAACGTACCAAAGAATGATGAACCAAGTCTTCAAAGAGCATAAGGGGCAGAACCTGGAAGTGTATGTGGATGACCTCCTTGTCAAGAGAAAGAGCGTCGTGGAACACATACAAGATCTGGTAGAGACCTTCGCCATCCTGAGAAAATACAAGATGCGACTCAATCCGGCCAAGTGCGTCTTCGGGGCGGGAAAAGGGAAGTTCCTAGGTCACCTCCTCACTCCCATGAGGGTAGAACCTAACCTTGATAAAGTTAAAGCCATCCTGGATAAGACATCTCCGAAAGACTCCAAGGAAGTTCAGAGATTGACAGGAAGGCTGGCTGGCCTTAACCGCTTCCTCTCCAAGGCAGGGGAGAAGTGTTCTTCGTTCTTCAAAAATCTTCGAGGCAACGAGAGATTCGAGTGGACTGTGGAGTGCGAGGAGACTTTCAAAAAGCTCAAGCAACAGCTAACCCAATCTCCTCTCCTCCAAGGCCCATAGGGAAGTGAAGACCTCCTACTCTATCTGGGGTGGGAGCCGAAGCGGTCAGTTCAGTGCTGGTCAGAGAAGAAGGAAAGAAGCAGCTCCTCATATACTATGTGAGTAGAGTGTTGCGGTAAGCAGAGATGAGGTATCCTATACTGGAGAAGTTGGTTTTTTGCCTTAGTGATTTCGGCCCATAGGCTCCGCCCGTATTTTCAGGCTCACTACATAAGGGTCTCAGATCATCCGCTTCGTAACATCTTGGATGGAGTGGAGCATTCTGGCAGGTTGGCAAAGTGGGCGGTGAAGCTCAGTTAGTTTGATATCTCTTACTCTCTGAGGGTATCGATCAAGGCCCAGGCAGTGGCAGATTTCCTGGCCGACTTTTCGGTCGAGGTAGGAGGAGACAAAGGCTTTTCCAGCACAGTCTCTTGGAAGATGTTCATGGATGAGGCTTTAGGCAAGTATTCCGTGGGAGCCGAAGTAGTGCTAGTAAGCCCGTAGGGAACTAGGATCGAGCAAGCAGTCAAAATTCTCTTCCTTGTCACAAACAATCAAGCAGAGTACGAAGCCATGGTGGCCGGCTTGCGTCTCGCCATGGAGTTGGCGATCAAGTACATCAGGACCTTCACCGACTTGATGGTGGTTGCGTCACAAATTAGAGGGGAGTTCGAAGTGCACGACCCCATCCTGCAAAAATACTTAGTCAAGGTCAAAGGTTTGATCGGGGGTTTCCAATCTTTTTTCGTGGAGCATGTACCATGAGAGGAAAATTTAGAGACCGATTATCTCGCCAAGTATGTTCCTCGGGCTGCGGAGACAGTGACCGAGCTATTTCGACCGACCATCGATGAAGGGGAGATGATGGAGATCGAGCAGCGAGCTTCCTGAAAGGACCCGTTCGTGGCATTCTTCACCATCGGCCAGCTTCCCATCAATGGAGAAGATCAAAGGAAGTTTTGATACAGAGCTGCCTACTACTTGCTGCAGGAAGGGGAGCTTTACCGCAAAATCATTTCAGGCCCCTTGGTCAGGTGTTTGTCAGAGATCGAGATCCCACGTGTTTTAGAAGAGATCCATTCGGGAGAGTTTGGCAGTAATTCGGGTACTCGTACCTTGGAGCAAAGCATCCTAAGGCATGGTTAATTCCGCCCAACCATTCGGAAAGACAAGGAAGCCATCTCAAATAAATGTCCTAAGTGTCAACTATTCGCACCTCTTCAGTTGCAACCTACTCAACACCTTCGCTCGATCATCGCTCTCTGACCTTTCACCATCTGGGGGGATGAATTTAATCGTCCCCTTTCCTCAGGCTAGCAGGCAGAGGAAGTTTGTCAATGTCATGATCGACTACTTATCCAAGTGGATCGAGGCCAGGACGCTCACCAAGACCACTTCACAAATCGTAAAGAACTTTATCTGGGGAGAGATCACCTGCAGGTTCAAGATCCCTCTCGCCGTCGTCACCAACAACGGTCAGCAATTTGCCATCTTGGTGTTGGAAGACTTCTGCAAGCAGCTAGGAATGGATCTTCGATTCGCCTCTGTGCATCACCCTCGGAGCAACAGATAGGTGGAGGCTGCCAACAAGCTAATCGTCAACCTCCTAAAGAAGAAGGTCACCAACCTGAAGGGCAACTGGGCGGAGCAACTCCTCTCGGTCCTATGGGCTCTGAGAATGACTCCAAACTCAGTCACGGGGGAGACACCCCTCAAGTTATCCCACGGGTCTGAGGCACTTATCCCAGTGGAGTTCGAGGTTCGGAGTCCGAGGGTCATAGCAGCTGGGGAAGACAATGAAGAGTGGCGCTTGGAAAATGAAGAGGCTCAAAGGCATTAGCTGGACTACATCGAGGAACTCCGCGACTTAGCCTCCATCAGCCAGGAGGAAATCAAGAGGCGCATAGCGAAGCACTTCGATAAGAACGTCCGCCTCAAGCATTTCCTTGTTGGAGACCTGGTCATGAAGAAGGTGGATGCTGCGGGAAGGGGAGCCGTAGTGGGTAAGCTACATCCCAACTGGGAAGGCCCCTTCATTGTTCAGGAAGCCCTAGCCACCAGAGGCTATCGTCTATAAGATCAAGAAGGAAAACAACTGGGAGGTACCTGGAGCGAGGATGACCTAAAACGATTCTATCCATAGTAGCCACATGTTTGCTTCCTTGTAATCTCGTTTGCATATATATATATATATATACATCTGCGTAACGTTGTTTCCTTTATGATGTTTCATCACAAGACATTAGATAACTTGGAGGATCAACACTCTATCGATCCAGAAAACCAGCACTTGACCTGTTCCTCCTAAATAGCCCAGGACGGATGATGAGATGATGTATCAGAATTTAAGCGTCATTGTAAGACCGAGCCCCTGCACCGACGGCCGAGGTCAGCTCCCTCATTGCATGTCAGCCTAGCTACCCCCGATCACATCTCCCCTTCGACTGGAGGAACTATCAGGAACAAAAAAAGAATCTAACCTCCAGTACTTGAGGGAGAGCCGACCTCACCAAGTGCCTCCTCCCGTATTTACGCATCTCAGTTATACCTAAGACATAATAACCTGCCGGGGGAGAGGCAAAAGTAAGCTCAAGGGGTGAGGTTAACCTCGAGTGCATCCTATAGGACCCTCGAGGGATTTCCCCCTTCGCTCACTCATCGGCATTCAAGGCCAAGTGGCCTAGCTAAAGGCGATCTCCACGATTGGGTCGGGACACGAGCCTTCGGTCTGTTCCTTCTAAATAAGCCAAATACGGATGATGAGACGATGCCTCGGGATATAAGCGTCCTCGTAAGACCGAGCCGCCCCCTCCCCAGCCGACCCAAGCTGCCAACGGGGTGGCTGGCCGGGCCGCCCTCTCCTTGGACGCCGACGACCAAAGGGGCGGCAGCCCTGACCGCCCCTTTGCCCGGCCACCCAAGTGGCCAACCGGGCCGCCCCCTCTCCTAGGCCACCGACGACCAAAGGGGCGGCCTCCCCTTTGCTCGGCCGCTCGTGCGGCTAAGGGGGTGGCCAACCGGGCCAACCCCCTCTCCTTCGCCGGTGGCGGCCGAAGGGGCGGCCGCCCCAGCCGCCCCTCACCTTGGCCGCCAGTGGCCTAGGGGCGACCGCCCCGGCCGCCCCCTCCCTCGACTGACGGCGCACGCCCGCGAAGAGCGGTCGCTCCTCACTGGCCGCTGTTAGCGGCCCTCTCTCGTCGGCGAACTTGGCGATAAGTTCGCTGGCCACCCGTGGAGGCCCGCTCCCGTCGTCCGATCAGGGAGGAACATTCTCGGCCGTTCGATCCGCGCATAACCACCCACTAACCACCAGGTTAGTGGGAAAAATTTAATTAATATTTTATTATTAATTAAATGGTCTCCCGATAGCTGGATGCACGCATTTAAATCTATACTAAAATCATTTATGCGGGTGGTTACGGTGTGCGGATAACCGCGTAACCATCTCCTAGAGCTTATAAAAGGAGTCACAGGGCTCCTCATTTCCTAACTTTTTTCCTCTGAGTCTTCTTCTTCCTCAGGTGGAAGCTCTGCCGAATTTCTCCTACGAGCAGCACCCGAGCCGCACTTTAGTAGCACCCAAGCTACCAGTGGGCCGAGCCAAAGCCACCCGGACTCAGCAAACCGTTCAAGTCTCAAGCAGCCTCCGCAAGCCCAAGTGCTCCCTTCCGCATACAGATTCCGCAGACTGCTAACGACAGACCACCAACGTAAAGCGCAAGTTGTAACTATTCCCGGCGTGACGGCCTGTCGTCCGCCGCGCGCAAAGTACTCTCTCACCCCAAAGCTGTAACGAGAGGTGGCCTGTCACTCTCGACTTCACAAACAAGCTGTAACAACCCAGTAATAGTGGACTTTGACCGGCACAGATCCGGTCACGTGGTTTTTACCAAGTTGAGAGGTTTTTCCACGTTAAAAATGCTCGTGTACAATCAAATTACTCATTTAGCTATGTGCGCGCTCGACCGTTCCGAGAGCTAAGACGGTCCAGATTATACCGGCCTGACCCGAACGTCAAGTTAATCCGCAACATACCTATTTCGAACATATCAAGTTTTTTATCAAATATTATCAAATATCATCAAAGTAGAGATACCCATGGCTGCATATTCATCTATTACAAGACAATCTATGATCATTCTAATAATCTTTTTGGCACGTTGATCAAAGCCCAAGTAACATGTGTTTAAATCCTATGCGTTAATTTAAAGCTCATTTGACTATTTTTTTCGTTAAGGCTTCATTTGGTTCGGCGGTGGCGGGTCGATTCGGCGGGTGGAAACAGAGTGTTCGAATCGGAGGGAGGAGGTGGCTGCTCCAAACAGAGCTTTTTGGGGCATTTCTCAAGGTGGGCGGGCAGGTGAAAACGGAGCAAACGTCGTTGAAGATTCATTTGTTTACCCTCCTTCCGTCAACGTTTGCCCAAAACGGAGCAGCGAAACGCCCAAACAAATTAAGCCTAAGTTTAAAGCTCATATGTTGGACGTTGAAAGTCTGTTCAGCACATGTTAATTAGAGCTGTACACGTTCTCAGGAGACGTACATAATTATTTAAGGCTATTCAGATTCCTGCGAATGTGAGTTAATTTAGTCATGTAAAAGTTCAAAAACTATGATAGGCGGGTTTGATCGTTTCTCTATTTGATGACGTGAGATTGGTCTCGTCTTGGCTCCATAATTAGGAATGGTGCTTAAATTCAATCAATAATAATAAGCTTCATATTTTATTTAATTCTTAATTGGAGATTTGATGAAATTAAATTCTTCTTTTGTAATTTCAATTTTTGGGTGAATACGGTGAAACCTACATCATTGTCTTCTTCTCTCCGCCCTGAAACCTACAACTTCAAACCCTTTCACTCGACAATTGCCGATCGTTAGTTCTTGTCAGTGATTAGGGATTGATACTTGTTGCAATCAATTCAGGGCTTCTGTATACCGGTCTAGATTGTACCGTCTTAGCCATGGGATGGTCGTGAGCACAAACAGGCAGAGATTGGGACGGCTAGCAAGACGGGTTTTTTACGTGAAAAACCTCAAAACGAGGTGAAAAACCACGTGTTCGGGGTTGTGCTGACCAAACTTCACTATTCGCTGGTGTTTTGCAATGCTTTTTAGGGAAATCAAGAGCGTCAGACCGCTGCTCGTTATAATTGTGCAAGGAGAGAGAGAGAGAGATGAGTTCGGAGGGTGACAGGTCAGCACTCACAAAGCTAAGTTCTTTATTTGCTACATCGAGGAGTGTTGTGCTTTGAGTACTCTGGAGTCTTTGACTGCAGCTACGAGGTTTTATGTTTTGGGTTCCAAGCGTCTTAGTCTATGTGGCTTGTCTCTTGTTGTGCACAAAAAAAAAATCTAGAGTGGAGTGCTCGCTGTTGATTGGAGGCTTGCTGCCGACTGGAGGGTACAATGTGGGCGGAGCGTGCTGGAGTACCTTTGAGAGTTGCTTCGTGTGCTTTACAAAATGTTTTGTGGACTTCTGACATCGTTTAGGATCGAGGCGCATGCTCGAGAGTAGTCTCAAGAGCGGAGTGAATGGATGCGTGCATGAGAGTAGTCTTGAGAGCGGAGCGCGCAGAGGTGCGCTTGGGAGCGTGGTACGCGTGGGCGCGCTTGGGAATGGAGCGCACGTAAGCTCTTGGGAACGGAGTGCGCATAAGCGGACTTGGGAGCGGAGCGCACGAAGGCGCGCTTGAGAGCTGAGCACGCGGAGGCGAGCTTAAGAGCGAAGCGCGTGGAGGCGCGCTTGGGAGTGGAGCGCATGGATCTTAGGAGATTCTCCGCTTGGCTCAGTAATTTTATCTTTGTAACTTTCAGATGGATTAATAACAATGCCTGAATTGGAGCATGCAGATCACCAAATTTATGCATATGATCGTTTTGCTCCCCAGGCGGTTCGGGCCCAGCAGGCGCCTCGACTGGCGAGGGGAACGGCGACAGCCGCGGGAACGCGGCCTCGACCAAGGCCGATCAAAGAAGGGGGGCTCACATGGCTCGGGTGGTTAGACCGGGGAGCTTACGCCTCAACCGCTCCCCCATTATCGAGTGGTTATCCCGTTGTGGCAGGTTTTTCGATATCCGCATCGCGCGCATGAGGGTGTGATTAGAGTTGCTCGAGCCGTATTGTATGCATATGCACCAATATGTAATAGGACCCCATCAATACTATTGGACCCAACTACAATCCTCGCTGAAAGTCCAAAGTCATCTTTATCCAAGAAATCTCATGCTTAGAAAGCCACTCTGGATCGATCAAAGAATGTTGAAGTTCTACTGAAGAACAAGTTCACAAGCGGCATCTGAAATTGGGGAGCAAAGTTAGAAAATCTGTTTGAATCGATTGAAGAATGTCGCGGATAGGTTGTTGAAATGAGAATCAATGATGGATCGCATGGGTGAAAGACGTGGTAGCGGTGCGTTATGAGTTGGAGGAGATCTGCAAGTGCGTATCTTCGCCGTTGGAGTTATATTGGTCTTGGATTACATCTAGGGTCGTTCATTTGGAAGGAATTGAGATTCTGGAATTAGAATTGAATGTGTAATTCTAATTTCATTGTTCGTTATGGGGGTTCCCACAATTTATCGGAATTCCGAGCTGCAAATAGTCGGAATTATTATGCCCCCGCTAACAAATTATTAGTGGGTGGTTATGGAGAAAACCGTTGAAACCACGACGCATAAGATCAGCCCGCGCGATCCACACACGATCCACGTGTCCAACCATCGTCGCACCAATCGCTAGCAAATGATCGCCGCCGTCCCTACAACCGCACGTATGCGGCCGCGATAGCCCGCGGCCGACCTTAGCCGGCCTCCTCCACTCCTTGCGGCCGTGCGTATGCGATCGCGCGAGCCCGCGGTCGGCCTCCAGGCTGGTCGCCGCCACGCCTTGCGGCCGCACGTATGCGACCGCGAGAGCCCTCGACCGACCTCCCGGCCGGCCGCTGTCACGCCTTGCGGCTGCACGAATGCATGTTTTTCGCACATGTGAACATTTTTTGCCTAAGCGCGTGTTTTTTTCTCAAGGCTTGTATTATTTTCGCTAGAGCGAGCATTTTTCACATAGTCGAGTGTTTTTCGTCCGGACGCGTATTTTTCGCCGTAGGATGTTTTTTTCACTCGGACGTATTTTTCACCCCGACACGTGCATTTTCCCTCGGGACCGAGTTTTTTTACTCAGGCGCACATTTTTTCATCTAGGTACATATCCTTTCGCCTGAGGGGTGCACATTTCACCCAGGAGGGCGCTTTTTCGCAAGGGCGCACGATTTTTCGGAAGGGCACGAGCATTTTCCTAAGGGTGCACACATTTTCGTAGGGGCGCGTGTTTTTTGTCCGAGAGCGCAGTTTTTTGCTCGAGTGTGCACGTTTTCTTCCATGTACGCACTTTCGCTCGGGCTCGTGTTTTTCTCAAGGGTGCATGCCTTTTCACTCTGACATGCGTTTTTGGTCGTAGCACATGAAATTCTTACATTGAATTTTATATAAAAATGAATAAAAAATTTGATAAATTCCACAATATTCAAAACCAATAAAGCGATTTTGATTGCATGAATCGAATAATAATTAAGATTCGATTTATGCGCTAGTAGCTGCTTGATCAATGATAATAAGTCCACCCAAAAGAAGTCTAAAACTGTTAATAACATTACTTCTTTTAATGAAGGGAATCATTTCAAGGCATCGGCTTCTAAATTGCTTCCATCTCCATTCACAGACACAACAGTGATTAGTCCCATTCTCCCTCCCCCTCTCTCTCTCTCAAGTTTGGACCTCCTCATCAGGATTCCGGTGCTCGCATAAGTTAACGGCGGAATGCCGGCGAACCCGGCAAGTACGATCTACATGCATGTTCTCGGAGTGCAAGCCGAAATGCGTTGACGTGCACGGGAGCGCGGGACGGCCGGAGGGATATACTAAAGCCGAATTATGATCTGTTTAAGAACAACTGTGGATTTTACAGTCTCCAGGACCCCGATCTAGTTTCTTGGCTTTGAATGGAATGGGGATTCGGAGAACAACAGATGCTTTAGGGTATGTCGGCTCTTTATTACTAACTATTTCGTACCTTTCTTGTTTGTGAACTTTCATCTCAATCCAAATTTGTTTTCAATTTGTTGCTTCAGATATAGAAGGCGATGTGGGAGAAACATGAGAGTTAATGGGATGTTCCATTGATTTTACTATTTTTTTTGATCTTGTCACAGATTAATGCACACAAAAATGGTCGAGGAAATCAACATCGTATTCATTAATGAGATGATTAATAAGTTCTTACGAAGTAATTGCAAGCAACATTTATGCACACAAAAATGTAAAAATCCCTATTACCAGAGTTTAGGTGAAAGACTTCTCCTTGTGTGTGGAGAAAAGAGTTGTGGGTCTTCAATCCGGCATTTCCTTTAACCCTTGGTCACGCCCATGGTAGAGAAGTTGCTATCACCAAGCTCCTAGTTTACCCTTCTTCTATCTAAGAGCTTCCACGTCTTTGCCTTTGTACTCTCTAGCGGCTCCAAAAATCTTTGAGATCTTCTCCTCCAAGTTCTAGGGCAGCTGGGACGGTTAGAGGAAGAAGGGAAAAAGGTTGAAGGATAAACCCATTAAAAGTGTTGACCACGGTGAAATTTCGCATATTTATAATCCCAGTAATTTGGTCGCGCATGGTCCAAGCGCACCACCATGCTCCCGATAGTGCGCTGTCATTGAGTGACTTGGCGCAAAAGTTTTGTATATAAAGGTCCATTTATAGGCCTAGTTTTCCTCTACGTATTTAGTCTAGTTTGCGGTTAAATAAAGATCTCCCGAGTGGTGAAAGTTTGTGGCTCACACGCATGTCTAGTTTTCCTTGATAAAAATCTGTCAATTTTTATGTGCTTGGTTTTGTCATGTTGGACAGGGTTATTTGCAATGTTAATAGTCGACTTGCTGTCACACTGCAATGTCATTTGCACTCTTTAGCCTGTCTCGAGTTCCACCAGCAGGACTTTTAACCAAAACATCTCCCCCACACCTAAGGTTATGGCCATGTATTCTGTCTTGGTTGTAGATCTCGCAATTAGAGTCAACATTTTGCTCCTCCATGAGACCGGATTGCCTCTACAAATATGCAATATCTGGACGTGGATCTCCTGTCATCAGCACATTATTCTTGAAAATCAATCTCTTTCCTGGCGCACTGTTCAAGTATCTCAGAATCTGATGAGTAGCGTCCATGTGTCCCTCTCTGGGATCATGCATATAGCGGGCCATCACACTTACAACAAAGAATATGTCGGGACGGGTGTGACTCAGATATATCAAGCTGGCCTACCGATCTCTGGTACATTTCTTTATCAATTGGCTCTCCCGCCTCAGCGTTAAGCTTAGTCTTTTGATCAACATGAGCTATAATAGGCTTGCACCCCAACATTCATGTTTCCTTGAGTAGATCCATCACATATTTCCGTTGAGATAAAACGATCCCTCCCGTATCGCGAGCTACTTTAATTTCAAGGAAGTATCTTAGTTGCCCTAAGTCCTTTACATCAAACTCTTTACCCAACCTTATCTTTAGTTGAGCAATTTCACCCTTATCATTGACAGTAATAATCATATTGTCCACATATATAGCAAGCATTGTAGTGTGAATTCCGCGTCGCCGAAAGAACACTGTATGGTTGACATTGATTTGTCGATAACCCATATCTATCATGACTCTCTTAAACTTGTTAAACCAGGCTCAAGGAGACTGCTTGAACCCATAAAGAGATTTCTTGAGTCTGCATATCTTTCTTGCAGTTTAATGCGTGCCGATGCCCGACGGTATTCCATGTGCACCTCTTCCAACAAATCTCTATGCAGAAAGACATTCTTCATGTCGAGCTGGTGTTATTTCCATCCTCCATTTGCCACCATGGATATTAGTGTACGCATCGTACTCATCTTTGCAATATGTGCAAAGGTCTCATCATAGTCAATGTCATAAGTCTGATTGTACCCCTTTGCTACCAATCGAGCCTTATAACGCTCAACCTTATCCTCTGAATTTTGTTTTACGGTGAAAACCCCTTGCACCCTACTGCCATTTTTCCTGGTGGTAGCAACACAAGATCCCAAGATATATAACCTGTAATTCGTTAAGATCAGAAATGCCTAAGGAGACATATATTCGCAGACCTTACCAAAAGAGTACTTGGAAAATCGGTCTCCTGTGGAGTTCACCCTCGGGGAAGGGGTTGGTCGCGCGCCTACTTCACTCCTGCAAGCAAAACAACAAAAGAAACAAGGAGAACCGACCCAAGGGCTCGGCGGGGAGGACGCACCACACACCCGGAAGATCTGAGAGCGCTTCCCCTCCTTAGCCAGAGGCCGAGTTAAGGTACCCTCAGAAAGCACTAGAAAACTGGAGCAGGAAAACACAGGAAGAATGCCTTCTGGGGTACCCCTTGGATCCTATTTATAGTTTTCAGAATCTGAACTGCCAATAACCAAACTGAACTGACCTGAAATTACCAGAAAACCCCTAGATGGGTCTGCCAACAACCAAACTCCGCTGTTTTGAAAGGCTATAGGCAGACCAGCGGGGGCAAAACAGTAAAAAGTACCTCTTGTATCTGGGCGAGCTGGGGAGCCTGGCCACCTCGGCAGATCCTGCTCGCCTTCTGTTGCCGAGCTCCTTTGCGCGAGTGCGATTCGGGATGGCAAGCTCGCCCATCAGTCAACTCTCATTAGTCGACCTCAGCTCGACGAATCCTGGCCTAGCTCGGCGAATACCGAGCTCGCGGTCGACGAATGCCGAGCTCGAGTTCGGCTTCTCCTTGCCGAGCTCGCCCACAATCTTCAGTCTTTTGCTGGGCTTGCCTGTTGCTTGGATGATCTGAACCGCCCGGTATGGTCCTTGGCGACCTCACTCGCCAGACACGGGGTTGTACATTGACATCCTTATGGAAGAGAATAATGGCGAGTATTCGTCAGTATGGGTGGGTAGCCCTTGTAACTCGCTAATATGGGTGAGTATCCCTTGTAACTCGCTAGTATGGTAGAGTAGCCCTTGTAACTCGCTAGTATGAGCGAGTAGTCCTTATAACTCGCTAGTATGAGCAAATAACTCTTATAACTCGCCAGTGTGGGCGAGTAGCCCTTGCAACTCGTCAGTATAGGCAAGTATCCAAAGACCGCAAGAGGGAGGGTTCTCGCGACATTTTCTATAAGCGAGTTGCTCCTCCTAGTCTTCATGTGGGCAAGGTTGCTCCTTAAGTCGCATGACACATATCTTGTTAATTTGTGGAGCCTGACTGCGTCTGGGAATACTGGGCACTCGCCACGTTTTTGCCAATCGAGCTCAGCGCTGAGCTCGCTGGGAGGTTACAGGGGGGTAGCGCACCCCTGTTCGCGGGCAAAGTTCCTTTTGCTACGTGTATAAAAGACCTGTTTCGACCTAGGATTGTGTGTGCGTATGCGAAAAACTGAAGAAGAGGAGCAGTGGAATAAGAGCGGTGTATTCTTGATCTTTTTTCATAGTGGATTTTCTGGGCGCGGGTGGTTGTGGTTTTTTCCCCAATCTTGGGTTTTTTCCACGTTAAATCATTGTGTGTTTTGCTTGCTAATTTTTCTGTGATTTCTTGCTTATTCTCTGGATCTCGTACTTCCTAACATATCTCGCAGGGGTGGAGTATTCTCACATACATACCCCCCCCCCCCCCCCCCAAAAAAAAAAAAAAATTTGTCTATAAATATGCCCACAGGGGTACCGTGAATGACCAGTTGAGATACCCAAAGTTCCATACTTGCCACGTCCATGCCTTCCCCGTACTTCGCTCAGCCTTTTGGTTGTGAAGGAGAATTTTTTCATAACTTCCGTCTACGTGGAGGGACCTCCCTGATGAAGCACCTGGAGTGTGCTTGTATACATCTCTCTCTTGCTCTATCCATCTGAATTATAGCGTTCGACCGCAGGATCAGTAACCTTAGGCTACACCTAGGTTCGAACATTTGGAGTTAGGATTTTCTTGGCCTCAACACGAGGTTTTCTTTTTTTCTAATGTCCCAAGTTCTTTCAGCATTGCAACTTATCACTGTGGATCCTCTTTAGTAACCTACCAACACTTTTGAATAAAGACAATGTCCAAAAATACAATGAATACTCCATGTACAAGGGATATATGCGAGTAGGAAACAAGCTGGGCAATATCATGAAGAAAATCTTATCGATCAGGTGAGATTTCTGCATTCCTGTCGGAACTCCGCCTTACCAGTAAAGGAGTTGAAGTAGAGAGAAGAGGGATCATATCACCTAGGTATTCTGAGTTGGAGGTGGATGGTGTAGGTATCATAGGAGTCAGAATAGGCGGAGGTAAGAGGCTTGACACAAGTGACATTGTAGGCATTATAGCCTCTCTCTGCTGTCTTCTCCTTATATATACTTTCAGCTCTCTCTGGGCTTGAGTTCCATCCACAAATCCATTCTCCTCGGGCATCGACATCACAACCAACTCCACGCTTGGCACAAACGGACAAGGGATACTCATTATCCACCTCTTACCACCACTGTTATCCTCCACCTCTCATCACATACTGTTTGTAAGGAACGAATCCCCAAAGGGCGAGTCAACTGAAGAGGATTAATATGACTCAAGCCCCCAAAATGTGATATCCATACTAACGAATAACCTTTTCTCCAGCAGAATCCAACATATATACCTTTTTGGGTCAGCTGAATACCCAACAAAGACACTTCATGGACTTTGGATTCAACTTTCTCATATTTAGTCTATTGTCCTGCACAAAACACACACAACCAAAAATTTTGAGGGAAAAGATATCTTTATTCTTCCCTTGCAGACTGCGACATCTCAATCGATGATTTTCAATTCAATACTCACGAGGGAATCTGATTGATTTAATAGGCCGCTGTTAGAATAGTTGGCCCCCACAAGAACTTTGGCACCTTCATCAATATTATCATACTTCGAGTTACTTCAAGAAGATGTCGGTTCTTTCGTTCTGCCACAGATTTTCGGGGCTCGCAGCTCTGGAATTCTTTGGAGAGGAGCATCATGGGCTTTCGAGTTTGTCTGCCCTCTGTGTGCTCGCAAGCCATATCTTCAGAACATGGGATCGAGGATCCCAGAGTTCGCTGAGATCGTAGATCGCAAAATTTTGACGGGTTCGAACCTAGCTCTGATACCAAGAAGAAATAGAAAAAGGTAATCTATATTATCACTCTTTTCTATTACATTGCTCCCTTATATCAACACATGGAGAGAAGCCACAAACTAGATAGGGGACGTGGGACTAAATACATGGAGGAAAAGTGGGCCTTTATACAAAACAACAGTGCCCAAGAAAATTAATTTAAATTAAGTAATAGATGAAGCACTACGCAATGATTTTTATAGGCATAAGCTCCAATGTTCAATTATTCCTTTTGATAACAAGATAAAATTCTTTATCAATTCTAGTTCAAAGACTATCGATGTATGATATCTTCCTATACAATTTGATCTTCTGCAATGTTGTTTAAGATAGATGTAGCTCATAGTCTCATAACAGAAGATGGGGGATGATGGAAATTTTGATGAAGATCCCATGAGACACCTTATCCATTATTTTAGGAGTATGGTGAGTTTTTAATCTTGATTTGAAGATCATTGCCAGTACCGTGACTTGTGTAGTTTGAGGGGGATCATTCAGAGTGAGGTGAAACAAACTTGGGGCTTTCTTTTAATATAATATAGTAAAATAGATATAGGTAGAAAACCCATAACAAGTATGATCATTGATTCTCCAATTATCCCTTCATTCATGGTACGCATGACCATGACTTTGAGAGCACAGACGTTGGTGGGCATGCTTGGCGACTAATGGCAGTAGGAGTGATCTTGTTCCAGGGGTAATTTGTCTTCCACGTAGAGGGCCTATTCCATAGCACTGCAAAGTGTAACCGAGTTGTGGATACGCAAACAAGCTCTTATGTGAGGTTTGAGGCTATGCAAGAAGTGCCTTAAGTAATGTTCTTCGAGTAGACCTGGGGCATGTGTGGCGCTCTCGACAAATTTGTCGATATTGGTGTTCGCTGACTTGGATTTTTGCACCGCCGACAGACTTTCAAATGCCTTACACAAGCAATGTAAGTCATAACATTGAATGAGAATCCCCTTGAATGTTGTCCACACGAGACATGGGTTAGATTGCCATATCCAATAGATACAATGGAAGGGGACCCATCCAAGTGGTCGGTGGTTTGGTGTGTAGTGGAGTTTGAAGAATTGCTACGGACGTGTGTTCTACCGAAGGGGGTCGGTGCATTCAAAGGATGAAATGTCCACCCGACGAAGGTGAGAGGTATTGCTGACTATGCCGCCTCCATCATTGGGCTAAAGGTTGGATTGGGAGGAAAAGCGGGGGGTGGAGGATGCAACGACGCCGCTAGCTACCTAAAGACAACAACTGAGTGGGCGGGAGGGTATCCATTGCACTTTGGAGGAATGGAATTCACGTTTGAGGAGATTGAGATCAGTGTGAGAATCCTCCAATCGATCCATACAGGCATTGACGACGGCGGTTCGGCATTATGAGTTGTTGACGCTCATGTGGCGAAAGCTGGCGCAGTGATCATCGATATGAAATTGCTGGTGCAAACAGGTTGGCTACCATTGTAGGTTTCATCAAATTGTTCGTTCTTCGGCCCCAAAGAATGCGGGGGGGGGGGGGGGGGGGCATTCCGCTGTTACCGGTGTTGGTTGGATGTCTTGATCCCATGCGAGGGTAGATGGTCTCTGGGATCTTGACCTGTGTGAGAGGCCCGGTGAGTTATGATGCTTGAGGGGGCAGCAAGGCCTAGGAGTCTAGGGAAATAGTTTGGATATGAGAGATCACAATTACTAGTAGGAGTTTGAGAGATTGCAATTACTAGTGGGATTTAGAATACAAGGAGGGCAGGGGAAACATCTCCCAAGGTGGAGTCGCCAAGTCGACGCCTGCCTCCAAAGACTTGTTTGATGCCCTCATCCTTCCTCCTTGCTCGTTCATATGGAGCTTTACCTGATCAGGTTCAAGAGCAATCAATGAAGCTTGATTTGTGGTGTTGTTACGGGTCCTCCGTCATTTATCTTAGTATATTAGTATTATGTTGTATCGAGTCTTTATTATGATGAGTGAAGTTAGAGTATTTAGGTATTTATATATATTTCGCATATTATCTTTGTACCGAGTATTTATGCCCGTGCCATTTGGGCCTTATATAAGGAGGTCTTGTCATGTATTTGAGGATAAACAATGAAATATCAAAAAAAATTTATCTCTCTAAAATTCCTCTCCCTCTCTCTGAGTTCTTCTCTCCTTCCTCCACCCTCTAGGGTTTCTTCCTCTCTCATCTCCTCCTCCACCATTCTAGGGTTTAACCTCATTGTATCTCCGCCTCCTTCCCCCACAATCTCCGGACTATAACAGGTGCTTGAGAAACAATTTTTGGATAACAAATAATGCAGACCTAGGGGAGGGAAAAAAAGAGTACCTATGTAAGGGACCTAATCAATTCAATTCATCATTTACATTTCATTAAAAAATTATCAAGTATCTCCCAATTACAATCCACAACTATCATATTTATAGAAAGAAGGTTACAAGATAAAATGGAAATAATTTTAAAACTTTAATCTAGATAATACCTACCAATTCAATCATCTAATTCAAAATGAAGACAATCTTATAATTGAATAGAAACTATAAGGCCTAAATATTATTTCAATATTAAGGTAATTATGAATTCTTCTTCTTGCAACAGTACCTGATTAAATCAAAAGATAACATCATACTTCATTTCAATTTGCATAGAAATAAAGCTAGTGTCCGTCCTCTTCTGGGCTTGAGTACTGTATTTCGGTGCTTCCTTATCCTCAGGTAATGAAACCGGGAATACATGAATACTATTCTAGTTAACAAGGATGTTATCCAGAATAATGATATTTTCTGGAATAAGAGTTATGATTATTTGTTCTACAGCTTCATAGGTAGAAGCTTCATCTTCGAATTCCATTGGCAGGCAATGTCCTCTGCAATCCTTTGGGCATCTACAGAAGCCCCGAGTAATCCCCTTCTTGTGAATCCTGCAGCATAGAGTCCATTCTTCCCTCGCCAATTATTAGGAAATGAAATCCTCGGGAATCCGTTCTTCTTACAGAAGAATTCCTCCTCCTTTCAGAAGAAATGGCACCAATATGAATACATGAATGCATGAAATATTGAAGCCATGAATAGGCATTAGCATATATAAGTAAATAATCTCGTTCTTTTAACTTTTAAGTTAGGATATTGTCTCTTTTGAGATTTGAAAGGATTTATAGATGGCCATCACTTCCACTTGAAATTTTGATGAGGGGACCATCTCCTTGATGGCTTCCCTGTGAATAGGCTAGTTGCTAGGCAGAAAATGTTTCCGTCTTCCTCTAACTACATAATAATTATAGTACGATAGCGGGAATGAGGAGAATCCGGTAGGGGAAAGAGGACCGGTCGGCTGAGAGGGAGAGAACACGAGAGATAGAGAGAAATAAGGGAGAGAAAACTCAATACGGGAGCAGCCCGTTTCTTAGATTCAATTTTGCATACCAAACCCTAGGCACACTAACCTATTTATACTACATGGGTTGTCAATAACAAGAGTAGCCAAACTGAAATAAAACCACGAAACATAATAGAAATAAGATAACGGCGCCATCAGCGCTAAGCCGATTCGTCTGTAACGCTGTTGCGACGCGTGTATGTCCGCCAAGGGGGCTCCTCGGGGTGCAGGTCCGTAACAATGCCGCCGTTTGGAAAATTTATCTTGCCCTCAAGGCAAAAGTCTGGGTACTGGCGGCGAAAATCATCACGAAGGAGCCACGTGGCATCGGAGTCCGCCCGACCCACCTACGCGATGAGGAGCTTGTCCGAGTCCGCATCGCCCGGAAGGTGGTGACGGCGATCAAGAACTTTGGCGGGGTAGAGGGGAGGGTCGCCGGACATCTCGACGTCGGCGGGGATATGGTCTACGACCGGGTGATCGCCCACGACCCGACGCAGCTGGGAAACATGGAACACAGGGTGTACCCGGCAGCCGGGTGGGAGGGCGATGTGGTTTGCCACCGCACCAATACGTGCCAGGACTTCGAACGGGCCAAAGAAGCGGGGAGCGAGCTTGGGGCACGGGCGGCGGGCCACCGAGAGCTGGCGGTACAGGTGGAGCTTGATGAAGACCTTTTCGCCCACCGCAAAGCTCAAGTCCCGCCTCCTCCGGTTGGCAAATGAGGTCATCTTGTCCTGGAATCGGCGAAGATGATGCTTCAAATGCTCCAACATGGTATCATGGTCCTGCAGATGGCCCACGAGGCTGGCTACTGCACACTCTCCTGGAAGGTGGTGAGCAAGGGTCGGGGGCGGGCGGCCGTAGACCGTCTCTAACGGCGTGGAGGCTGCCGCCTGATGGTAGGCGGTGTTGTATGAATACTCCGCCCAACAAAGCCATTTCGCCCAAGTCCGGGCTGCTCTCCCACGAAGTACCGAAGGTATGTCTCCAAACAATGGTTGAGGATCTCAGACTGCCCGTCTGTCTGAGGATGGTAGGTAGTACTCATGCGGAGACGTGTCCCCTGAAGGCGAAATAGTGTCGTCCAGAGCGCACTCAAGAATAAGGGGTCCCGGTCGCAGACAATGGACCGGGGAAAACCGTGTAGGCGGACGATGTCGGTGATGAAGCTATCGGCGACGGAGGTGGCCGTGTACGGGTGGCGGAGGGGGATGAAATGTCAATACTTGGACAGTCGGTCCACCACTTCCAGAATGCAGTCAAACCCCCCAGAGCGCGGCAGCCCCGTGATGAAATCCATCGCAATATCCTCCCAGATGCGGTCTGGAATGGGAAGTGGTTGGAGGAGCCCACCAGAAACATCACCTCATACTTGGCCTTCTGGCAAGTTAGGCATGCGGTGACATAGGTCTTCACCTGGCCAAACATTTGCGGCCAGACGCCGGTAGGTTCGGAAATCCCCGGTGTGTCCCCCAGTTGGGGAAGCATGAAACTCGGCCAGCAGGCGGGGGATGCTCGGAGACATCGAAGAGATCACGAGGCGGTCCTTGTAGAAAAGGCGCCCGCCGATCAGAGTGTGTGTGTGTGTGGGGGGGGGGGGGGGGGGGGGCGAATCGGCCGCGGCGTTCAAGGCCGTCCGAATAGCGGCAAGGGTGGGGTCCGCCTCGACCTCCTGCTGAATCAAGGCGGCCTCCTCCTAAACTGGGCGAGAAAGGGCTGAAATCTCCGATAAATGTAATTGTCAGGAGAGAGCGTCCGCCGCCCGGTTCGTCCGACCGGGCCAAAACTCAATGGTGAAGTCATGACCCAACAACTTGGCCGTCCAAAGTTGTTGTGCCGGAATAGCAATCTTCTGCTGAAGTAGGTACAGTAAGTTGTGGTGGTCGGTCCGAACCACGAAGGGTCGACCAAGAAGGTACGACCGCCAATGTGGTACCGCCAAAACCAAGCCCATCAACTCGCACTCGTAGGTCGAACGGCTACGAAGTGTGCTCTAGAATACCCGATTGAAATAGGCCACAGGGCGGCCCTTCTACATGAGGACCGCGCCGACGCCGGTGCCGGAGGCGTCGCATTCCACCTCGAAGGGAAGGCCGAAGTCAGGCATGTCCAACAACGGGCCCTAGACCATGGCAGACTTCAGGGCGGCAAAAGCGGCGACCGCCGCGACCGTCCACTGGAAGGGTCCCTCCTCCGAGGGTCGCAACAGCTGAGTGAGGGGGCGTGCTAAGCTCCCGTAATGCTGAATGAAGTGCCGATAGTAGCCGGTAAAGCCTAGGAAATCGCGGACCTCGCGGAGAGACGTCGGGGTCGGCCAATGGAGGACTGCTGACACCTTGTCCTCGTCCATCACCACCCCCGCTGCCGAGATGGTGTGGCACAAGTAGCTGACTGCCGCGACGCCGAAGGAGCACTTTTTCTAATTCAGCACCAAGCCGTGGTGCCGTAGAGTGTCCAAAGTACTCTGGACGTGCTCCAATTGTGCCTTCCAAGTCGAACTGTACACCAAGATGTCATAAAAAAAACCAATACATGCTTGCGAAGTACCACTCCAAAAATGTCGTTCATGGCCGCCTGAAACGTCGTCGGTGCGTTGGTGAGACCAAACGACATGAAGAGGAACTCATAATGACCGTCATGAGTCCGGAAGGCCGTCTTGGGAATATCCTCGGGGCGACCCCGAATCTGGTGGTAGCCGGCGCGCAGGTCCAGCTCGGTGAAGAAGGTGGAGCCGTGAAGCTCGTCCAACAACTCCTGGATCACCGAAATGGGGTACTTGTCCGGAATGGTCGCCTTGTTCAGTTCGCGGTAGTCCACACAGAACCGCCAACAGCCGTCCTTTTTTCGTACCAAGAGGATCGGGCTGGAGAAAGGACTCGCACTGCGGCGGATGATGCCGACCAGGAGCATCTCGTGCACCAGTCATTCGATCTCATACTTCTGAATATGTCCCTATCGGTATGGCCGAACCGAAACGGCGGAGGTGCTGCCCTGGAGGAGGATGGAGTGGTCGGTGGAACGAGAGGGAGGTAAGCCAGTGCGTGGCTGAAACACGTCCTGGAAGTTCATCAAGAGCTCCTGCAAGGCCGGCGGTTGGTCTGGGGTCGGGCAGGTGTCTGCAAGAATCGGCCATAACCAGGCCGAGAAGTCCACCCGTGACGTACGTTGTAGGGCCCGAAAGGACATAGGAGAACGAAGCAGAGTAGCATCCCCCACCAAGCGGCATGGTCGGCCCGCCTGGAGGAAACACATCGTCATGGAGGCCCAATTGACGTTGACGTCGCCGAGGGTACGGAACCAAGCAACCCGCAGAATGACGTCAATTCCGCCCAAACCAAAAGCATAGAAGTCCGTCGTCACCGTACATGGGCCCACAAAGATTAACAAGTGCAGGCAACGACCCATCGTCGGTCGGCGTCGCCCGTCCCCCAAACAAACTGTGAAGTTTGGGGAGGGCACCAACGGGAGTTGGAGCTGCATGGCTAACTGCACCGAAATGAAATTGTGGCTGGCCCGCTATCAATCATCACCACGTTCGGGCGCTGCTGAATACACCCTGCTAACTTCATGGTCTGTGGGTCGGAAATACCCCCCATCGAGAAGTAGGGGAGCTCCAGAAAGCAAAGAGACGCGGCGGCGGCCGCGGCGTCGTCTTGGTAAACGTCGTTCTCCACCAGCTCTAAAGCCTCAAAATCGGCCAAAGTCACCTCGACCTCCAGGTCACCCACAATGGTGTGGAATTCCTTGACTGGACAGTCATGGTTGGGCCCGTAGGGTTGGCAGCATCGAAAACACAACCCTTTCGCACAAAGATCATTGTAGTCTTGGTTGGATAAACAGAGAGGAGGGCCCCGAGCCGGCCGGTCTGCTACTGGAGGACCGCAGGCCGGTGCGGCATTGGGCGCTCGCCAGGGTGGTCAAGGCGGGTGGGCTGGAGGAACGGTGGTCGGCCGAGCGGGGGGGGGGGGGGGCTTGTAGCGGAGCAGCCTGGGGACGAGGACCAAGATCCGCCTCCACGAGGCGAGCCATGTCCAAGGCCTCTGATACCGTCCTCAAGTGGTGCGTGCGGAGGCGCGAGCGGATCTGTGGGAGGAGACCTTGCATGAAGAATGCAAGGTAGCGATCCGGCGGAAGTCCCAGAACGTGGGTTACCAACGTAACAAACTCATCAATGTATTCCTCCAAGGTGGCCGATTGCCGCACTTCGCACAGACGCTCGATAGCGGAGCCGGTGTACCGGAAGTCGTAGCGGCCAATCATCTCTTGCTTCAGATCCGCCCAAGTTAGGGCGGGGTTGGCCTGGCGGAGCCAACGAGCCCAATGAATAGCTGAGCCATCCAATCCGACGAAGGCGTGGGCGACTTTGTCCTGCTCAAGAGTGGAGTGGAGGTCGAAATATTGTTCTGCCTTGGCGATCCACCCCATCAGGTCTACACCGACGAAGGACAAGATTTCGAGGGAGAGGGCAGGGCGGTGTGCCGGGGGCAGTGGTAGCGGAGCCGGTGGAGGGTCAACCGCCAGGGGTCGCCCTAAGATCGACGCCGCCACGGAGGATTCTGCCGCATAGGCGGTGGTCGGCGGTACCAGGAGATCCAAGCGAGTGAGGATGGCGGCAAGGGAGGAGTGGAGAGAGGCGATGGAGTGATCCTGTGCTTCGAAGCGACGGACGATGACGTCGTTGTCCATGGGGTCGTCGGGGTTGTTGGGATGCAGCTGGGTGGAGCGGGTCATGGACGGCCGGCGGTGCAGACACGGGATCGGGTGCAGGAGCGACGCATGGTAGCGAGCGTAGGCTTCTCCGGTGGCATTGGCGCGGGCGGAGCTGCAGGTCGGACCAAGTAATACGATAGCGGGAATGAGAAGGAGAATCCGGTAGGGGAAAGAGGACCGGTCGGCTAAGAGGGAGAGAACGCGAGAGTGAGAGACAAGGGAGAGAAAACTCAATACGAGAGCAGCCCATTTCTTAGATTCAATCTTGCATACCAAACCGTAGGCACACTAACCCATTCATACTACATGGGTTGCCAATAACAAGAGTAGCCAAAACTGAAATAAAACCACAAAACATAATAGAAATAAGATAACGGCGCCATCGGCGCTAAGCCGATACGTCTGTAACGCGGTTGCGACGCGTGTATGTCCGCCAAGGGGGCTCCTCGGGGTGCACGTCCGTAACAAATTACTCCCTTGCCGGGTCTCTTTTCCCTATTCTTATGCTTCATATTTTTGCGTGCCGACCTCTGGTACCACTGGGCCACTACTAGACACGCTCGGGCAAGTGCCCTAGCGTGTTTTTCGCGTAATAGCCCTTAGGGCATCATTTCCTTCGATGTTTTTCCGTCTCAGTCGCGCCGATTCCCGCTCTGAGGCCTGTGCGGCGATGGAAAAGCTCGACGATGACCTGTATGGAGAAAGCAGACGTGAAGCTCAACTAAGGGGAAGTTAAATCCATGCGACTTGTTTGGAATGTTACGCACTTACGCTCTAACGACTGTGCTGCTCTGGCTTGCTTTCTAGCTCTCTCTCTCTCCTCCTCTCTCCCCATTTTGTCTCTTTCTTCCTCTTACTATCAGTTTTCCAACTTACTGGGATCAAGCATGTCTGTCTTACTTCGTTCTCTCAGATTGTCATTTCTTTCCGCATGACTGCATGAGGCTACAATAAAGGCTTAGATTCTTCTGCAACCTACTCTTCCTCACGCCATTTTCATGTCCAACTGTTCCAGGTACTAAAGTTATTCTCGGTCCTTCCATCTCTCTTTATTTCTTGCTCCGCCTAAGTGATTATTTGGTTTATGCGCGTGTTATGTTTGATGAAATACTCAAATGAAAAATTATTTCTCAATTTATTCCATGTTGTTATTAAGATGATTGAATGTTGTTGATTCATTTTGCTTAAATCTTATTGTATTTTTTCTTGCATTACAAATGCTCGATGAGATAAATTCTTACATTCATTTTGCTCGCCCTATTGCATTTTTTTTGCATTGCACATGCTCGATGAATTGACCCAATGAAACCAAAATTTATTGTTAATATGAATAAATGAAAAGACGAAGGAAAGCTTAACTTTAATTTATATACCTAAATCTATTATATACATCAGAGTTTAGTTTTTTTACATAGTATGTGAATTAATTCGACTTGTGTAGAACAACTTCAGGAAAATTGATTAAGCTGAACTTGAAAACTATTTCTCAAAATTTTCATATTTGATTTGAATGTTATGCTTGTATTAACTGAAATGATCTATACTATCTTAGTAGATATAAAAAAGTTTTATTTTCAACAATAAAATGCATGTTAAAATTTATTGTGCCCGAACGACATTCAAATCCTAGTTCCGCCACTGTCTGGTACTAATCATGTGAAATTTTGTAGGTAGTATCCTATACCACATATGCAACATGCTACTTTGTATGGTGACTTGGGCTTCATTTGGGAGTCTGGACAGTGGTGCATGTCGTGAAAAATGGAGCTCTGAGAAATGAAGCTACAATGGAGTTTTTGCTCTTTCCGTTGTACGAGTTCAAAAATGAAGGTAACGGAGATACTTTTATTTCTCCGGTGAGATGAATCAAAATATCCAACAGTGCCAAAAAACAGAGCCTTGATGAGCCCTAGTGTCACCTTCATAGGTATGATATGAAATCTTTTGCTGCGGGTCACTATCAATGCCCATGCTACTGCAATTAAGCAGCTCTTACGTGAAGATTTTTGTGAATGTGTCTACTTTTTGTTTATTGCTACTTGCTATTGTGTTTTGGGTAAAGCGTATCTTAGTCATCTATAAGTAGGCCTAATCATGATGTGCATGCGATTTGTATATCATCGTGTGCTGTTATGCTAAATGCTTAAACATTTTTTTCTTATGGCCTCTTTCTTCTTTATCTGCATGTAGGTAGTACTGTAACACCCCCCATTCCGTCCCGAATAATATAACAGAAGGTCCGGCCGGGGCCCCACGTCATATGAAACGGACAGACGAAAGAGTTACTAAATGAAACCAAAAATCCTTAAAGATTTTGAAAACACAATCATAACACAGAGTTGCATTCTAGCGAAAAAATAAAAAGAGTTTCATAAAAACCACACCCAAATGCGAATGTCCACTAACCACAATAGAAATGAAATACAACGTCCACAACTGGCCTTAAGGCCTTACAACAAAAGTGCTTAACTAAAAAAAAACGGTTTACAGACATCGGCACGCAGGCCGGCAACACATGAAAAACAACTAAACAAACAGTTGGGCCTTCGAGGGCCAGCACAACAAGAAGGGTTTCAGCCCGCTATTTCCCGCTTGGCTCCGCAGCACCTGCAAGCAAACATTCCACTAAGCGGCGACAAACAAAGCAACGGTCAGCAAGGGCTGACCAAATTATAACGACCCCACCCCTTTCTCGGGGTGGCGGTGTTTCTTCCCTGCAAGCGGATTAACATAAATACATAAATCTAGATTGTGTTATTTAAGCACCATTCAACACAAACGTTGACGCGACCGACCCAACGTCTCGTGCACACAGGGCACCTTAACGGTGTACCGGACTTCCCCCGGTCCCACCACCATTCTCAGTCCTAGACTGAATGGCAACACGCTGATAATTCGCTAGCCGTGACTCAAGGTCCTTAGCTCTCTCCTATGCCTGTAGCAACACACCAATTTCCTTAGGTAGTCGAACTACACCACATAGTGCAGGTACAGTTCAGTCAAGCCCGCTGCTCAAATCGTCGTACCCAACACGCACGACGCGGGTCAACCTCCCCTTGCCTGTTATCGCATACATAACCGATTGTTATGTAACAAGGGTGACACTCGTGGCCACCAGAGTTGCGCGCCCCAGGCACACAACTCCACACACTAGCCCTACAGTCTCCGAGAGACGGGCTTCGCACAAACACGACAAAACTCTCCGGGAGTTAATGCCGACGATCCAACGACTTCGTGCAAACATTAGGGTGCTTCCTGGAGCACACCTCCAGTACTAACTGCCGCCCCGGGCAGACACCCATTCCGAAATATTCAACTTCCACGGAGTCTTCTCCGGAAACCCCAGAACATCACCAATCCAGAGCAACATGTTCGGATGGGCTTCACACAGCATACCTAAACCGCACTCGCGATTTCGTGTGCTAATGCAAATAATAGCGGGGATGTAAACATCGACCCGTCGGAGAGCACCCTTCCCCCACCCGTCGGTGGAGAGGTGCTTCCATGCAAATATGCTAATTAAGGGCTTCACCTGCCCAAGAAGAAAAGTCGTTACCCTTGACGTGCGTTTCTGAGGCATGGCTCGGTCACGAACGGCCTTCGCAACGGCTGTCCACGCACAGATCCGAGCTCCGAAGGGGATGTTCTTCTTCTGACACCACCGATTGGCCTCTCTCGAAGTGTCCAAGCCCAAACCCTACCCTTCTTGGTCGGCCAAGAGGAGAGAAGGACGGTGCTCCCAGAAATCGGAGGGAGACGCTCGGGTTTTTCCACCTTACGGGAAGCGGCCGAGAGAGAGGAAAGAGGAGTCGGCTTCCTCTTCGTTGGCGACGGCCTTTACTGCGAGTGAGGGAGTAAGAGAGGAAGAGGGATAGGGCTTCTTCCTCCTAGCCGACGACGGGAAGGAGGGAGGCGGGGCTCGGGCCCGGGCTCGGCTTGCGCGTGAGAGAGAAGGACGAGAGAGATGGATTTGGGGCTCCAGCTGCTCCTTCAGGCGGTGCTCGGGTTGCGATTGAGAGAGAAACCGAGAGAGGGAGAGAGATAGATCGGGAGGGAGAGGGAGAGAAAGGGATCGGGAGAGGGAAAAACAATTGCGGCTGAGAGGGGGAGGGGAAGTTAGGTTTATGTTTTTTTATATTTATATTAAACCTTATCCCAAACCCCCTATCCGTAGACCACATCCCCCTAAACGCACCTCAAACTCAATTAACCGCGCGACATGACTTTTGGGGCGTTACAAATCTCTCCTCCTTAAATAAATTTTGTCCCGAAATTTAAAATATGAATAACGAAATGAAATTCATCATACCTGAGTAAAACAGATCGGGGTATCCCTCGCGCATGACCTCTTCTGTCTCCCAAGAGAGCTCCTCACGACCACAATTGTCCCAACGGACTCTCACCATCTTGATTGCCTTTCTCCGTAACTGTCGTATGTCGCTATCGACAATGCAAACTGGCTTCACCGGCACAACATCGGCCTCTTACACAGAATCGGGTTCCCGCACCGCCTTCCTCAACACAGAAATATGGAAGACGTCGTGCAACCTACTCAGCTCCGTCGACAAGGCAAGTCGGTAAGCTGCCTTGCCGATGCGTTCGGTGATCTCGAATGGCCCTAAATACCTTGGACTCAACTTCTTCAAGCGTCGAACCCTTGACACTTCTTTGAAATGCTTTATCTTCAAGTATACCCAATCTCCAACCGCGAACTCCATGTTCCGGTGTTTGGCGTTGTAATACTTCGCCTGACGATCTTGAGCGATCAACAACCGCTCTCGAATGGTCCGAATGGACTCATTCGCCTCAACAACATTTTTGCGCTTCAACAGCTTGGCATCACCGGTTTCTGCCCATGCTAACGGAGTGCGGCACTTCCTGCCGTATAACGCCTCGGACGGGGCCATCTGAATACTTGCCTGATAACTGTTGTTATAGGCAAACTCTACCATGTGAAGGTGATCCTCCCAACGCTGTCCGAAGTCCAAAACACACATTCACAGCATATCTTCCATCGTACGATTTGTCCTCTCAGTTTTCCCATCAGTCTGCGGATGGAAGACTGTACTAAACTTGAGCTTTGTGCCCAATGACCGAAGGACGTGCCTCCAATCACTGGACGTAAACCGCCCATCACGGTCGCTAACTATGCTGCGAGGGACGCCATGTAACCGCACGATGTTTTCCACATACAACTTTGCTAGTTTCTCCACTGGATCGCTTTTCCGATTCGGGATAAAATGCGCAACTTTGGTCAACCAATCGACAATCACCCAGATAGAATCGTTTTTCTGCAATGACTTTGTCAAACCGTGCACAAAATCCATGAAAATATCATCAAATTTCCACTCCGGGATCGACAACGATTTCAAGAAGCCTCCTGGTCGTTGGCACTCGGCCTTCACTAGCGCGCATGTTTGACATTTTGCCACATATAGGGCTATGTCCTTCTTCATACCTGGCCACCAGAACAGTATCTTCATGTCCTTGTACATCTTTGAGCTCCCTGGGTGGATTGAGTACTTGGTATTGTGAGCCTCATACATCAACTCTTCCCGTAGAGTGCCAGACTTTGGGACGCACAAACGATCACCTTTCCGCAGAAGACCGTCTTCAACCAAGAACTGGGAATTTGACCCTTCCGCTGCATAGCGCTTCATGCTCTCATCGAGCTCCCACGCTCTCCGAACTCTGTCCGTAAGGTCACACTGCACCTCCGTCCAGTTCAAGCATGCGTTTGCACTAGTGCTCCTGTCGATACAGGTGATACCCAAGGCTTCCAATTCTTGGATTAAACGTTCATCATGCATGCGCAACCAGTTTGCTCTTGCTGGAGTTCTGCGACTCAAAGCATTAGCGACCACATTCCCTTTCCCGGTTGTGTAATGTATCTCGAAGGTGTAATCTCCGAGGAATTCCATCCACCTTCTCTGCCGCATGTTCAACTTATTCTGGTTCAACAGGTACTTAAGGCTCTTATGATCCGTAAAGATTTCAACTTTCACGCCATATAAATAATGCCGCCATAGCTTTAGGGCGAATATCACCGCCGCTAACTCCAAGTCGTGGACGAGATAGTTTTTCTCATGCAACTTCAACTGGCGTGAGTCGTACGCTATAATATTTCCAAACTGTAGGAGGACGCAACCTAAGCCGCTCCCTGAGGCATCGCTATAAATCTCGTAGCCGTCCGAACCACATGGCGGACTCAAAATAGGCGCCGTGGTCAGACGACCCTTCAGTTCCTCAAAAGCTCGTGCGCACTCCGGCAACCACACAAACTTCTGATCCTTTCTCGTCATGGTAGTAAGAGGTAAAACTATTCGCGAGAAGTTCTCCACGAACCTCCTGTAGTAGCCGACAAGTCCCAGGAAACTCCGGACTTCCGCCACTGAAGTTAACACTGATCACTCCTGTATAGCTGCTATCTTCGCTGGATCCACAACGATACCATCTCCACTAATGACATGACCGAGAAACGCCACAGACGATAGCCAAAACTCGTACTTAGAGAACTTGACATATAGTCGACTCATCCTCAAGGTGTGCAAGACCAACCTCAAATGGTTCGCATGGTCCTCCTCTGACTGCGAGTATACCAATATGTCATCTATGAAGACTATCACAAATCGGTGTAGGTACTCCCGAAAGGTTTTGTTCATCAAATCCATGAATACCGATGATGCATTTGTCAACCCGAACGACATCACGGTGAACTCATACTGACCATAACGTGTGTCAAACGCTGTCTTGGGAATATCACTCTCCCTTATACGCAACTGATAATAGCCGGACTTCAGATCCAGCTTCGAGTAGACGGTTGATCCAGCCAACTGATCAAACAAATCATCGATTCTCGGAATCAGATACTTATTCTTCTCTGTCAGTTTGTTCAGCTCTCGGTAGTCAATGCATATACGCAGGCTCCCGTCCTTTTTCACGAAAAGGACTGGCGCACTCCAAGGTGAACCACTTGGACGTATGTAACCATGCTCTAGCAATTCCTGCAGCTGAACCTTCAGCTCCGTCATCTCCTTTGGCGCCACTCTGTATGATGCACGGGACACAGGTTTCGCACCTGGCACCAGATTAATAGGGAAGTCGATCTCTCGCTGGGGTGGAATCCCAGGGAGATCCTTAGGGAACACATCGGCGAACTCTGACACGATAGGAATGTCACCCAAATGAGACTTCGGTTTTACAGTCTCCAATAGCGTGAAGAACAGCTCCACGCCCTTCTAAACCGCTTTGATCACTTGGAGAGCAGACATCAGTGTTTTGCTCGATCCTCGCATACCAGCGAATTTGGTCTCACATTCAGTACCCTGCCTCAGGGTGATTTCCTTCGAGTTGCAGTCAATACATGCACGCTGCTCCGAAAGCCAATCCATGTCAAAGATAACGTCGAACTCGGATATGGGCAGTACAAATGCTTCCAACTTAAAATCATGATTCCTTAACCGCACCTGAACACAGCAGGACCTATCCGCACGCATCAAGCAACCGTTAGGCAGCAAAACATCCAATCTATTAGTTGAAAGAACAGAAGGCACTCTGATGCGCAATACGAAGTGCTTGGATAGAAAGGAATGAGAAGCGCCTGTATCGAACAGTGCTCTCGCCGGATAGTCCCAAATTAGGACAAAACCTAATTCAAACAAGTTAAAGAAGACACAGGGTAACAAGTATATAAAGCAGTAAAAATTGTATACTATGTCGTACCTGTCACCACGTCGTTCTGTTTTATAGCATCCTGTTGGCCAAGGTTGTAAACTCGAGGCTGTGTAGGAGTATAATGAGAAGCTGATGACTCCACCGCTTTGCCCTTTTCAGCATAAGATGCTCCAATCTTCTTCTCAGTCTTCGGCGGGCCACTGCGACACTCTCAGGCGTAGTGTCTCACCTTGCCACATGTATAACACGTAACCGGGCCTCGACTCGAAGTAGCTCCAGAAGTAACGGAAGGAGGGGCTGGTCCAGACGACCTAGCCTTCTTGTTCCACCTGTTGCGGAACCCAGACTTCGAAGAGGTATGCACCTTGTACTCTGGCTTCTTCACAGCCAAGTCTTTCTTACTTTGCACTCTCCTCATGTCCTGATACAAAGATCGGGCAGCGTTTACCAAAACCTGAAAGCCCTGCGTCATCGGGTCTGAGAGAAGCAACCTCAGGTCATCCCGCAGTCCTTCGTAAAATCTGTTGGTCTTTCGCTCCTCGTCTGCAAATGTGAAGCCGGCGTACCGCCCAAACCTTGTGAACTCATGTAAGTAGTCGTCAACGGAACCTTCTCCATGGGTCAAGCGCTGAAACTGATTCTCCAACGCAATTTTCTGCGTGGAAGGGAGGTACCTGGCCAAAAATAGTCTCGAGAATTCTTCCATAGAAACGTCTGATAGCTTCCTGCCAGCAAGCTGGTGCAACTCCACCTCATCCCACCATAGCCTTGCCTCTCCATCCAGTAGGAAAGTGGCTATGGTCACCTTCTGTGCTTCATCTGTCTCTGTTGCCGTCATGGTTCTCTTTATACGTGAGAGCCAATTTTCGACCTGAGTCGGTGATTCCACTCCTGAAAATGTAGGAGGATTGAAGCTCAACACATGCTTCAACTGCTTTTCTGTTGCTCGCTTTGCCGCCAAAGGCTCAGTAGGCGCTTGCCTCGCCGCCACTAGCTCAATTACGACAGCCTGCCCCGGGGCCACCACAGGGCGTACTTGCTCTCTTGGCTGCGCATTGATCATAGCGAACACAGCTTCCGCAACTAAACGGATTGTTTCAGCAGAAGGAGGTGTAGACACCTCCGCCGGTGCATTACTCTCTGCAGAATGCTGATTTTGAGACTGTTCAGCACCACTTCTGATCACCTATAGATATGTCACACGCACTTTAGTGACTAAAAGACATAGCAAACAACAAACAAAGGAAACCTCAGGTTTCACAAACAATATTGTTAATGTGTTTTTCATTCCTAAGTGGACATTCATGTGTTCTTTTCATGTTATAATGACAACGCACATGAGTGCTCACCACCCCTTAAAAGGAATTCGACTACGAATTCAAATAAGGAGGATCGACACCAGAGTCTGATACCAAATTGTAACATCCCTCATTCCGTCACGAATAATATAACAGAAGGTCCGGCCGGGGCCCCACGTCATATGAAACGGACAGACGAAAGAGTTACTAAATGAAACCAAAAACCCTTAAAGATTTTGAAAACGCAATCCTAACACAGAGTTGCATTCTAGCGGAAGAATAAAAAGAGTTTCATAAAAACCGCACCCAAAGGCGAATGTCCACTAACCACAATAAAAATGAAATACAACGTCCACAACTGGCTTTAAGGTCTTACAACAAAAGTGTTTAACTCAAATAAAAATGGTTTGCATACATCAGCACGCAGGCCAACAACACATGAAAAACAACTAAAGAAACAGTTGGGCCTTCGAGGGCCAGCACAGCAAGAAGGGTTTCAGCCCGCTATTTCCCGCTTGGCTCCGCAACACCTGCAAGCAAACATTCCACCAAGCGGCGGCAAACAAAGCAACGGTCAGCAAGGGCTGACCAAATTATAACGACCACACCCCTTTCACGGGGTGGCAGTGCTTCTTCCCTGCAAGCGGATTAACATAAATACATAAATCTAGATTGTGCTATTTAAGCACCATTCAACACAAACGTTGGCGCGACCGACCCAACGTCTCGTGCACACAGGGCACCTTAACGGTGTACCGGACTTCCCCGGGTCTCACCACCATTCTCAGTCCTAGACTGAATGACAACACGCTGAGCATTCGCTAGTCGTGACTCGAGGTCCTCGGCTCTCTCCTATGCCTGTAGCAACACACCAATTTCCTTAGGTAGTCGAACTACACCACATAATGCAGGTACAGTTCAGTCAAGCCCATTGCTCAAATCGTCGTACCCAACACGCACGACGCGGGTCAACCTCCCCTTGCCTGTTATCACATACATAACCGATTGTTATGTAACAAGGGTGGCTATTTCCCGCTTGGCTCCGCAGCACCTGCAAGCAAACATTCCACCAAGCGGCGGCAAACAAAGCAACGGTCAGCAAGGGCTGACCAAATTATAATGACCCCACCCCTTTCACGGGGTGGCAGTGCTTCTTCCCTGCAAGCGGATTAGCATAAATACATAAATCTAGATTGTGCTATTTAAGCACCATTCAACACAAACGTTGACACGACCGGCCCAACGTCTCGTGCACACAGGGCACCTTAACGGTGTACCGGACTTCCCCGGGTCCCACCACCATTCTCAGTCCTAGACTGAATGACAACACGCTGAGCATTCGCTAGCTGTGACTCGAGGTCCTCGGCTCTCTCCTATGCCTGTAGCAACACACCAATTTCCTTAGGTAGTCGAACTACACCACATAGTGCAGGTACAGTTCAGTCAAGCCCATTGCTCAAATCGTCGTACCCAACACGTACGACGCGGGTCAACCTCCCCTTGCCTGTTATCACATACATAGCCGATTGTTATGTAACAAGGGTGGCACTCGCGGCCACCAGAGTTGCGCTCCCAAGGCACACAACTCCACACACTAGCCCTACAGTCTTCGAGAGACGGGCTTCGCACAAACACGACAAAAATCCCCGGGAGTTAATGCCGACGATCCGACGACTTCGTGCAAACATTAGGGTGTTTCCTGGAGCACACCTCCAGTACTAACTGCCGCCCCGGGCAGACCCCCATTCCGAAATATTCAACTTACACGGAGTTTTCTCCGGGAACCACAGAACATCACTAATCCAGACCAACATGTCCGGATGGGCTTCACACAGTATGCTTAAACCGTACTCGCGCTTCCGGGTGCTAATGCAAATAATAGCGGGGATGTAAACATCGACCCGTCGGAGAACACCCTTCCCCCACCCGTCGGTGGAGAGGGGCTTTCATGCAAATATGCTAATTAAGGGCTTCACCTGCCCAAGAAGAAAAGTCGTTACCCTTGACGCGCGTTTCTGAAGCATGGCTCGGTCATGAACGGCCTTCGCAGCGGCTGTCCATGCATAGATCCGAGCTCCGAATGGGATGTTCTTCTTCTGACACCACCGGTTGGCCTCTCTCGAAGTGTCCAAGCCCAAACCCTACCCTTCTTGGTCGGCCAAGAGGAGAGAAGGAAGGTGCTCCCAGAAATCGGAGGGAGACGCTCGGGTTTTTCCACCTTACGGGAAGCGGCCGGGACAGAGGAAAGAGGAGTCGGCTTCCTCTTCGTTGGCGACGACCTCTACTGCGAGTGAGGGAGAAAGAGAGGAAGAGGGATAGGGCTTCTTCCTCCTAGCCGACGACGGGAAGGAGGGAGGCGGGCGTCGGGCCCGAGCTTGGCTTGCGTGTGAGAGAGAAGGACGGGAGAGATGGAGGCGGGGCTCCAGCTGTTCCTTCAGGCGGCGCTCGGGTTGCGATTGAGAGAGAAACCGAGAGAGGGAGAGATAGATCGGGAGGGAGAGGGAGAGAACGGGATCGGGAGAGGGAAAAACAATTGCGGCTGAGAGGGGGAGGGGAAGTTAGGTTTAGGTTTTTTTTATATTTATATTAAACCTTATCCCAAACCCCCTATCCGCAGACCACATCCCCCTAAACGCACCTCAAACTTAATTAACCGCGCGACACGACTTTTGGGGCGTTATAAGTACAACCTCCTTTTATGGCAGTATGCTGATGCGGTCTCTATGGTAACATTTAATGTTGATTGATTTTTGTACTAGAACCATTGCCATACTTCTAATTTCTAACTTGGTACTGGTCCTCTACAATTACCAAGATAATTATAGAGGGTGCAGTTATCCATTTCCAGTAGTCCATTAGTGGAAAATAAAATGCATAAACATAATAAAAAGAATACACTTTTATTATGCTCGTAATTGTTTTACATCAATACATATCATCCCTATATATATACACAAGAGGGAGACCCTAAAACAAAATCTGAGATGTCGGACTAATCCCAAAAAGAGGAGGCCGCTAATGACACACCAATTTGTACACCAAATTCCAACACTCACCCTCAAGGTGGGCGAAAGATATCTACTAAGCTCATCTTGTCACACAATCTACATAAATACAGTGAGCTAAGTGTTGAAGCCAGGAAAAATCCGTACTCCAAAATTCGCATCAAGACAGCCTAAGGTTACTAATTTTACGGTCCGTCGTCACAATTCAAACGACTAGCACGAGAGAGAGAAAATTATCTATATGCACACCCCAAGTGCTACAACGGGGAGGTCTCATCATGTACCCGGAAGTTTCTCCCCCGGAAGTTTAGGAGAAACTTCCCCTCCGCAACCAATAGGTTGTGCGAGGTACTAGACAGACATGGACTTGACGAGTATCCACTTGGGGGGACCTCAAGCTCCTCCAAAAGTGTCATTTCTAGTACCCCGGGGGGCTATTTATAGATAAATCTTGGGGGGGGGGGGTATAGGCGAGTATCCAGCTTCTTCCAACAAGTTCCAAGGGTCAACTCGCCCAAACTCGCGAGATACTCGCCCATACTCGCCGAAGCTCGCCCCCGCTCGCCCAAGCTCGCCCCCGCTCGCCCAAGCTCGCCCCGCTCGCCCAAGCTCGCCCCCGCTCGCCCAAGCTCGCCCCCGCTCGCCCAAGCTCGCCCCCGCTCGCCAAGCTCGCCCCCGCTCGCCCAAGCTCGCCCCCGCTCGCCCAAGCTCGCCCCCGCTCGCCCAAGCTCGCCCCCGCTCGCCCAAGCTCGCCCCCGCTCGCCCCCGCTCGCCCAAGCTCGCCCCCGCTCGCCCAAGCTCGCCCCCGCTCGCCCAAGCTCGCCCCGCTCGCCCAAGCTCGCCCCCGCTCGCCCAATGGTCTGCGAATAGCCGTTTTCTTGGGTACTTCTGATCTCGACGAATTACGAGATATACACAATCTCCGATTTTTTCGAGCTCGACACGAGCTTGAAAAAACAATGTTGAACCCGTAGTTCAGAGAGATGGCGCCAGACGATGTGCTGTATGAAGTCCTTCCTAGGAGTGGAACTCAACTGGATGCGGAGAATATAATCGACACCTAGCAGGAGCCGGGCTCAATTAGTGGTGGAAAAGAGGTCGAGACCTAGCAGGAGGAAGCTCAACTGGAGGTGGAGAATCGACATCTCACAGGAGCCAAGCTCAACTGGAGGTGGAAAAGAGGTCGACACCTAGCAGGAGGAAGCTCAACTCGAGATGGAGAATATAGTCGACACCTAGCAGGATTCGAGCTCAACTGGTGGTGGAAAAGAGGCCGACACCTAATCAGGAGGAAGCTCAACTGAAGGTGGAGAGTCGACACCTCACAGGAGCCGAGCTCAACTAGAGATGGAAAAAAGGTCGACACCTATCAGGAGGAAGTTCAACTGGAGGTGGAGAGTCGACACCTCACAGGAGCCGAGCTCAACTAGAGGTGGAAAAGAGGTTGACACTTAGCAGGAGGAAGCTCAACTGGAGGTGGAGAATACAGTCGACACCTAGCAGGAACCGAGCTCAACTAGAGGTGGAGAATATAGGTCGACACCTAACAGGATCCATGCTCATCTGTAGGTGGAGGCAACATCTTACAAGAGCCGAGCTCAACTGGAGATGGGTCGACTCGGGTTGAGCCATGCTCATCTGTAGGAGGGAAGCTCGTACAGGGGACTCAGACTACATCAATAACACACGAGGAATCTATCTTACCCGAGGGGGTTGGTAGTCGATATGCAGGAGAGGAGCTCGTGCAGGGACTCAGACTACGATAACTCCACGACTCGAGGACTTCTATCCGTGCTGAGGCGATTCGCCCTGTTGCTCAGGAGATAGCCAAAGAGTTAGATGCATCAATATCTATGAGGATGAAGGAAATTCCAAAGAGACGACAATCTTTTCTATCAAGTTGGGAGGTTGACGTCCAAACATATTCCTGATAGTTCCTCCAGTCAGAGAAGAGATGCAATCGGGGGTAGGTAGGCCGACATACAAGAGAGGAGTTGATCTCGGTCGTCAATGCAGGGGCTCGGTCTTACAAGGGCGCTTAAATCCCAAAGCATCGTCCCATCGTCCGCCCTGAGCTATTTAGGAGAAACAGGTCGAAGGCTCGTTTCCTAATTTGATCGTGGAGATCGCTTCCAGCTCTGACTCCTGGCTACCAAGGCCAGCGTACAAGCGAAGGGAAATGATCCTCGGGGGGTCCTACAGGACACACTCGAGTCCACCATCCTTCCACGAACTCGTACCTTCCAGAGCTCAATTGCCCAGCTGCTTCTAAAAGCATGACGAGTTATACCACCTTAGCAACAACAGAGACGCGTCCTGCCCCACAGGACAAATAGTCGTTAAGAGCGGGCCTTTTAGTTTTCTCAAAGACTGATGACGCCTTTACACAAGCTATCACTTTATGAGGTAGATCATTCATCGAGTTTAGGAGGTTAGCGTCCATACCTGTTCCTGATAATTCCTCTAGTCGGAGGAGAGATGCAATCGGGGGTATCTAGGCCGACATGCAAGGAGGAGCTGATCTTGATCGTCAATGCAGGGACTCGTTCTTATAAGGACGCTTAAATCCCGAAGCATCGTCTCATCGTCCGTCCTGGGCTATTTATGAGAAACAGGTCGAGCGCAGGTTTCCTAAATCGATAGTGAAGTTGGACTTCACTGCTTCTAGCTTATCTTGAGACGAATCAACATAAAGAAGACAACTCGTAACCACCCGTGGCTCCGAGGGCGAGGATATGTATAAACAAAATAGAAACAGTCTTATAGACTGACAGTCATGTTACCGTTAGGGGTAAAACCTTTTCAGGTCATCCCCTCTTCAGGTATTTGAGGAGATGAAATGAATAACATAGCGTCCTGGTTGCTGAAGCGATAACTTCACACTTATAAACTCGCAGAATTGAAGTGAACACCATAGTTGCTGAAGTAGTGATCTCGTGTGTATGGACTTACGGAATTAAAGAAGAGCACCATAGCTGTTGAAGAAATGACCTCGCGAAATTGAAGAGAGCACCCAGTAAGCATGAAGAGCGTCACAAGTAGGAGCTCATAAAATACTAGCTTGAAGATGTCATGAGTAAGCCATCTCATGGAATGTAGGTTGTCAGAGGAGATCATCGCAAGTAGGAGCTCGCAGAGCACCTCGTATGTTTTTCCCTGGTGGTGAACTCGTCGTGATTCGCCCTGTTTGTCAGTCACACAAAAGGGACTCCCGGGCTTTACCAAAGCACCCGTAAGTGTGAACATGTATGAAAAACACCACTACTGAAAAAGGAAATGAACTAGACGGAGGGTAAGTGCTACTTCTGACATTATAACTTCTACGCAGAGTTTTCGGGGGTTCTGATGCCCAGTCAGCGGACGGGGGTCAAGGGGGCAGCGCCCCCGAAAATTTTTTCATTTTCCACTCCCAACTCGCCCAGATTCCGAGCTCTCCCAGCCTTGCGAGTAAGTTACCTGCAGAACTCGCCTATGGGCGAGCAACAAAGATACTCGCCTCTTCAACTCGCTTATGGGCGAGTAAAAAAGATACTCGCCTCTCCTGCCTGCAGAACTCGTCTATGGGCGAGTAACAAAGATACTCGTCAATGCTGCATGTACTCGTCGGTATATCGTCGTCTACAACTCGCCACCATGAACTCTTCTGCATATTCTCGCATAGGGTTGTCGCTATATGGAACTCGCATATTGGCGAGCAACAAGGGAACTCGCCAACCTATATGAACTCGCCCGCATATACTGGCCAACTGAAGTCATCATCTGGAGCCCACCTAAGGAGGTCGCAATCTGGAACTCGCTTCTGAGTGAGTAACAGAGAAGCTCGCCTCATGAAGCCGCCGAGCTTGAAAGTTGCCATTGCGAAGTCTCCTATGGGCGAGTAACCAGAAAACTCATCCATCTTGTCGAGAACTCGCCCACCTTGCCGAATGCTCGTGAGTTGCAGCCTTTGATCTCCAACTCGCCATCTTAAGCTATGAAGTCTTATCGCAAAAAATTTTTCCTTGGCTATGACCCACGCTCACCGCACCAAAATGTTGAAGCCGGAAAAAATCCCTACTCCAAAATTCGGATCAAGGCAGCCTAAGGTTACTAATTATACGGTTCGACGTCACATTTCAAATGGCTAGCGCGCACCCCAAGTGCTCCAGCAGGGAGGTCTCATTACGTACCCGGAAGTTTGGGAGAAACTTCCCATCCGCAACCAAAAGGCTGGGCGAGGTACTAGACAGGCACGGACTTGTAGAGTATCCACTTGGGGGGGACCTCAACCTCCTCCAAAAGTGTCATTTTTAGTACCCTTGGAGGGTTATTTATAGAGAAATCCTGGGGGGGGGGGATAGACGAGTATCCAGCTTCTGCTAACGAGTTCCAAGGGTCTACTCGCCCAAACTCGCGAGATACTCGTCTCTGCTCGCCCAAGCTCGTCTCTGCTCGCCCAAGCTTGTCTCTGCTCGTCCAAGCTCGCCTCTGCTCGTCCAATGGTCTGCGAATAGCCGTTTTCTTGGGTACTTCTGATTTCGACGAATTACGGGTTATACACTAAGTCTTTTGGTTAGACAATCATCCACTTG
Source organism: Platanthera guangdongensis (assembly GCA_039583875.1). Classification (NCBI taxonomy): domain Eukaryota; kingdom Viridiplantae; phylum Streptophyta; class Magnoliopsida; order Asparagales; family Orchidaceae; genus Platanthera; species Platanthera guangdongensis. Next base: position 7,992,876 of record CM077158.1, read on the forward strand.
TTCTTTTGTAGTAATATGACCAAGTTTCAGTATTCCACCATCCTGCTTTTCTTTGATGAAGAACCTATCAATCTTTATATGCTTGGTTCTATCACGTTGGACGGGATTTTTTGCAATGCTAATGGCTTGCTATCACACCACAATGTCACATGTCCATCTTGATCTATCTTGAGTTTACTCAGCAATGCTTTCAACCATAACAACTCCCCTACACCTGAGGCCATGACCCTGTATTCTACCTCGGTTGTAGATCTCGCAACTACAGTCAGCTTCTTGCTTTTCCAAGAGATATGGTTGCCCTCCACAAAAATACAATATCCCAATGTGGATATCTTGTCATCTACACAGCTAGCTCGGTCAGAGTCGCAATAGCCCTCTATATTCAGATGTCCATTCTTTCGGAAGATTAGTCCCTTTCCTAGTGCACTCTTTAAGTATCTAAGAATTTGATACACTGCATCCAAATGCCCCTCTTTGGGATCGTGTATATAACATGTTACTATGCTCACAACAAAAGATATCTCGGGACAGGTGTGACTCAAATAGATCAGGCGACCTACAAGCCTCTGATACCTCTCTTTATCAGTTGGCTCTTCTGCCTCAGCATTGAGTTTTAACTTCTGATCAATAGGAGCGACCGCAGGCCTGCATCCCAGCATACCCGTCTCTTTGAGCAGATCTAACACATACTTTCGTTGAGATAAAATGATTTTCTCTGCACCGCGAGCTACTTATATCCCAAGGAAGTATTTCAGCTGCCATAAATCCTTCACATCAAACTTCTTGCCCAATCTCGTTTTTGGCTGAGTGGTCTCCTTCTCGTCATCTCCCGTAATAATTATATCGTCCACATACACAATAAACATCGTAGTGTGATCTCCATTCTGCCTAAAGAATACGGTATGATCAGCCTTGGTTTGCCGATATCCCATGTTAACCATTGCTTTCCTAAACCTATCAAATCAGGCTCGAGAAGATTGTTTTAGCCCATACATGGATTTCTTGAGTCTACACACCTTGCCTACCGTTTATCTTGTGTCAAACCCTGGCGACACCCCCATATATACTTCCTCCAATAGATCCCCATGAAGAAATGCATTCTTTACGTCGAGCTGGTCTAGTTTCCATCCCTCATTTGCCGCTAAGGATATTAGTGTTCGTACTGTGCTACATTTTGGCAACGGGTACAAATGTCTCATCGTAGTCAATGTCGTAAGTCTGACTGTAACCCTTTGCTACCACTTGGGCCTTGTAACGCTCGACATGACCCTCTGGGTTTTGCTTCACAGTGAACACCCACTTGCACCTAACTGCATTTTTCCCTGGTGGTAGTGACACAAGATTCCAGGTTTTGTTTTTCTCTAATGTTTCAAGTTCTTCCAGCATAACAACTTTCCATTGAGAATCTTCTTAGCAACCTGTCAACACTTAAAAATAAAAATAGTGTTCAAAGATATAATGAATGCTCCATGTGCAGGGGATATATGGAAGTAGGAAACAAATTTGACAATGTCATGTAGAAAGTCATATCAATCAGGTGAGATTCCTGCATTTTTGCGGGAACTTCATCTTATCGGCAAAGGAGTGAGAGTATAGAGATGAAGGGTTATCTTACCTAAGATATCTGAACTTGTGGTGGATGGTGCAGGTGTCTCAAGGATCGGAGTAGGCAGAGGAAATAGACTCGGCGCACGTAGTAATACATGCATTGTAGTCTCGCCCCGCTGCCTTCTTCTTATATACACTCTTAACTCCCCCTAAGTCTGAGGTTCATCATCAACAGATTCTCTCTTCTCAAGAACTCACACCTTAACTGACTCTGATTCCTTTGGCACAAGCGACAACGGGATACTCACTATCCGCCTTTCGCCGCCACAACTATCCTCCCTCTCTTGTCTCATATTTTCTACATCGAGTAATTCTTCAAGAGGTGAGTCAATTGAAGAAGAGTAATATGACTCAAGCTCTCTGAATTTGACATCCGTGTTGACGAATAACTTTCTCTTCACCAGACTCCAACATATATACTCATTTTGAGTAGCTGAATACCCAACAAAAACATACTTCGGGGCTTTTGGAACCAATTTTCCCATATTTGGTCTTTTATCATGCACAAAGCACACGTAACCAAAGGTCTTAAGGGAAAAAATATCTTCACTCCTCCCTCGCAGTATCTTAATCGGAGACTTCTGATCACTTGCGAGGGCATCCGATTGATTAAGTAGGTTGATGTTAGCACGACCTGTCTCCACAAGTACTTTGACACATTCATTGTTATCATTATACTTCGAGTCACTTCCAGAAGATGTCTGTTCTTTCGTTCTGCTATTCATTCTTCTCTGGCGTGTATGAACAAATAGTTTGATGTTGGATTCTCTGCGAGGACAAGTACTCTTCAAACGCCATGTTGGTGTATTATGCCTCATTATCAGGCCTCAACACATTTACGACCGTACTGTGTTGAGTTTGAACTCATTTATGAAAATCTTTGAAGCAAGCAAACACATCACTTTTGTTTTTCATTAAATAGAGTCAAATCACACGTGAGCAACAGTAAATAAAAGACACAAAATATCGAAATCCATTTATAGTGGGCGTGGGACATGGTTCCCAAACATCAGAATGCATCAGATTAAATGAATGAGAACTCCTACTTCTAGAACTAGAATAAGAATTTTTCATGTGTTTTCCTAGTTCACACGCATCACATATAATTCTTTGTTGATTTGTCTTTTTAAATAGAAGGGGATACATTTGACTCAAAACAACAAAAGAATGATGACTCATACGCCGATGATGAAGTAGTAGTATGTCCTCCACACTCTTTTCGACTTCTGTAGCTTCTTTAATAATGGTTGAAAGGGCTGAGTCCATATTTTCTCTATCCAAGTACACAACCCACTATGTCATGTGCTAGTCTCAAGTGTTCTGCCGGTCTCCTTCTCCTTGAAGATCACCTTCGGGATATCAAACAAAACAATACATTTTAGTTGAGATATAATAACGTTAATAAATAAGAGATTCACAGGAAAGGAAGGAGCATGCAAAACATTTGACATAGTCAAAGTGTTAGTACATTACACTGCACCCTTACCAACCACTGGCTGAGTTGTGTTATCGACAGTTTGGATGCGCTTTGGGACTGCTAGGGGAGTATATGAAAGGAATTCTCTAGCATCCCCAGTGACATGTCGAGAAGCACCCGAATCAACTATCTAATCTTGTGATCTAGTATTGGATATAGATGTGCGGGCAAGAGCTTCTCTCGTACTTGTGGTTGAATGAGCGAACGAGGCAACGTTACACATTGATGAAGCTGGCATGAGCGCATCGTTAATCACTCTCTTCTACTTTCTCTGCATCAATTGGGAGTAAGCGTTCACAATCTCTTGCTCTTCTGAATTACCCAAATAATCCCTACTTTCATCTGCCTCGTCCGCGGTTATCATAAGGTTTGCTCGGTAGCCTCCTCTTTCACTCTGCGACCCCCACGACCGCGACCGCGGTAATCTCCTTTTCCTCGTCCACCCGCATCCCGCACTTTTGGTGGCTTAGGACAAGTCAGCCGTAGGTGACCTATCTCGTCACAATTGTAATATTGTCGTGTCTCACTCTTGTATCTTGTGCATTGGTTACTACTAAGACTGATTTCGCCCCGAAGGGTGCAGTTGCACCAGACCGAAGCCTAATCTGGCTCTTCTCCTGCATCATAGCTGAGATTGTCTCGTCCAATGTAGGAATCTTTGGCTGAGCGAGCAACATTGCACTCATTTGCTCAAATGTCGGGTTCAACCCCCTCATAAAGTGCAGTCCTTTGCTGAGTATCTCGCTCCCCTTTCGTGCATTTAATATCTTTGCAGCATGTGATTGGTGAGAAATAATCATAGTCTGCCCATAGTCGCTCCAAATCTGCAGTATACTCCTGAATCAAACGATCTCCCTGAGTTACGTTCTCAATCTCACATTCGATCTGAAACACACGCATGTTTTTGTCGACTCCTGCGCAGAGCCTCTGTAACTTCCCCTAAACATCGCTTACAATTTTTATGGCATCCACCGTGATAGCGATAGACACGACCATTGAGTTTAGGAGCCAGTTGTGTAACAGATTGTGTGTAGTATTTCATTCATTGCACCCATCTGAGTTTTCTCTGGCTCGCTCTTCTCTCCAGTCAGATAGCCCTTCAGGTTCCTTCCGGAGAGTGCCCTTTTCACCCGACGCGGCCAACTCAAGTATGTAGCTGGTCCATCGAGCTTTAACTCCACAGGGGGAAGATCCAGCTTTGCCAGAGGCGACGACGACTGAGCAAAGCCCTCACCTTTTGACATCCGCAGGAAATCAAAGAACACTTTTAGTTCCTGCTCCATCTTGGCAATCAATTTCTCCATGAGCGCCCACAACTCTTGATCCCGGACGCGAGTTCTCCACGCGACACCCTCACACAAATAGCCGCAGTGACAAGGATGCCCACACAAGATCTGTAGCACCGGCAAGTTGCTCACAACCCTAACTGTCGCCCCATATCTGCAACACACCCGCACACCGCAGTCACAAGGATGCCGCACCACCTGCAGTAGCTTTCTAACGATGTCCGCACTAGAGCTGCGACACTTCCTTACGCCGCAATGCCAACAACGTCACACCGCACGTCACAAGGAGCCCACACGTGAGCCCGTCGATCAGAGCCGCGTGCGATCCTTCACCCTGCTGAGCCGCGCGCCTGAGGATCTTTCTCCCCGCAGAGCCGAACGCGCACACACCTGAAGATCCTCCCCGCACGCGCACACGCCTGACGATCTTCCTTCCCGCAAAGCCGCGCGCGCTTGACAATCCTTCTCCCCGCAGAGCCGCGCGTATATGCTCTTTGTGCACGCCTCCTACCACGGCACTCCCGCTCTCCCTCTGCGCGATGCTCCTGCAGAGAACCCGCGGACTGCACGTCCTTCCGCCACGCCGCACTGCACTGCTGTGTGCGGGAGTCTCCCTTCTGCCGCGTTGCTTCTCCGATCAAAGCTTTTGTTGCCGCATCGCTGCGTGATGTATCCTGCCGCTCACACCAGAAAGGAAAGAATAAATAACAATTGGTTCAGAGAGATACCTCGCTCCTGCGATCACAGCCCTCTCAGGCAGTTTTTTATTTATTTTCAAATCTCGCTTTTATATCAAGTGGAAAATAAAAGAAATAAACTTAATAAAAAGAATACACTTTTATTATGCTCGTAATCGATTTACATCAATACATATCACCCATATATATACACACAGGAGGGAGACCCTAAAATAAAATCTGAGATGTGGGACTAATCTCAAAAGAAGGAAGCCGCTAACGGTACACCAATTTGAACTATTTGCACACCAAATTCCAACACCATTCTACTTAAGATTAGATTGGGATGAACCGGGAACTAATTTACATAACTATTCCCATTCTTTCTGGGTTCTATTTAGGGTTACTGCACCTCTACAGTTACAATGATAACAGTTACAATGGTAACTGTAGAGGATCTTCACCTGATACTGAGCAGTATAGGAAAAATTTATTTACCTTGAGCCATGAAGGTACGTTACTTTTGTAACCTGTTGCAAGGATGACACTGTCAAATTCTTCCTGCCTCCCATCCACAAACTCGACGCCTTTATCGAAGAATCGGTTTATCTCAGGGACCACCTACAGAAGAGATCAACAAATCATTTATTTCTATTTACTAGAGTTTACCTGGACTAAACTGTTTTTTTTGCTCTTTCTTTGTAACCACTTATATATAGTACAACTGCTGATTTTTTTCCCGAACTGTAATAAAAAGGAAATTTTGGTAGCATTTGTTACTCTTATGTTGTCAAGTTAATTTCATACATAGCAAGCATCCCATCCGTGGATCTTCAGGTGAACCTGCCCCCACCTCAGGCCAATATTTGAAAATCACTCTAATTTTAGTAAATTTAATCCAGCTACAAATTTTAAATGTATGATTATGATGTAATTGCACTGACGCATCCTTGATAAAGTCTTTCACCCATGCTTAAAATCCCAATCCTCACTAGTAAAAGAAATCTCCGATTGCTAAAATTAAATAAGCTTGAATCTATTAGGAACTGAATTCAATCTGATTCTTTTCCATATACCATGTCCTAACAAGTGTCAAGTTATTTACAGGATCAGAAGATTAAGAGTCTGCTAATATCTGCGATGAAAATCTTTGAAGAAGAAAGAAAACCTTAATCTGGCCACTTTTGATCATGGAGAGGGTTCCAATATCAAGAACAGGTGTCTTCCCACTGTTATTTTTCAGCTGTAACGGTCCAATTTTTGGTCTTTTTAGCCCATATTTTTCTGTTTCTCCTAGAATCAACCATGCACATATGAGGAGGAAATAATCCGCCACTCTCACAGGAAGCCATCTTAACAGCCACATCGAAAGACCAAAAGTTGAGATTCCAAGCACTTCTCTTGGCAAGATGTGAAGCTGTATCATTCATCAATTAATATTTCTGTCAGTAATAAATAGCACTCAGGACAGAGATAAAGATCAATGGTGAAAGTGAACTCAGCTAAAGTATGGGCATCTGCTATTCAGTTATATGTTATGAGTGATCGGTGCACGGAAGTCAAAACTTTGAAGAGAAAACCTAATCTGAACAGTCCAACAGAGAAAAGACAAGGGGATTCCATAATGTGAATTTTATAAGGAAAATGACGGCACTTAGAAAAGAGGAGACTTTCTGAAGGATTTAGTAGCCATGTGAAATCTCTACTTATTTGAGCCCTCAGTTTCTTCCAGCTTTTCCACTCCTTTGTGGAGGGGAAAAACGTAAAAAAAACTGCCTGTAAAAGAAGAAAAAAAGCATAAAATAATGCCAAACACGCCTTATCAAGGCTAACAGTGGAGAAAATCATTTTATAAGACTGATTTGATCGTATGCAGAAATAGAACGTTTCTAATATGCAGAAAGAGAGATTCTTATTTCCCGAAATGAACGTTACAGAGTTATGAAGAAGCCACTTAAGTCACCTCATTTCTGACAACCATGGAAGCTTCTGCATGATTGTTGCAAAGATCCAGGCAAACCTCCATGCCCGAGTTCCCACACCCAACCACCAAAACTCTTTCTCTGCTGAAATCATCCCCTCTTCTATAAAAACTTGTATGCAGAACCCGTCCCTTAAACTCCTCCATACCCACAATCTCCGGCATCACAGCCTCCGCATTCTCCCCGGTCGCAACTATCAACCACCTACATACAAACTCCCAGCCATCGGTGGTCTTTATCCTCCAAAATCTGATGCTGTAATCGTACTCGGCTTGCCGAACTTCCATCCCGAAGAAAGGTCTTATCGCAAAATGCTTGACGTAGGAGTCCAAGTAGCTTATGAACTGCTGCTTCGCCGGGTACGTCGGAAAATCTGATGGAAATGGCATCAGCGGCAGCTCGCAGTAGTGCTTCGGTAGATGCAACCTCAGGCGCTCGTAAGTCCTCGTCCTCCACGACGAGGCGATGCAGTTCTCCTTCTCGAGAATCAGCAGCGGAACACCTTTCTCCCTGAGACAGGCCGCAATGGCTAGCCCCGATGGCCCTGCTCCAATGATCAGAGGACCGGAAACCCAAATTCTCTTCGAGTTATTTGATCTCATGGCTTCCCCATGGATCTGAGTTCCAAGACTGAAGTGAGTCCACGAGGATGGTAAGATTTTGCACATGGGAGGGGGTGGTCGAGGTCGGGTCATATAAATAGAAGCAGCTGGATGAGGGATTTGAATGCTAATGGAGTTGTTTTTAAACAGAGTTAAGAGGACAGACTGAAAGCAAGAGGCCTCCTATTGATGGGGATAAATGATCATGGAAATAAATGCCAGAAACTGTAGAAGATTCAAGTAACTAACACAAGTCTTTGCTTGATAATTATTTCTGGCGTTTAATGCTGTGGTTTATTGCATGAAATCACAATCATTCTTACATGGAAAGTCAAGTTGCTCTTCTACAGGTTCGTTACTCTTCTAAACACACTCTCTCTATATATAGTTTAAATTCAAACTTCTTTCATTCATCAAGCTTTATTAAATTGATTGGAATAAAGCCAAATGAATGGGACTAAGGCTTTGTTTAGCGCGACTTATTTGCTCCGGTGAGTTTGGTCAAAAACGTCATTATCATAGAATTTATGTTTGGCAAGACAAAGGTTTTGACCCCTACCAAGAAAATAAACTAATTTCGAGCATAAAATGCATGCCTTTTTTTAGGTGAGGTCGGGCATTCACGAACGACTGTTCATGACCACCACGTTCACGATCGCCACCAACACGCCAAACGAAGCCTGAATCTCTGTTTGGGACAACTGTGGTATTTGAGCAGCAACGGTGTGTAACTGTGATAGTAAACACAATTGCGATAGTTTACTTGAGGTTGGAACTTTAGCGATAGTATTTTTGGCTCAACTTCTACTTTCTAGAGCCCGGGCTTTCAGGACTGCTAAAGTTTGACGACACCTGCATGATTGTTGGTATTTTGTCCTAAAACACAATTTGAGAAGACATTGCTTGTGACCGTACCTACCCAATCGATGCCACATTCATGATTACCCAAACATCCCTTGGGAGTTAGCATAATTACAGTTTGCACCTCTCTCTTTTAAAATTATAAAAACCTTCACTGAAAATAACATTTCATAACATGCATGCACAAAATCAACCCCTCTATCCCTTTGTGGTCCGTCCGGGAAGTTCTGGTAAACATCCACACACTGACACACACACACATATAATTTAATAATTCACTGCACCATTAAGAGTTTGTGACTCTTTCTTGTTGCCCTTTCTCCAATAAGGGCAGACCAGAGATGCAGTGGAGACCTGCCCAAATAAATACTGCAATAGGACATAAATATATCTTTGATATAAATAAAGTCAGCGGAAAAGCATATTCCCAATGAGGCCTACGGATGAGATAAAGCCTGAGGCCTGTAGCCCAGGAAAGGGATATATACTGAAATTAAATGATGCAACCGAAAGGGCAGAAAATAAATTAAAAAATAAACCCTAAATGCACCATGGAATGTCAGACCAGCCACTGCACTAAACTTTATAAGCTAGATTCTTAAACCCTAATTTTTTTTTTAAAAAAAGGTGAAACTATTTAGGCTCTGTTTGGCGGGGCGTTTAGAGGGTGGGGTGCCGCTGCGTTTGAAAAAGCCGCGCCAAACAATATTTTGAGGCCAGCGATTGGAGTCGCCCCTGCTCCCGAATCGGTATTTTCCGGCGTTCCGGAGTCGTGAAAAATTATCACGACTCCGGAATTGCGGAATTTGCGCGATTTGAACCCTATAGGCGATTTCTTCTTCTCCATTTCCGCCGGCTACCCGCAAGAGGAGATCCCGCTGCTTCTCCCGGCGATCGCTGCCAACCCCGATCGCTGCCAACCCCGATCTCCTCCTTCCCGGTTTTGAGCTCATATAAGCATTTTCAATCCTTCAATTTTCTCCAATTTTCTTCCTTTTTCCGTTCTTTCTTCGAAGATGAACCTAAGGGCGCGTATCCCTATCCCGCTCAAGGTAAAAATTTCTATTTGTTAGTCTCCTCCTTTCCGAAATCTGCCATTTTCTTTGTCGATTCCGACGCTCCATTGAAAATTTTCCGGGGATTTTAGGTTGCAGGGATACTTCTTTTCTTTTTATGCTCTGTTATCCGAATTTAGGGTTCGAAGTTGCATGTTCTGTCATTTGTCCGTCTAGTTCAAGTTTCAATTTTTGTTCTTTTATTTTTTGGTGGTTTAGTATGTTATATTTCTCCTCCTTTTGCAGTGTTGTTTCTTGTTGCCTTCCAACATTTATTGATTTTTGTTGCCTTCCAACATTTATAGTTATAATAGTTATATTAGATTTCATTAGTGCTTGAATGGTATCAACAGCACAAATATTGTCATGGGTACCCGAGTGTTTTTGGATGTTCTTGTAATCTAATTAGTTTTATAAAGTGATGATTGTTTGAATTCTTCTCTTTGCGACAGAATCTGTACTTCAAAATCGTGTTTTTATATGCTTGTGTTTGCGAATTAGCCGCCGCATTTGAAGGAAATTGGGATTGGACATTTTTTGAAAACTGTTTGTTTTTTTTTAAATTTTGTTACTGGACACTTGGAAGGTATTAAGTTAAATGGTTCTTTTTATGTTTTTGTTTATTGTGTTTACCTTCAATAAAATGAAATGTCCACCGCACAGCTGTTTTGTCAAACAGATTAAACAGCTTCTCTGTTTGAAACAGCTTTGCAAAAGCTGTTCATCCAAACAGTTTCACAGATTCTGGCACCACTCTGCAAAACAGCTGATTATTTCACCACTACTTCTGCAGTCGCTGCAGCTGAGCCAAACAGAGCCTTAGTTTTTCTTAGCTAATACTCGCCTGCTACTAATAATAGTAATATGCTGCAATATTCTTTCAAATAGAAAGTAGGGTCAGTTATGTGCGGTTTATCAAAATTATCATCACCTGCATTAAAGGTTTATCAAAGTTTATAATCGCCTGCAATTTTTCTTTATTTACATGTACTCTTAATGATTGAGAGAATACAGTAAAAAGTTTTTGTGCATTACTCTCTTTAGATGGGAATCATGGGATGAAGTCTTGAGAATATATATATATATATTAGGTGGAGAACAGTGCAGCGATGCCCTAAATAAACGGAAGATTTAAAAAAGAATAAGCTCTAAGCCTGCCTAAAGACCGAAATGCCCCTAAGTTTAAGCACCGGAGGGTATTTAGGGAATAAATGTCAAGTATTTTTGAGGGTACTTTGGGCATCCAAATGTTACACCATGGCTATTTTGCTCCTTGCTTATAATATAAAGATATATATATATATATATGTATATATATATATGTATATATATATGTATGTATGTATATATATATATGTATGTATGTATATATGTATGTATGTATATATATATGTATGTATGTATATATAAGGTTATTTACCTAGACTTCCCCTCGAAGTTTGCGTAATTACAGCTTGCAGCTTTCAAAATTATAAAAACCACCCCTCAATGTTTACATTTCACGACATTCATCCACAAAAGTACATCCTTTGAGTAAATCTTTAGGGTTTTTTTTGTGCATAAATGTTATGAAAAGTAAACATTGAGTGGGGGGATTGTAATTTTGAATGTTAGAGTGGGGCAAGCTGTAATTATGCAAACTTCGAGGGGAGATCTCTGTAAATTCTAAACGGTGCTACCTTTTTTGGGATAGCCCATTTTAATATGGGCAATGTTACAAGCATTTAATTTCTAAAAGCTAATTTCCCTCACCCATCTTTTCATACAGCCCTGTTTCGATCCCGGACCGCGTCGCCCATCACTGCTTCACCCTCAGCGACCGCTGGAGCAAGGATCTTCCGAAAAGTCCTCCGCCGCACGCCCCTCCACTGGCCATCTGCTTCTTCTTCAGTTCCATCCGCTTGCTTCATCTCCAGCGGCTGCCCGCCGCTTCTCCGGCGACCAACTGCTTGCATCTGGTATATTTGTCCTCTCATACGTTGTCTGCATCCTCTCTACTGGCCGGCCACATGTATCCTAACATGTCATTCCAGAGCTGTGAATGATTGGATCTAAGTAAACTTTAAATGCGGAGCATCTACAAATATATTGAGGTTCTTGAAATTTAATTTATACATTTTTTTTTGAATTGTTGTGCCCAGACTACCCAAATAGAAGCTAATTTTAGCATTTTAATGTTTATACTAACACATGATACTATGACATTGATTTTTTTTTTTGCTTAATCTTCAGTATACTTCAAGTCCTTGAAGCAGCCTCTTGCAAATATGTAGGATAAGGTTTGCCTACACCCTTGTGGTGGGACCCTTCCCCGGACCCTCGTTGCATGGGGTTGTTTCATACTTTCATGCATTGGGCCGCCTTTTTTATTTCTGTTATTATTATTATTTTCATTTTTGAAGTACAGCTCTATAATCTAAGTTTTTCTCATGTGAGTTTAGGATTTAGGGTTTGAGATGTGCTTGCCTTTCTCATGTGAATTTAGGATTTAGGGAATAAAAAAAACATTAGTACATAAGTTGCATTATGATGTCATTCTATTCCATGGGGTACTTTGTGCATGGCTACTCATTATAAAGTGTAAGCAGTATAATTTTGCTATTCCTTTTATGCCCCTGCCCAGTCCATGATCTGCAAAACCCTATATTGTAGGTGTAGCCCATACTACATCTTTTGGTTGCCTATTCCTATTGATAAAATAGATGGGATAGCAAATATTAAAATTTGATGGGCAATGACCACCAAGTGATAAAAGATATGAAGAGTTAACATCCAACCCATCATGCAATAAAAGACCCTTTTGTCCTTATCGCCCATTTGTTCGTCGATCGCCTTCTACCTATGCTAAAACCGGTTGCCTGCTCCCGCTTGATTACAAAGAGTATTGATAAATATATGTGCGCGCGTACACACACATACGAGTAGTTGTGCATGGTGTTAACCACTTGGCCTCTCTCGTGAAAAATTATTGGAGAATATGGAAGAAAGTTAAGTGCATCTAATATAGTGCTATAATAGTACCTTCCAACATGAATGTGTTGGGGTTCAATTCTTACCAAAGTAAAAAACTAACATTAAGTTAGTCAAAATTAATGTAATGTAGTTTGGGATCTGTATAAATGAGCAGTCATGGGTTCCCCTATTGACCGGCGTGAACGGTCCCTGTATTCGCTCATCCTCTCATGTGCAATGCAAATTGTCGCGGCAGCTCTGGACCACCGCTTGCTCTCCCTGCGCATGTGTGTGACATCAACAATACCAATCTTAAGCGAGATGTCGAGTTGTTCAGAACTGTCATTGCTGTTGGCAACGTGGATAGGCCACACACGCGCACTAACACCCGACACGCACTTCAAAATTCCGGCGAGACCTACTCCGGCCGGGGAACACCCGGCGAGATGCCTCCAACGAGATGACTCTGGCGAGGCGGACCCCGGGCGAGACGGCTCCGGCGAGACCTCCTTCTTGCACGACGAGTTCAACCCCTCGGGCGAGACGGGCCGGCGAGACCTTCGGGACGAGAAGCAACCAGCGAGATGACCCCTTCATGCTCGGCGAGAGCACCTTAAACAAGTTGCTGACTCATTCTCCTGCGGGCTACAATGATCTAAACCCGAAAGCGAACAAACTACAAACACACACTTCTCGCGCTGCAGCGCTCTACACAGGGAAGAGGATAAATTTCACTATCTCATCAATCTGTAAATGAACTACATACATGTCTTATATAGGCTAACACAACTAATAAGAAACTGACACGTGACTCCACATTAAATGACACCTAACTATTTTCATCTCTCTCATCTTCATTAATTAAACATATATATATATATATATATATATATATATATATATATATATATATATATATATATATATATATATATATATATATATATATATATATATATATATATATATATATATAACATTGTTGATCTGGTCAAACCCCCGAAAAACACCAAAAACAAACAAACTCCCCCCTCAAACTTGACAGCACATGCCGAGTTTGCCTTTGAGCATCAGGAATGTCTCCACCTTCAAAGTCTTCGTGAAAATATCTGTGATCTGCTTTCCGGTGGGGCAATACACCACTTCAACTGTCCTTCTGCTCCACCCTGCTCACGGAGGAAGTGGTACCTCGTCTCAATGTGTTTGCTATGCCCATGTAGCACATGTGTACAATCCTGTATTCGCGAAAAGAGGGCCCCAAACAAAGCGCAAGACTTGGTGCATGTTTTTAAGTTTTTTGGGAGTTTTGCACTCCTGGAGGCCAAATTTAGGTGGACCTGCATAAATACTAGTAGTGGAGGAAATATTTCTCCCCCCGGCCCTTTGAGTTGTCGCCCAGGCCGCCGTCTCGCCAAACAGGCCGCGCTCTCCAGCCGCGTCTCGCCAGACCGCCGTCTCGCCAGACCGCCGTCTCGCCATGCAAGCCGCGGCAACGCTAGACCGCCGTCTCGCTAAGTAGGCCGCCAGCTCGCCAGGCCGCGTCTCGCCATACCGTCGTCTCGCCAAGCAACGCCCGACCGCCGTCTCGCCAAGCAACGCCAGACCGTCGTCTCGCCAAGTAGGCCGCCATCTCGCCAAGCAGGCCGCAGCTCGCCAAGCAGGCCGCAGCTCGCCAAGCAGGCCGCAGCTCGCCAGGCCGCGTCTCGCCAAGCAGGCCGCAGCTCGCCAAGTAGGCCGCAGCTCTCCAAGCAGGCCGCAGCTCTCCAAGCAGGCCGCAGCTCGCCAAGTAGGCTACAATCTCGACAAGCAGGCCGCAGCTCGCCAAGTAGGCCGCAGCTCGCCAGGCCGCGTCTCGCCAAGCAGGTCGCAGCTCGCCAAGTAGGCCGCAGTTCGGCAGGCCGCCGTCTCGCTCGCCAAGCAGGCCGCAGCAGCTCGCCCGGCTTCAACCCGCCTAGTGGCCGAGCAGGCCGCCCACTCGCAGGCCGCCTGTTCGCCTAGCCCCCCCCCCCCCCCCCCCCCCCCGCCCCCCGCTTCTCGCCTAACCGCCAGCTCGCCCGGCTTGAGGGACTACCCATGATGGACTGCAATTAGCCGCTTAGAACAGCGGGATTTGGCTGTTGGCAGGCCCATCCGGGGGCATTTCGGTAATTTTTAGAGCAGTGGAGGTTGGTTATTTGCAGGCCATTCCCAAAAAACTATAAATAGGCCCTTAGGGGTGCCTTGAAGAGGATCACTTCTTCACTCTTTTTTCATCCTCCAAGGCACCTAGCTCAGCATTGGCTAGGGAGAGGGAGATCTCCAAGGTCTTCCGGGTGTGAGGTGGTACCTCCACGCTAGAGCCGAGGGTCTGTTCCTAGTTTCCTGAGTCTTTAGTCCATGACATCCCCCTGAGTGCAGTAAGTGTGAGGTCACCCCTTTCTAGGGACCCTGAACTCCACAGAGACCGATTTCTCGGTTTCAACAATAGGATTCTTCGCGAGCTGGATGACCGACATGTTATCAACATACATCGTCATAGGGCCATCCTGCTGATGATGTAGCTCCTCCAAGAGGTTCCTTATCCAAATCGCTTGGCAGGCGCAGGCCGCCGCCGCTATATACTCAGCTTCACATGAGGACAAGACAATCGTTGCCTGCTTCTTCGAGCTCCACGAGAACACGCCTGTACCTACATGGAAAACATACCCGGAAGTGCTCTTCCGATCATTCACGTCTCCACCGTAATCACTGTCCGAGTACCCAACCAACTTCAACTCCTTTCCTGTAGAGTAATTCAGGCCATGACCTCTCGTCTCATTCACATATCTCAGGATCCTCTTTGCTGCCGAGAAATGGTCCTGCTTTGGCTCCTCCATGTACCTGCTCACCACTCTGACAACGTACATGATATCAGGCCTGGTGAAAATCAGGTAGAGTAGACTTCTGACCAAGCTCTTGAACAACGTGGAGTCGACTTCTCCCTCCTTCGAGTCCTTCTTCAACTTTAACCCCGGATCAGCGGGAGTGGAGATAGCCTTGCTATCCTCCATCCTGAACTTCTTCAAGATCTCCTCTGCATACTTCTTCTGTGAGATGAAGATACCATCTTCACTCCGTTGTACCTTCACACCTAGGAAGTAGTTGAGCTCTCCCAGGTCGGTCATCTCAAACTCCTTCATCGTTCTCTTGAACTCCTCAAACATGATAGGGTTGTTGCCTGTGAATATCATATCGTCTACGTATAGACATATGATCATCATATCCCAATTCTTTTCCACCTTCGTGTAGAACAGCATATTCATAAGAACACTTCATGTAGCCATGCTTCTGGAGGTATGCATCTATCCTCCCATTTTAAGCACGAGCATCTTGCTTCAGCCCATACAGTGCTTTGTCCAATTTGCACACCTTCCTCTCCTGACCCTTCACAACATATCCGGGAGGCTGCTCGATGTACACATCTTCCTCCAAGTAACCATTCAGGTAGGCGGACACGACATCCATCTGCAAGATCTTCCACCCATAGTGAGCTGTCAGTGCGATGATCAACCTAATTGTGTCAATCCGCGTCACTGGGGCAAAGACCTCGTCGTAGTCCACTCCTTGGACTTGTCTGTAGCCCTTCACGACGAGTCTCGTCTTGTGTTCTCCACTTCTCCATCCTTGTTCCTCTTCACTTTGTATACTCACTTCACCCCGAGGGGTTTGTGGCCAGCTAGTGGATCGACCAGCTTCCAGGTATCATTCTTCTTAATGCATGCTATCTCCTCATCCATCGCCTTCCTCCAAGTCTTCTCTTGGGCTGCTTCATCATATGAGTATGGCTCGCAATCTGCTAAAAGACAATATAGAGAAAAATTATTAAGAGTCGGTGCCGTCTCCGCATAGATCTCACTCCAACCTCCTCATCCTAGGTTGAGGACGATCAGCTTTGCCCCTGCTAGTGCTTGCTCCACTAGAATCGTCTCCACTTGTACTTGCTCCACTCGAGTGGGGAGTATGAGCTCCCTCTGACTCTCCACTAGGTGATGATGGTGGCTCAGCTCCACCAACCTCAACTTCTGCTTCGTGACCACCATCCTCTTCATCATCATCGAAAAACATCCCTTTAATGCTTCTCACTTTCTCATCACAGCTCCAGCTGCTATCCCCCTCAAACATAACATCCCTTGAGATTATTGCTTTCTCCGTCACTGGATTGTACAACTTGTAAGTCTTGCTCATCGGAGCGTAACCCACAAAGATGCATTTCTCACTTTTATCGTCAAGTTTCTTCCTTCTCTAGTCCGGGACATGAGCATAAGTTATACACCCGAAGACCCTCAAGTTTTTAACACTCGACTTCCATCCACTCCAAGCTTCAAATGGAGTCATGAACTTCACTCTCTTGGTTGGACACTTGTTAAGCAAGTACACAGCACACTGTACTGCTTCCTCCCAGAACATCTTTGGCAAACCCTTGCCCTTCACCATACTTCTTGCCATGTTCATGATGGTTAGGTTCTTCCTCTCCGCGACTCCATTCTGCTGAGATGAGTACGCCGCTGTCAACTGATGTGAGATCTCATACTCTATACAAAAATCGTCAAACAGCCTAGAGGTGTACTCCCCACCTCTATCTGTTCTCAGCACCTTTAGTGGTTGTACACTCTCCTTCTCCGTCATCGCCTTGAACTCCTTGAATCTGTCAAGGGCCTTAAATTTATCCTTCAAAAAATACACTCAACACTTCCGACTGAAGTCATCAATGAAAGTGATATAGTACTTGCTCCCGCCAACTGAGGTAGTCTCAAACGGACCAGCATTGTCCGAGTGAACCAGTTCAAGCTGCCTCCTTGCTCTTCGGGACTTGCCATCTTCGAACGTCTGCCTCTTCTGCTTCCCCTTCGTGCACGCCTTACAGATCTTCTGTAGAGGTGAGATCATGGGCAGACCTTCCACCATCCTGGAATGAGATAAGTGCTTCAAACCAGTGAAGCCCAAATGACCCATCCTGTGATGCCACAACCACGCTTCTTCCTCTTCTTCAGTTCTCGCAAGGCACATCGTCTCTTTGGCATCCATCCTTAGCGTAAAGAGACGATTCGTCGTCATCTTCACCTTCACTACCTTTCTTCCTTGATGATCCTTCATGACCAAGGACCCAGCCATTAACTGCACACAATACCCTTTCTCCAATTTTTATCCAATTTTTATCTTTGCATTTACTAAATCTTTGCTAAAATCCTTTCCCCATATTTCTGATCCTTTCCTTTTCTTACTGTTGGATGGAGTTGAATCTAAAGATGGAATTATGATATGCACACTTAAAATTGTAGAAATGAGGTTTTATTAAGTAAAAGAATATTACTCAAGATTGATACCTTGACTGGGTAGCCTCGGCCTCATTTTCGACCAAGCAACCCGGCGAGATGACCCCTTCGTGCTCGGCGAGAGCACCTTAAACAAGCTGCTCACTCACTCTCCTTGGTAGCCTCGGCCTCATTTTAGCATTTTTGACCACTGTCTAAGGCTCCCGACTATGCCAACGGCCAGTCCCCTTTTCGGGTCTCTCGCACTGAACCACATAGCTTGACACATAGAACACATCATTGAGGTGCACCTTCTTGTCGTTTAGGGTGACGACTATCAACCCTCTTCCTTCCACCGAGATCTTTGAAGCGTCTCCAAAGCTGACCTCACCAACATTTGGCTCAAGGTTGGTGAACAACTCTTTTTCTCCACACATGTGATTGCTCGCTCCCGTGTCCAAGTACCACACTTCGTTCCTTCCTCCCTCAGCTCCTCTGTATGCCAAGAACATCATTGGGTCGCCAACAACAGTGCTTGCTTCTGCATAATGGTTGGTCTCTTCTCTCTTCCTCGGAGCCCAACAGTCATAGCTCATATGCCCAAAACGGTTACAGTTGTAACACTGTATTTGGGACATGTCACCTCGGCCTCTTCCTCTTCCTCTTCCTTCATGCCTTCCTTCTTGGGGTTGCTCCACCTCACTCTGGTGACCTTGATTTCTTCCTTGGTCCCTTCCTCCTCTTCTTCCTCTACCTCTTCCTTGGTAGCCTCGGCCTCGTTGGCCTCCTCCTCTTCCAAAATTCAACTGAGTCTGAAGTGCTTTACCCAAGCCACTTGACTCATAAGCTTGTAGGGAGCCAACAAGCTCATCCACAGACATCTGGGTGAGATCTTTTGATTCTTCAATCGCCACCACAACGTGACGGAACTTCTTTGACATAAACCGCAAGAGCTTCTTCATGAGGCTCACGTCATCTATCGTCTCTCCATTGCGCTTCATCTCATTTGCGAGCGTCCGCAGACGAGTCACATAATCTCCAACCTTCTCAGAACTCTGCATCTTCAACACTTCATACTCAGCCCAAATGGACTGCAGCTTCACCTTCTTAGCCTTATCGACCCCTTGCATGGAGCGTTGCAACACCTCTCATGCCTCCTTCGAACTCCTCACGTCTGAGATTTTCTCAAACGTCGCCTCATCTACACCTTGATATAACAAGAACAGAGCCTTCTTGTCTCTTTTTTTGACTCTCTCAACGTCGTCCTTTGCGCGTTAGTCAACGCCTCTTCTACTTCTGCAGTAAGCTCCGCATAGCCTTTCTCGACTGTCTCTCATAACTCCTTCGAGGCGAGTAACACCCTCATCTGGATACTCAAGTTGGCATAATTTGTCTTCGTCAACTTGGTGACTTGCCTCGTCATGGCACTTCCCATCTCCATCACCTTTAGTCACTAACGCTTCCAAGAGGGTCCAACCTCCCTCTGATATCATTTGTTGTAAACGTGGATAGGCCACACACGCGCACTAACACCCGACACCCACTTCAAAATTCCGGCGAGACCTACTCCGGCGGGGGGAACACCCGACGAGATGCCTCCAACGAGACGACTCTGGCGAGACGGACACCGGGCGAGACGGCTCCGGCGAGACCTCCTTCTTGCACGGCGAGTTCAACCCCTCAGGGCGAGACGGGCCGGCGAGACCTTCAGGGCGAGAATCAACCCGGCGAGATGACCCCTTCGTGCTCGGCGAGAGCACCTTAAACAAGCTGCTCACTCACTCTCCTGCGCGCTGCAATGATCTAAACCCGAAAGCGAACAAACTACAAACACACACTTCTCGCGCTGGAGCGCGCTCTACACAGGGAATGAGATAAATTTCAATATCTCATCAATCTGTAAATGAACTACATACATGTCTTATATAGGCTGACACAACTAATAGGAAACTGACACGTGGCTCCACATTAAATATCACCTAACTATTTTCATCTATCTTCATCTTCATTAATTAAATAATATATATATATACATACGAATCGCATGCATATCGGGCCTCCGGCCCGATGGATACGCGCCACAGTACCTGGCCGCCGACGGTAAATCGCTCGCCCCACCATCCCTGGCAGGCTCCGTCCGCATCTCCAGCCCGCCCAATTTAAAATGATATCTAATTTAATACTAAATATTTTATATATTAATTTAAATTAACCAGAAATATTTTATAAAACACTGTTTTTATATAAATTTTATATAATTTTTATATTTTACGTTTTTAAAAAATCGTCGAACTCAACTAAAATCGTCGAACGAAGAACACGCCGGTTCACGCCCATGGTCACGCTTCCCCGTGACACCGGGCGTGACTCCTATCGTCGATCGGAATTTGTCGAACTCAACTAAAATCGTCGAACGGAGAACACGCCCCGATCACGCCCATGGTCACGCCCGTGACACCGAGCGTGACTCCTATCGTCGACGGAATTCGTCGAACTCAACTAAAATCGTCGAACGGAGAACACACCCCGGTCACGCCATGGTCACGCCCGTGACACCGGGCGTGACTGCTATCGTCGAACGGAATTCGTCGAACTTTTTTCATTTTTTTATTAATTATATAATTTGAACGGAGAACACGCCCCGGTACGCCATTCACGCCCGTGACACCGGGCGTGACTCCTATTTTGAACGGATTCGTCGAACTAATAAAATCGTCGAATGGAGAACAATCGTCGATTTGATCACCGGGCGTGTCAAATCGTATTAATATTTTATATTTATATAAAATTTCTATATAAAAAGAAAATCCCCCCCCCCTTCACGGTCTCCTCCACTGCCGGCGGCTCCGCCGCCGGCGGCCTGACCGGCAGCCACCGTCAGGTTCGCCGGGAGCTGGCGAACCTGCCGGCGGTGCGAATCCGGCGGCGCTCCGACGGGGCCACCGCCGGCGGTGGCCCTGACCGTGAGGCCAGATCTGGGCCTCACGGTCAGGGCCACCGCCGGCGGTGGCCCCGCCGAAGCGCCGCCGGAACACCGCCGGAACACCGCCGGCAGGTTCATCCTGCTCCCGGCGAACCTGCCGGGAGCAGCCGGTCAGGCCGCCGACGGTGGAGCCGCCGGCGGTGGAGGAGACCGTGAAAGCGGTGGGGGGCGAGGGTGATCGGGTTTGAGGAGAGAGAAGGATGCTGTTTTTTTGGGTTTTTTTTAGCATACCTAAGATCACTATTTGCAATCCCAGATCCAACGGTTCAGGAATAAAACAGTCAAATCCGATGGCACATATAAATAGCCTTTTTTTGAACTCATTGTTATTGGCAGACCCTCATATTTCTTTTTAGAATAGCAATAGAAATAGAAATAGAAATATATATATATATATACCATATTATAAAGAAATACTGAGGTCTGCAAATAGCATGAGTTCGAAATTGGAAGGAAATTAGGTGGCCGTCGGATTTCAGAGTTTTGATCACGAACCGTTGGATCAAACCAACCCTATCTCTTCACATTTTACTAGGGGTCCTAAACCTACTACTAGAGGATCTTAAAATTAGGTAGATAACATAAAAAAGGCTCACTAAAAGCTCAGATTTAAAACCAGCCCACAAACCCGCCTATTCATAAAATTAAAGATAAGTCCAGCAGCCCGCAAGCCCACAAGCCCGCCTAATTTCAAACATTTACGGCCGTTATGGATTCAAAAACTCAAAGCTTCAAAACTACCGAAGGTGGGACTAAACCAAGCACAAATTTTTAACCAAAACACCGACTTTTTGGGGGTCAGCACTGATTCACAAACAAAAAGGGTCCAGAAAATCCCGGCGATCGACAACTTTCAATTTGATCACTTTTTGATTTGGATCCCGCCGTCTTGACTTCCGATTTGGGCCTCGAAATCGGGGCGGCGAGAGTGCTACAGTACAACCTCTCGCCGCCCCCGATTTTGAGGCGCCAAATCGGAAGCCAAGAGTTCGCCGGCCTCCAAATCAAAAGGTGATCAACATGAAAGTTGTTCCTCGCCGGGGTTAATCAGTTGTTTTAGAACCGGCGGCTTCCGAGCGGGCAGGGCCACCGAAATCCGGCGGGTTCGCCGGAGGCTGGCTGGCGAACTCTCGCCGATTTTGGGGCGCCAGGCCGCCGACGGCTCCAAATAAAAAAGGGGGTGATCAACATGAAAGTTGTTCGGCCTGCGTGAGCAGGCCGAGGCGGGGGGAGGGGGATTTTCGTTTTTTTTTTGGAGCATTTTTCCGATTTGGGCCTCGATTAATTGCTATACAGTCTCTCGCCGGCCCCGATAAAATCGGAAGCCAAGACGGCTAATTAATTAATTAATTACTTTGAAATTATAACATAAAGTATGTTCGTTCGCCGAGATATAAAATTATGTTGATCATTTTTCGTTAGACCATTTGACCCTCAAATTACTTGCTTAAGCCCGCGAAGCTGGGGTATCCGGTTAGGCGGGGGGCGGGCTTCGCCCACCGGGGGGGGCGGGCGAAGCCCGCTTAAATGCCAAGTCGGGCGTCAGGCTTGATTGCGGGCTACACCCGCAGCGAGGCATCGAGAACGGGCGGAGCCCGTGCCTCGACTCGTGTATATATATATATATATCTTTATACTATAAGAAAGACAAAAGGGGAGCGTAACATTGATGCTACCTGAAATACCCGCCGGGGGGTTATATTATAAGCAAGCGGGCAAAGCCTGTAACTTGATTGCGGGCGAAGCCCGCAAAAATATAATCGACGCATCGAAAACGGGCGGAGCCCGTTCGAAATCTAAATCTGATATATAAATATATATGATGTCGCCCCCACGCCGAATAAATTATATCTTCCTTAAATATATAATGTGCCCCCATATGTCGCCCTCATATATATATACGACAAATATATATATATATATATATATATATATATATATATATATATATATATATATATATATATTGTTGACCCGATCAAACCCCCCAAAAAAACACCAACAATTGCTGCTTGCTGCCACAATGAAAATATATATAATAGAGATGTTGAGTAGCTCTCATCGCTGCTGTGCATGGAGGACAGTGAGCGGCAATGAATACTATTGGGACAACACTCCCGCCACTGGCTGTCCCCCCAAGGCAATCGTGTTGAGGGACTGCAATCTTGTCGAGTAGGGGCGGATCTAAATAGAGCTGAGTGTGGGCGGCCTCCCACACTAAAGTTTTAAAATATTATCTTTTGGTATACGTTATAAACTAATATTTTACAATAAAAATATTTATAACAAAACAACTTTTTGGCTCAATTGATAGTGTTATGCTATTGTTTAAATATTTTTTATAAACAAATTCAAATAATATAATTTTGTTATTATATTTATGTCTAAATTTTGTTATAAACAAATTTGTTGTTATATTTTTGTTAAAAAAATTTATAAATAAATTTATTATTATGTTGTTTAATATTTTTTTGTAAACAAATTTTTTTGGTTACGATGTTTAAAGTTTTTTTAAAACTAATTTGTTATTATATTATTACTTATTTTTTTAAAAAAACAAGTTAACTGTTTATTGTGTAAAATATTAAAAATATTTTAAAATAATAGTAATATTCAAATAATTCATAAATAACAATGAATTGAGATAAATGATATTGATTTCTGAGAATTGGTAAATCTTTTAAATAATTGTGTGATATTAATGTAGTATGTATAGTTTTGTTATATTAGTCAATTTTTTATTGAATAATTTTATATTTTGCTCACATTGAATATAACTCTTGCGTCCGTTACTGTGTTCAGGAAGAGGGGAAACTGCGAGCAATGGAAATATGGTTGCACCGTGGCATTGTCGCAGCCACACGGTAGACTTTCGGTGCACTTTCACACACTCTTTTCACAGACTCTAGAGAGAGAGACTCATATATGCATGTATAGACTATAGTTATGATGAGCAATTGGGGGCTCACTAATCGCTGAAGTACAAAAGGTCGCTGCCTGACATTTTTTTTGGGCATGGGGCATGATGTGGGGCTTGGCGTGGGAGAGACAAGTAGTGGATATGGGTGTTATCAATCTTAAGCTGTCGTTCGGGACCAATGAGAAGACTGGAATTGCACGCGGGGTCCATGTATTTCTGATGTCTGACAAGCACTTCTGCGCGGATCCTATGCATTTATGGCCTCTGATTGGTCTGGGACGCCGTCCGAAACCCGAAACCCGGGACCTAAGAATTAATCCTTTTTTTTTAAATATTTTATTTATGGCGAATGTTAAGGGGAAAGAAATTATGTAGCGGCTTGCTCTAACCCAATTCTGTACTATGTTGAACCACCTGTTTCAACATTTATTTTGAAATGGTCTCTCGATGTTTGATGATGTGGTTGGATTTTTTGCTCGGTTTCGCAATTTTTTTGGGTCATTAATACGGAGACAGATTTTGTATTTTTGGGCATTGTAATCGAATCGTGTCCAATTCGCTTACTGCTCTCAGATTTAGCTTGGGGTCCATTCAATTTGGAGGAATTTGAGACTTACAAATTAGAATTGGATGTTCATTTCTCTATTGAAATTGAACTGTCGATGTCAATTTTGAAACCCCAATTCCATCCAACTGAACGAATCCTTGTAGAAATTTAAGTAATTTATGCATCCAATCTAAATCGTTCATTTTAAAGCTCAAGATCTGTGGAACTTACTATTGAAGGAACAAAAGAAAGACAAAAATACATTAGTTACCGCCTTTTAGTCTGCAGAGGAATCAATATTTGAAAGAATATTGGTAGCAATTGCATCAAAGGGAGGTGTGAAAAATCGCCCAAACATAACAGATAAGAACATTCATGCGCCGATTCGATCACCGACCCTACAATGTGATGTCGAGTCTTAACGCATGAATGATTTGGCAAAAATTATTTATTCAAACCACGGTTAAAGTGAATAAAAAACAGTTCGGCGCACAGAAGCATCCCTGCGCAGCGAGGGCCCAGGGAAGGATCCTATCAGAAGGATGAAATGTAGATAAATTTTACCCTATATTTTTGTAAGAAGCTGCTTCAAGTACTCGAACCCGTGACCACAAGTTCACACGGCAACACATCAACAATTTCACACGGCAACGTGCTTCATGTGCAACGTGCGCTAGCCCCTGCCTAAAACTGAAGTAAAAAAATGAGGGAATGAAACTAAGGCTCTGTTTGGGGGGACTTATTTTCACCGGTCAAACGGTCACGACCGCATGTACCGGACCTTAATTAAGTCTCGGTTCATGCGATCGTGACCGCTTGACCGGTGAAAATAAGTTCCCCCAAACAGAGCCTAAGTAAACAGCCAATGGACCGTCGGTTCATTACGGTGGTGGTTGAGGTCGTTTAAATCTTAGAGTCGGTTTTATTCAATTTTTAAAAAAAAAAATCTTTGAAGGAATTATAGTAGCTATCGACATTAATAGGATATCTATATTGATACATTTTCAATAGATTTGATGTGTGTTAATGATTTGCTATGGTCACATCATTTAATTATTAATTAGTTTTGTTGCCGGTCATCCCATCTTTTCCCGATCGGGAGAAATCGGACGGCCCTAACTTGAAATTAGACCGGACGCGCAAATAGCCGAAGTAAACAACAACAAATGACAAAATAATTTTTAACGTGAAAAACCCGGAAATTGTGAAAACCGCGTGGCTGGATCTGTGTGCAGTTAAAATCCACTAATTCTTTTGAGCTTATAGAGATTGAGATTTGATCTCGGAGGGCGACAGACAACATCTATGTTATAATTGCAAAGTACAAAAACGAGGGAATGAAACTAATCAGAGCCTCGATGAAAGCGCTCCGGCCTTGGAAATTTGGCCAAGTCCACGGAACATCAATGAAGGCGTTCCGGCCAGGAAATTTGGCTAAGTCCACGAAATCTCGATGAAAGCGATCCGACCTGAAAATTTGGTTAAGTCTACGGAACTTTGGTGAAAGCGTTCCGGCTGGGAAAATCACCAAGTCTACGGAGCCTTTGCGCAACAAGAAGAGCAGAGCGAATTCCTAGCGTAGGATCGTCCAAGATCTCGCCGAAAAATCTCAGAGCTATTTCTTATCTCTGGAGTTGCTTGTCTTCAAATGAATGTTTGAGAGTCTATTTATAGTTTTTTGGAGGGAAACATTGTAATTGTGTCGGGACGCAATTTGTGTTGGCGAAAATCTTCGCTCCATTTTGAACACCTGCATCACCAACTTTAGCTAAATGATGGAAGCGCCCCTTGGCAGCTCGGGGGGCTCGTGCAATGTGCCTAGAGGAAGCAGAGTCCAGAGGTGGCGGCGACGGACAGAGGCAGACGGGCCGGCGGCGGGCGCGGCCGTGCTGGTTGGCCATGCGCGGTCGCTTGGCCTCACGGGCTGGCCGCATAAGACTGCGCACACGCAGGCTGCGAGCGCGCTGCGGCGCGCTCCTGCGCGCAGGCCGTGTGCGTCTGCGATACCTACCCGTGCGCGTCCGCGAGTTCGACCTTCCCGGGTACTTCTGATACTCAGGGGAGCGCGGCTTCGTGCACATGATTTGGCCGGTTGGGTTTACGCGTTTTTGGTTCGAATCTTTTCGGTTTGACTTAGAAATTTCATGAGGAACCCCATCAAGTTTTATATATTATATATGGTTTAATTACCAGGATTTTTCTACGCGTTTGCATAATAATAAGTACATCCCCTCTATGTTTCAAAATTACACGAACCTCCCTTATAAGTTTGACGAGTTTACAAACTCCTCGTTTTGGCTAAAATTGGGAAGAAGTGTGGAGTCAATCATAACTATTCGATTTAATTGAAATTAAATTTAGAGCGCTGATATTTGCAGGCCTTAAAAGAATATTTGCAGGCCCATTTTTTAAAAATCCACCTAATTTATAACATAAATAAAAGATCCTAATTGCAGCCCCATCTTATGATTTCTCCTCTACAAAGCTCGGACCGGTCCAACCGGTCGGGCCACTGGTTGGACCACCGCCCGGTCCGGTCAAGGCTAGTGACCGGGTAGAACAAAGGACCGCCCAAAAACCAGAAAATCGGGTGGGCGGGCCGGTGAGCAGGGAACCGGGCTCGGGTTTACCAAATCGGGCGGGCCAAAGAGAATAATTTAATATCCAAAATGTTGAGGGTGTGAGGATTTGAACCTCTGCCATCTAGAAAGCTGTCATAGTGTTGAACCACCAAGCCAATTGGCTTTTCTGTTTTATTATTAAAATATATTATATACATATACATATTAACATAAATATAAAATAAATTAATATTTCACTCTTATATGTATTAAAAATTGGTTAAATCCTCTCATTTTTATTCCTTTTTCAATTATATTTGGTGATTGTTAACCTCAACCCGTTATTTTGTTAGTCGCACCCCAAAATTTTCCAAATTTTCGCGCCTTTTTTAAATACGTCTTGTACATGCAATATCAGGAAAAGTGTTCAACACGAAAGTTGTAGATATTGACGAGATCTACAACTTTCATGTTGATCACTTTTCCTAAAAATACATGTACACGACGTATTTTGGAAATATGCTCAGGTTTTGCGCCTTTTTGAAATACGTCTTGTACATGCAATTTCAGGAAAAGTGTTCAACACGAAAGTTGTAGATCTCGTCGATATCTACAACTTTCGTGTTGAACACTTTTCCTGAAATTGCATGTACAAGGCTTATTTTGAAAAATCGCAAATAATTATTAGATTTTGGGGTGCGACTAGCCAATTACGGATTGCGGTTAACAATCAGCTTATATTTTTGCATATAAACTAAAAATTATGTCAATATATAAATGAATATGCCGATGTATCATATAATATAGATGAATGGTTTTCAACTGGTGACATCAAGCATGAGAGAGAGAACTCAAAATAGTTGCGGTCTTGCAGGGGGCAAAAGTATTATTTATCAATCTAGTATCACTAAAACCAATTCAAGATTTTCAATGTGAATTGAAAACAATTCGAAATGTCATTTTTAATTTTCAAAAAATTGTTTAAAAGATAAAATTTAGATTTTGTTTTAATGATATAATTATATTTTTTTCTTTATTTCATATTAATAATTAGTAGGAGGAAAAAAGTTAAAGAAAATCAATTTTAATTTTTTTTTAAAAAGGGCTGCAAATATCCATTGGGCCCGCAAATATCGATTTGAGGGTTGCAAATATCCAAGGGCTGCAAATATCGATTATGGGCCTGCAAATATCAGCGCCCTAAATTTATCAATTAGATTATCTACATCATTTTTACTAGAGCTTTTACATCCACTATTATATGCTATCCTAAGTTTATATTAAAGTGTAAGTTACCTACAACATGAAATAAATTTTATCCCTAAATTTAATGAAAAATAAGGGTCGCATGATCAGATTTTTATTCTCACAAAAAATATCAATAGTGAAAATTGAACTCATGTTGTTAAGCAAAAATGACAACAAACAACACCCCATATAGTTTTTATGTTCTCACTATGTTAAGCAAAACACCCGACCTTATTTCTTCAACTTTGCAAACCAAATTACAGGAGTTGGGTGTGTTTGTGCTAAGTGGGGCCTACTGTTTTGTGATTTTTTAATATATTTTAGATGAATATAATATTATCCATATAAATATGGACATGTCCGTCTAATTCCGCATAATATCCTCGTCCTCACATAATATCGCCGCCCCCGCCAATTAGTTTTGCCCCCGCCAAATATCTCCGCTCCCGCTGAAATGGCACCCACACAAGGGCCGTGTCAGATTCATGCTCTATTTGTTTGGGCATTTCGCTGCTCCGTTTTGGACAAACGTCGCCGGAAGGAGGGTAAACAAATGAACCTCCGGTAGCGTTTGCTCCGCTTCCACCCGCCCACCTTGAGAAACGTCCCAAAAAATTCTGTTTGGAGTAGCCACCTCCCCCCTCTATTTCAAGAAAATTTTTTGGGTCAGTAGCCTAACCATGAGCATAGTCCGGAGAGCCAATGAGAAGCCCCAAAATGCGCGGGCCCCGCGCAAAAGTGTATGACAGGCCATAAATGCGCGGGCCCCACCTCCTTTGCAGGCTTCTCATTGGTGCAGGACCATGAACATTATCAGGCTCCTGACCTAACTATTACTCTCATTTCAAACACTTCGTTTCCACCCGCCGAATCGACCCGCCAGCGCAAAAATAAATGAAGCCTCAGCTACATATTTTATTAGAGGTCTGTTTGAGTTTAAAGAATGTGAGAATTACACGCGGAAGAACTAGGAACGAGTTTCCGTATTCGAGCAATCATGAAGGCCGAAAACAGAAAGTATGAAGAGGGACACGTGTAGCGCCCTCGATAATCATATCCTACAACACAATTAATATTATTTTGAAGTCTTAGACCGACAAAGATATGAAATCACTCCTTCAAAAACATTTTTTTAATTAGTCATTTAAATTTATAAGCGCCTTAATTATGTTTGACAAACAGTTAATTATTATAAATTTCGTAAAAATAATTAATTAAAAATAAATTTTATTGAATGCTGGAGTTATATGGAGCTTAAATTTACGGATGATATTGTTCTGGTCGATGAGACGCACGAGGGTGTAAGCGTGAAACTTGAATCTTGTCGACACATTTTAGAAAAGGAGGGTTTTAGGTTGAGCGGGGCAAAAATGGAATATATGGAGCTTAAATTTAGCAGTGCAAGAAGAATGAATGACTCAATTATTTAGTTGGGTGATCAAGATATTTCATGCAATGAGTGCTTTAAATATTTGGG
This sequence comes from Platanthera guangdongensis, assembly GCA_039583875.1. Classification (NCBI taxonomy): domain Eukaryota; kingdom Viridiplantae; phylum Streptophyta; class Magnoliopsida; order Asparagales; family Orchidaceae; genus Platanthera; species Platanthera guangdongensis. Next base: position 8,022,382 of record CM077158.1, read on the forward strand.
GTCAATAGTTTAAAATGATGGCGGTGAAGATAAAAATGTGATACATAGGGTGATAGGGGTGAGGAGCGAAAACCAAAAATAGACTAAACCGACCGAACCGACCAAACCTCGCCGATTTTGACACCGAACCGCCCGGTCTGGTGTCGGTTCGGTCTGGAGCTTTTGAAAACCGAAGGACTATCGATTCGAGTCGGTTTTCAAGTTGTGAAAACCGATCAAACCAAATCGAACCGAGTAATGTCATAAAAATTTTAAATTATGTGCAGTTGTATACTATATTTTAAATTTTAAATTATGTATAGAAATACCCATGATGTTGTTATTCAATTGCGTTGATGTATAGTGGTATTTTCATATATTTTCAATTGATTTCAATATGATTCTGCCCATGATGTTGTTATTCAATTATCTTGAGTTCAACTATTCGTATTTTCAATCTCTTTACTTGTTAAACCTGATTGTATGGTATGATATATCTGATTGTATAAAGCATTTTCTTTAGAGAGTTCATTGCATAATTGTATACTACCAGGGTAAAAAAAATTCAAACTAATATAAATAGTTTCATATTAACTATTATTGAAATGTCATATTATCAATCTGCAATATCTGCTTATCTGTGAAGCATGTTCAAAACTAGCTAAACAACCTAAACTCCATGCCTGAGATCGACTTGCTCAATCTATGAAGCATGTTCAGATTATCAATCTGCAATATCTGTTTTTTGTCTTACTATCCAGCTTTGATATTATATTATATAATATCTGCTTATATGTTTGTTCACAAAAAATCGAGACCGAACCGCAAAAAACCGACTAAAAATCGAACCGACCGGATTCGGTCCGGGTCGGTTTGGACAAACCAAAAACCGAGGCATGTTGGTTCGGTTTCGGTTTGGGTTCAAACCGACCCAAACTGTACCGCTCGCAGGCCTAGTGATACATAGAATCCATGTAGGCTGGCTAAAGACCATTAAAACTTAAAGTTAAGTTTTACCGTACTGCAATTAGACCAGCGATGCTCCACAGTTCTGAGTGTTGGACTGTGAATTCTGTACAACAACGCTCAAACCTTTATGCCACTATAGTGCAGTCAGCTATATGAATCCTTTGTCGTCATTGTGCCCTATCTTTAGTCATAATCTCACTAATGTCGAAGTACATCATGTCTTTCTTTATAGTTTCATTCCAAGTCTTTATTGGTCTACCCCTCCCTCGTTTAACATGTCTAGTGACTAGACTCCCACAACGCCTAATAAGTGCCTCTAATGGTCTCCTTTGTACGTGTCCAAACCATCTTAGTCAAGCTTCTCACGTCTTCTTTGCAATTGGTGCTACTCTTGTCTTATCTCTGATACATTCATTCCTAATTTTTTCTAGTCTCGTGTGTGCACACATCCACCTAATCCTTCTCATCTCCGCAACTCACATTTTTACTCATGCACACAATTCACTACCCAACACTCATAACCATAGAGCATCTCTGGTCTAATTGCAGTACGATAAAACTTTCCTTTAAGTTTTAATGGTACTTTACGATCACATAAGATCTCTGTCGCGCATCTCCACTTTAACTAACTCGCTTGTATTCTATATGTCACATCTTTATCAATACCTCTATCATTTTGAACTCTTGATTCAAGATATTTAAAACACTCACTACGGGAAATATCTTGATCACCCAGCTTAATAACAAAGTCATCCGTCCTTCTTGCACCACTAAATTTAAGCACCATATACTCAGTCTTTGCCCTGCTCAACCTAAAACTCATCTTTTCTAAAGTGTCTCGCCAAGAACAAGTTTTGCGTTTGCACCCTCGCGCGCCTCATCAACCAAAACAATATCATCTGCAAACAATAAACACCAAGGTATTGCTTGTTGGATATGTCCAATGAGCTCATCTAAGATAAGGGTAAAGAGATAAGGGCTTAAAGCTGAACCTTGATTTAGGCCAACAGATAGAAAATTCATGTATTAATCCTCCAGATATTCTCACTCTCGTCACTTAAGATTATGTCAATGTATGATACATTTACACCTTTCTTTTCTAAGACTCCATAAGATTTCTCTTGGAACTCTATCATAAGCCTTCTCAAGGTCAATAAACAGCATATGCAAATCTTGTTCTTTTCTTTATAGTTTGACATGAGTCTCCTCAAGATAGCTTCCATGGTCGACTACCCTGGCATTAATTCAAATTGATTATTTGATATGTTACTCTCACGTCTTACTCTTCTTTCTATTACTCATTCCCATAATTTCATGGTATGACAAATTAATTTAATTTTTTGTAATTAAAAGAATTTTGTATATCTCTTTTGTTCTTATACAAAGATACAAATATACTCTCTTCATTGATCTGACATTATCTTTGACTTCGCTATCTTATTGAAAAAACATGTAAGCTACAATACTCATTCATTCCCTAGACATTTTCATAATTCGATGGGTACATCGTCCGACTAACCACTTTTTAATTTTCACCTTCTTTAGAGCATCATTTAGCTCTGAAACTTGAATTTTACGATAAAGCATTACGTTCTTATACTCTTCTGATTTACTTTACGCTTTCAATTTAAATTCATTATCTTTTGTTTCATTATAGAGTTGATGAAAAATATTACATTCTTATACTCTTCTGATTTACTTTACGCTTTCAATTTAAATTCATTATTTTTTGTTTCATTATAGAGTTGATAAAAATATCTTTTTCATCGTCCTTCCATTTCATCCGTCAAAACTGTATCTGATTCATCATTTATGCATTTTACTTGATTTAAATCTCCTGACTTTTTTTCCTGGTTCGATCAATTTTATACATGTCACATTCTTCAACTTTGATATCTAGTAACTTATAAAATTCTTCATACGCTTGATTTCTTATTTACTGCATCTTTAGCTTCTTTTTTGACAACTTTATATCTGACTAAGTTTTCATCATTTCTACAATAGCAAATTGGATCTTTTGAATGAACAAAATAACTAAATAAGATTGTTTACTTGCTAACAATATACTTTTTCAATGTTTCATGTTCTGGAAACATTCATTATATCTTTATATTCAATGGTAGTAAATACATATTTTTCAATGTATGTTACCAGACAAACATGCACAACCATAATTTAGCGAGACCGACCAGACACGCCCCAAGAAAGGTCAGACGAGCTTTAAGACCACATGCATTCATCCAATCATCTCTCATTTGATTGTGTAATGTTATTTTGATAATTTTCATTGCAAAAAAAGCTATTTCTACACTTGCAGTTGCAACAGGTAAGAGCAGTGCTAGTTTTATGAGCAATGCCCGTTTTATGAGCAACTATGGGGAAACAAAATTGAAATATAGGGAAACAGAGTCGGAGTCTCGGAGGAGTCGAGAACAATGACGTTCCTTCAAAATCAAGAACTTACCAAGATGAAGATGAAATGAAGAAAAAGAAAGAGCAGCGAGACGGAGAGACTAATGGACAATGTGAGCTGCTGGTAGTCGGCGAGCAGCGAGACAAAAGGATCAAAGACGGCGCGAGCTGCTCGGATTGTTGGGCCCCGCTATGCACGCATAGTGTGGCCCACCTCAGTGCACACTATGGTGTCTATATATTTGAGTATAACAAAAAGGATTATAAATATCATAGTGTAGCATGAAAAAACTTCTGGTTGGTTTATATCCACCTGAAGATGCAGCATGAAAGTTACCTTTTTTTTAAAAGCTTCAGGAGGAGATGGAGAGTTGAAGAAATAAGTTTGCAACACCCACATCTCAATCGATTGCTTCTGCTCCAAAACCACATCTCAATCATATGCTCTCAAAATTGCTTCAATATTGAATAAGCCGGCGTGCTCCGCCTCGCGAGTCTGTGACCTGAAATAAGTGAGACGAAAAAGTCATTCTCATCATATTGTCAACATGCAGATCTACTTGTTGCCTGGAGAAAAAGAAAACATTATGTTATCTTACCATAAGTTATCACCTCTGCATAAGATTATACACACAATCATAAAGTTTATGGATGTTCCCAAAACACGAATACGTTTTAAAGGACGAAAATTGGGTACCGATAAGGTCTCCTTTAATTTATAGGAATTTTAAGTTGTGAATAGCTGGAATTCCCATGATCCCCACAAACTTAGTGGGGGTTATGGAGAAAACCGCCGAAACCACTGCACGCACGATCCGCACGCATGATTCACACGTGATCCACGCGCAAACCGCCGAACCCAACCGCCACAAGCCCGGAGGGCGGCCGACCACCCGGCCGCTGCTCGCCTAGCCGTGGCCACGCGTTCTGCGGCCAAGTGGAGCGGGCGGCAGGCCACCCGGCCAGACGCCGTTCCCCTAGCCGTGGCAGCTCATTCCGCGCAGCCATGCAGGCGGCCTATCGCCTAGTCGGCCGCCGCTCGCCGACCCACAACAGCGCGTACCGTGCGGCCAAGTGGAGCGGGCCGCCGCCGCCCAACAGGCAGGCCGCCGCTCGCCTTGCCGTGGCCGCGTATTCTGCGCGGCCAAGAGGGCGACTGGCCCGCCGGTCGGCGGCTGCTCGCCCAGCCGCGGTCGGGCATCCCGCGCGTCCAAGTCGATCAGGCGACTGGCCGCAGCCATTGGGTGGCTCTCCGATCGTGCGGCTGCGAGCCTGCGTGCGCCACGCATGCGGCCTCAAGGCTAGGCAGGCGGGTGGCTCCTTGGCCGCCCGCCACAAGTTCGGCCACCCGCTGGCCGACCAACACTAGGCCAGCCACCGATTGTGTGACCGCTTAGGCGGCCTCCCGGCCTCCTGCGAGGTCGTGACCGTTTAGGCGCTCGGCCAACCGCCTTGGTCGGCCCCCGCCGGTCGGGCTCCGTCATCAGCCGGTCCCTTCGGTCGGCCCTCTTCTGTCGTCCGATCGGCGCCTCGCGACCTTCACCATCTGATCGCCGCGTAACCACCTACCGTAACGACTCATTATGGGTGGTGCACATAGCCGAAATTAATATTTGGTGTGTGTGTGTGTAGTAAATCCTTAAAAAATACGCGTCATAAACTACAGAGAATCGGCCTGCAAATAGTAAATATGGTGGTTACGGTCTGCGGATAACCGCGTAGCCACCATAACCACACTTGGGGCCTATAAATAGGACCCTTAGAGTCTCCCTCACTTTTATCTTTTCCTCCCCCGCTTCGCCTCCTATGCTTGTGAGAGCTCCACTAGGAATCTAATTCGTTCTTCGGAGATTTTAATCCACTTTCGAGCGCCCTTGCGCACGTTCCACTCTGCACGTTTTCCACCGCAGCAAGCATCCCGCGTATAACGTGCTCAGTGCCCTCAAGTCAACAACAAGCTCCCCACTCCAAACTCCACTGTGAACAACAGGACACAAATCACAAACGCTGAGACGCGCAGAGCGCTCCCCCTCTGCTTCCGAGCACAAGCGGAAGACCACCAAGCTTCCCGAGCACAGTGCTCCCCACTGTAGTGAGCAAAATATTTAGCTTCACGAGTAGTGGGCTGTCACCCTCTGAGCACCTCTAGATCCCCCAGCAACTGCATCAGGAGTCTTTCCCTCAAACAATCACGACTTAATTATGTACTTTGCTTACATATATATGTTAGTAAATTTATCGCATTGAATTTAAATGTATATTTGGTGCATGATAAGTTCTAGAATGATGATTGTGAAGCAATGCAGAAATCATAGTTTTTTGCATTTTATTTTCCCGATTATTCATAATTAATATCAATATTTGTCTTAAATACATTCTCTAGTTGCATTATTTCTTTAAATATTCAAAACAATTTAATATTTTCTTACTTTGGTACGATTTTCTCTCTTAGAAATTTTGTCAAAGATAATATTCTTGACTCACAAGTTGATTGAAACAAACCTGCATATAATAAATTTAAAAATTAGATTAGTTTATCACAATTTTCAATTATACTTATACATTGTGTAATATAAAATAATAATAATATCAATTTTGTGCTTTAAAAAATTATTCTAATAAAATCAAAAACCTCCCCGAAAAACTGCACCAAACGCCATCGCGCGGGTGCGCCTTCCATTTAGCCGCCTTCATTTTGCGCACCTCCTTCTGCGCTTCTTTGTTTGTCTCCATCATGGTCGCCCCACAAAAAGTTCTCGCTCACCTCTCGCTATGGCTTCAGACTTCGGGGACTTTGTTGGTAAATAATGGGGTCTCCCTTAATTTATAGAAATTTCGGGCTGCGAAAAGCTGAAATTCTCATAATCCCCACTAACTTCGTGAGATTATGAAGAAAATCGCCGAAACAACCACGTGCGCGATCCACGCCAACCGCAAGCCCGACAAGCGCCAAACCTAACCACCGTCGCGCCAACCGCCGAACCTAACCATCGCAAGCCCGGCGGGAAGCTGACCACCTGGCTGACCGCTGCAAGCCCGAAGGACGGCTGGCAACCCGGCTGGCCGACGCTCGCCTAGCCGCGGTCGTGCGTCACGCGCGGCCAAGTGGAGCGAGCGGCCGACCGTGGATTGCTTAGCCGCCGCCGCACATTCCATGCGGCCACGCGGCCGGTCGACCCCCTGGTGGGCCGCTGCTCACCTAACTACAATCGCGCGTCCCGCGCGACCAAGTGGAGCGGATAGCCGGCCACCCGATCGGCCGCCTCCACTGCGCGGCTCTCCGACTGCCAGCAGGTATTCCGTACCATTTCCTCTGTCTGATCAGCGCCGCGTGCCCTCCACTGTCCGATAACACGTAAACACCTTTTGTAACCACCCATCATGGGGGGGAGGTGCACATAGCCGAAACTAATATTCGGTGTGCGCGTAGTAAATCCTAAAAAATACACGTCATAAACTATAGGGAACTGGCCTGCAAAGAGAAAATATGGTGGTTATGGTCTGCGAATAACCGCGCAGCCACCATAACCACCTCTGCGGTCTATAAATAAGACCCCAGAGTCTCCTTCATTTCCATCTTTTCCTCTTCCCGCTTCACCTCCTACACGTGTGAGAGCTCCACCAGGAATCTCTTTCGCTTTTTGAAGATCATCCACCTTCGAGCGCCCATGCGCATGTTCCACTATGCACGCTTTCCACAGCAGAAAGCAATAAGCATCCCGCACGTAACGCGCTCAGCGCCCTAAAGTCAACAGCAAGCTCCCCACTCCACTTCGAACAATAGGAGATAATCGCAAATGGCGAGATGCGCAGAGCGCTCTCCCTCAGCTTCTGAGCACAAGCAGAAGACCACCAAGCTTCCAGAGCGCAGTGCTCCCTGTTGAAAGTGGGCCCGGTCAACTTAGGGGCACACAGCCGGCCTGCGGGTCATACACCCAAACCCGCTCTCCTGAGGTCCACAGGGTTATTCACAGACGGGTTGTTGAGGGCGAGATTTGAACCCTCAATCTCCTTTATAAGAGGGACTTAAGTTCTGCAGCTCCGTTTGGTATGAGAGGAGAACTTAAGCCCCTCTTATAAAGGAGGTCGAAGGGGGTTCAAATCCCGACCTTATGAACCCGCCTGGGAATAACCCTGTGGGCCCCGGGAGAGTGGGTTGGGGTGCACGGCCTGCAGGCCGGTTGTGGCCCCCCAAGTTGGTTGGGTCCACTTTCAACACTTCCCACTACAACGAGCAAAATATTTAGCTCCGTGAGCGGTGACATGTCACCCTCCAAGCACATCTCTCCTTCCCTCAGCAATTGTAAAGAGGAGCGGTTTGGCGCACTCGATTTCTCCTAAAAGCATGGTACACTAGCAAATAGTGAAGTTCGGTCGGCACAGACCCGACCGTGTGATTTTTCGCATCTTTCCGAGGTTTTGCACGTAAAAAAACCTTCTTGTCAGCCATCTCAATCTCTGTAACTGTTTGCGTGCTCGACCGCTCCGAGGATAAGACGGTGCAATCTAGACCGGTTTATAGGAGACTCAAGTTGGACGCAACAGGTACAAAGACGAAAGAGGAAATGAATGCAGTGGGGGGAAGAACAGGACTCAGGAAATTGTTTTTAGGCCTAAGGCTCTGTTTGGTGTGCGTGTTTTTGCTCCGGTAAGTTTGGATAAAAATGTCATCGCCATTGAATGTAAGTTTGACATGTCAACAGTTATGATCACCATCAAGAATATAAAACTACTTTTGAACATAAAAGTGGACAAAGTTCCTTAGGTGAGGTCGGGCGTTCACGAACGACGGTTCATAACCATCACGTTCACGGCCACCGTTGTCGTGCCAAACGGAAACTAAAATAGAACAATTGGTAGGATGTAAATGGATTTATAGCCAGCAATACAAAGTTAAAGGATCTCTTGGAAAGCACAGCAAAGGGGCACAGACAGATTATATGAGATTGGTAATCAATAAAATCTCTTCTCTATAGAAAAAAAAAATGAATTCATTGAGAATTTTCTGATCATTTGCAGCCTCCTGTAACGGGAATCTATAACAGTTTAACATGAAATATACATTCTTATATGAATGTCTGAAAATGAGATCTTTATAGACCCACCACTAACTTGAAGGAAATTTTATTGCTGACCACAAGTCTCTCAACTGAAAATAGTATCATAGATGGTAAAGTAGTCTCCTAGAGCACAAAACGACAAGATTTTTTAAATGCGGGACTATAATATATGCATATGAATGCAGATAGCTTACAGTGAATGCACGAGAAAAGAAGGTTCTGCAAACTGATAAATCAGTAGTTACTAATAATTTCAAAAAAAAAGAAGCATTTGCATAGCTACAAAGTGAGGAAAAGCTTCTTTTCAGTTTGTAAGAAGACAGTTTTGGGGGTAACATACAGAGACAAAACCTGATTTGCTTGAACTGTTAGTAGAGCCCCCTTTGCATTCAAAATTTATTATATCTGATTATTACAAAAAATTTAACCGTTTAACTGACATAAGCTGCCAAAGAAGGCTATAACCAATAAACACAAATCATTACAGCTCACACTTCAGCAAGTATATGACATACCTTACAATCTTCGATGCGCAGTATAATCTCGATCAGATAAAAGTATATATTTTCGTGCCTAGCGAAAAAAAATTGCGGATCATCTTCTCTTCTCATACTTATTAGCGAAATCTGAGAGCAATAAACTCTGCCTAAATGTCAAATACTTGTCCAAGCTTGTGCCAGCCCATTGTTGACAGAAGCATTCATCGGTAGGAACAAATCTGCTAAGAGGAAATGGACCCTCGGGAGCTTTCTTGAGTGACACCAGAAATCTATGACGTGGTCGAATCCTCTGATTTAGAGACAAACTCAAGTACATAGGATATTTAATCAATGACTGCACCTCATTATGAAGCTCATTTACAAGGTAAAGATATTTCGGCTTCAGATTTTCCTCCAATGACAAGGACAGCACCTGCAAGAGCGATGGTTAATACGATTCGATAAAGAATAAGATGATTAAAATGACAAAAAAAACAATTACTTGAGTGAGACTAGTTAAAACTTTCACAATATCGGAATTACACATCCCGATGCTCCTTAAAAAGTTGATTCTAGGCAATATTCCATCTTCTATACTGTAATGTAGAAACTGTGGATGCTTAGTGACCATCTTCACAATGTTATCCCTCGAAGCGCCTAATTCGTCTGACAAAAAACTCGAACGAATATTCCATGAATTATCGACTCTCTGGACCAAAATCTGAGGGCTCAGTTGCACAACTTTACTAACATCAGCCCCCTTGATTCCAACTTCTTCCACCAAGTATCTGATTCGAGGTTTAAGAGAATGTTGGATGCTGTATGAGAAAATGGATGGTGCGGCAGTAATAATCTGCCCTATTCTTGAACTTGGAACTCCTATACTTAGTAGGAAACGAACGTGGGACATCATATTGCTTTCAACTGTGTACTCCAAGATTTGGGGCTGCCTCACGAGTATTCTCTTAATATCCCTGCGGTGAACACCGACTCCAATCAAAAATGTTAATCTTTGCATCGCAGAAGTTAGGTTTATCTGAAGAGAAGGCATGTGCCTCCCATAAATGGAAATGAAATGAGATTCTTTCAGTCCAAATGTGCTCAAGTAATCAAGCAAAGGAAACCATTTCTCATCAAAGTCGAGTTCTTCTATTAGTTTCTGGAACCTGGTTCTGGTGAACTTTCCACAATTCTACTATAAAGCAAGAAAATGTGAGAATGTATAAGCTTCCCAATCTCATTCAAGACAAGTTGAGAATGACTATGGAAAATATATACTTGATATGATATAAAAAACATACCAGTCTCTCATTATCCCTGTCAGCGGGAACCTTTTTTGATGACCTATCTGTCAAAGAAATCAGAACCATGAATGATTTGACCAGGCATTGTTCAAAATTTTAATGGAACCAAGAGTTAGATTCCTACTTTGGCGAGTTTTTGTTAATCCAGCTTCCAAACATTTTTTAGGTGACATTATACCTGCATTAAAAAATTTATGTTGAAGGGTTTATTGGAGCTGATTCCTAAATTTGAATGTTTATTTAATACCTGCAGCGCCAGTTCTGACACCTGGATTTAACTTGACATTCTTTTTGCAGGAATACTGGTTTCCGCCGAAGTCGTCAAACTCTGGCACATCGTACTGAAAGTATTTTGATATCTTAATAGGCTGCTCAAAATGCTAAATCGAATTTAAAATTAAATTAAGTTCGGTTCAAAGGAAAGTGCCCTTATCTCCAGAACAAAAGAAAGCTATCAAAAGCTTTAAATAAAGATACTAATCGAATACACTTGACATAAGCATGTAGGTAAAATGGATTTAGGTTTAGGGTTTTATGGCTTAAAATTTAAGATATACGATTTTAGGTTGTTATTGGGTTTAAGGTTTAATTTAAGTTGTGGTCTGCAGTTATCAAAAATCCAATCAAATTTTGCATCAGGCCAACTTGAGTCAAAACTCTATTTAATCAAAAAGACAGTATGTTTGACCAAGTTCAAGTTTTAATTCTTATAATCTTACTTTTATTGGATTTGCTCATGGATTTGTAATAAATCCATGATCAAGCCTCAAAGGAGGTAATGTCAAAAGCATGTATCTCAACATACATTAAAATGGACTAGTATATACGATGATATTCTTCCAGTCAAATCCAAGTAAATCAAATAATTTCGGTAATTGCTTTGTGTCACAAGATATAGTTAAGAATAGTTTGGTGACCTTCAAAATGGAGGAACCCATGGATCCTAATTTAGGCTTGGTTTGCGGAGGCGGTGGCGGTCTTGAACGTGGTGGTTATGAACCGTCGTTCGTGAACGCCCGACCGCACCAAAAGAACTTCATCCACTTTTATGTTGAAAACTAATTTGTTTTTCTTAGCGACAGTCATAACTGTTGTCAAGCCAAACATACATTTTATGACAGTAACGTTTTTGTCCATACCAGAGAAAAAACGATGCACCAAACAGAGCCTTAAGCTTACAGTTTTGAAGGTCCTAAACTACCTTCCCACAATAATTATCTTCTTACCATTACTTCAATTTTTTTTTGACTAGAACATATTCACCAACTCCCGTCTTTTTTTAGCATCATCGTTGTTGACGGTCATAATTGTTGTCATATAGTGAATTGCTTGGATTAACGACTCTTGATTGAGTAACTCTACTGAATTGCAACTACATTTCAATACAATGACAAATTTGTGGATAGGGAATTTGATACAAACTAAGAGAAGAACTCAGCAAGGGAGGGGATGGTGGAGGTGAGAAGAGGAAGAAGGAAAAGAGGAATGAGAAGAACTTAGGGAGAAGCCCTAAAACACATTCATTCAAGCATGAAAAACCCGAATGAGGCATACAAGTTATACAACTCCCTTTATAACCGCGGGGTGCGAATCACTAGAGTTCCGGTGTGCGCATAGAAAAAGCAGAAATAACATTCAAACGGAAATATTTAAATAAAGATGGTTCTCACAGTCTCCTCCAATCACGGTGGGCTAGAGGCCGACGCCTTCTACCGAGTGTAGACTCCCCGGTGTGTTGTCGGCATGCACGACTGTAATAGAATTCTACAAGCCACTTATCAAATTTAATGTAGAAACTTTGGGGTCAGAGATGGACCATGCAAAATAGAAACATATTTTCTCACGTAAAAACAGATGATTTAATATATTTATGTATTGTTCATGATTATATGTAATAACTCCATTGTTGCTTCCTGGTTTTGAAAAACTGGTTTTGAAAAACTATGAAAGATTCTGCCCAACCCGCACACCAAACATTCTTCCTCCATTGTTGCTTCCTTCCGGATCGCCGCCGGAATGGTTTCAAAATGCTGCCTCCTTCCCGACACTGAAACCCACTGCCAGCTTCCCGATACTTAAGCCTGACGCTGCCTCCTTCCCGATCCTGAAGCCCGACGCCGCCTCCTTCCCAATCCTGAAGCCCGCCGCCACCTCCTTCACGGCATATTTCTCCTTCTGGGTGTTTTTTTAGAAGTTTTTTTTTTTGCACGACCTCTTTCCCGCAAGTAAGCTTCTTCCTCCTCCTGATTTCTGGGATTTTGAACTCGCATATGGTGGAGTATTGAGGTCATCTTCCTCCTGCCGGTGTGCTCTATTTATGATTCAAAAATATTAAGCTTTTTCCTCATGCTGGCGTGCATTACAATCTGCCTCTTGCTCTATATATGATCCAAAATTCCCAGCATAATCACAGAAAGCCATGAGCAGAGTCATATGTCTCCTTAATCATCTGTGTGAGACCTGTTGCAGCCTACTTAACGTTCCTGGCAGATTGGGCTAACCTTGGCCGTCTTAGCCCTCAGACCAATCAAGTGCGCACACAATCACCGAACAAGAAAGATGGAACGCACAGTGTTTTAACGTGGAAAAAACCCTCAATCAGGTAAAAAACCACGTGACCGAGTCTGTGCCAGTCCAATTCCACTATCAGCTTCGGGTTACAGCTTGTTTGCATAATCGAGGGCGACAGTCCGCTCCCGGTTACACTTTGGAGGTGAGAGAGAATCTTTGGAGCCCGACGGACAACAGACTGCTCCATGTGAGGCTTAGCTTTCACAACCATATAGCGAGGATGGACGCTCTTAAGTGCAGTGCAGAAGTAGGACACGGCCGCAGAACACGCAGAATGAGGTTTGAGCAGGCTTGCAGGAGGCTGCGCGCGAACGAGGCTTTCTTCCAGCAACGGGCGGAACGTCTTCTTCGCGGCTCTGCTGTGGACTTGGCTGAATTTCTGGTGGAGGAGCGGTGGGTCGTAGGAGAATTTCGGTGGAGAGGTGGTAGCTCGTCGGAGAATTCTGACAGAGCTCTCGTCTAAGAAAGAAGAAAACACGGAAGGGAAAATGTGAGAAATGAGGAGGACTGAGGGCCTTTTTATAGCCACCAGGAGCTGGTTATGGTAGTTACGCGGCTATCCACACACCGCAACCACTCAAATTATTGAGCGCGGACCATGATTCACATAGTTTGGAGTGTGTATCATTTGTATATCAAACTTTATTAAATGCAAGCCCCCACTAAAATCATGGCTCCCCCACCACCGGCAGTGCTTACGCGGGTAGTTACCCGCGCAACGGACGGTCTTGATCGCGGGAGATCGATAGAACATCGGAGAGAGGGCGCAGCGGTGAGGACGGGGGGGACGCCGCCCAAGGAGGGCGAAGGAGGCGACCGGCCACCATCTCAAGGGTGTATGGCCTCGGTGACGGCGGCGGGCCACCGTCGTGGCACCGGCCGAGGGTGCAGCCGGCCGGTCGGAGTCGGAGGGGGTCGGCCGGCCGCACATGGGTGGCATGCCGGGCGCGGCCTCGGCGATGGCCGACGGTCGCGGCACCGGCACGCCGGGCACGGCCCCGTCGCCGGCACTGGGCGCCGGCCACGAGACCGACATCGGTTGGTGCGAGGGCGGGCGCGGCCGGCCAGTGCGAGGGGGGGCATGGAAGGCCGGGCGCGGCCAGCCGCGACCCGCACCTCCCGCGGGAGGGAGGGATCCCGCCCGGCGGGACCTCCCCTCGTTGTGGCCGCGGGTGCGCGGCCGAGAGGCGCGGCCTCTGGGCCGGCTTGAGCCGGCCAGCCGGCGAAGGGAGAGAGGGGCCGACCCCCTTGTCTGACCCCGAACGGTTAGGGAGAGTGGGATCTCAGTGCACGCGTGATCGCGCACGACGATCGCGTGTGCGGCGGTTCCCTCATGATCCCCACAAAAGTGGTGGGATCATGGGGGAGCGGGCTATTCGCACCACAGTAATGTTATAAATGGACTTGTCCCTATCAAGACCCAAAAGGGAGGTCACCACCAGAAATCCAAAAAATGTTGAAGAGAGAGGGGCTGCGACATGGGAATGTTGCCACTCTCCATCTCAAGATACTAGCAACTCTTCCTCTCTATAGGATTCGCTGGAACTGGAAGAGATTGGTGGGAATTGCCGATTCATTTCTTCCAATGCTCGAAAAACAAAAAAAATTAAGGTTTTATTGTGTGCACGTATAAATTCAGCTGCAAATAAAATTATTGTTATGATGTAGCCAAACTTGATGTGCATGTAGCCAAACTTTTATGTGCATGTAAAGATAATTAAATCAGGGTCGCCAAACTTGATGTGCAAGTAACATTGTGGTTCTGCTCAAATCAGGGTCGCTAAAAAGTAAAGATAATTAATGTAAAAGAACTAAATCTATGAAAATACTAGCTTCAGACATTCAAAAACCTAAGCAAGATTACATAATAGAGCTCGTTAGACCAATTACTTAGACACCAACGCCAGTGAATCAATACATCTCGCTAATCCAGGTTACAACCATAAATTCTGATGCGATACAAGTTGGACGATGCGATACAATTACTTAGACACCAAGCTGCAAATAAAATTATTGTTATGATGTAGCCAAACTTGATGTGCATGTAGCCAAATTTTTATGTGCATGTAAAGATAATTAAATCAGGGTCGCCAAACTTGATGTGCAAGTAACATTGTGGTTCTGCTCAAATCAGGGTCGCTAAAAAGTATAGATAATTAATGTAAAAGAACTAAATCTATGAAAATACTAGCTTCAGACATTCAAAAACCTAAGCAAGATTACATAATAGAGCTCGTTAGACCAATTACTTAGACACCAACGCCAGTGAATCAATACATCTCGCTAATCCAGGTTACAACCATAAATTCTGATGCGATACAAGTTGGACGACGCACGCGTGGGCGATCTTCAGAGGGTATTTTATTTGGATAATAGCTTTGTATAAATAGTTATGTTGGTTTAGGGTTGCTTAGGCTTGAACTATTGCGTGAACCAGGTCTTGTTTGTTGTGTGGAGAACGGTAGTCCCCCTCTCCTTCGGCGGATCGTCTGTTCAGGGAGGTCTTCTCCTTTCTTAGGACTGACCGTTATTTGTTTGGCATTTTTGTGGTGTTGTTAACTTTCTGATATTAAGTGGTGAATGTTATTTTCCACTTGGTAAATCTGTGGATTTGGTAGTATCGGCTGTATTTTCGGGAAAACGGGAAGAAGGTTGCATCAAGGTATCAGAGCTCGCACGATCCAGCCGACAACATGTCTGTTTTGACGTCACTCGATCGAAGGAGGTACCCAATGACTTGGAGGCGCTCCGGCAGAACCACGAAGCTTTAGCCCGGTCCCTCCAGAAGCTGTCGGAGCAACAGGGTCGAACATCCGAGGAGGTCAAGGAGATCCTGTCTGTTGTCAAGGCAGATAAATCCAGCGGCGCAGGAGGATCCTTTACCCCTCCCGACAGTCGGAACCGCGCGGCCAGCCCACATCACGTGACAACTCGCTTCTCTCGCATCGAGTTTCCGCGTTTTTTTGGAGAAGGGGTTCTTGATTGGATTTACAAGTGTGATCAATTTTTCGAAGTGGACGAGACACCGGAGGATATGAAAGTACGAATCGCCTCCGTGCACATAGAAGACAAAGCACTGTATTGGCATCAAGGATTCATGAAGAACCGTCTAACTCGGCAGTGGCCGTGCTGGGAGGAGTATTGTAAGGCGCTCCACTGTCGGTTTGGTTTTATGTTGTTCGACGATCCCCTCAGCGAGATGAAGAACCTGCGACAAAAGGGCTCAGTGCAGAGTTACTTGGACGAATTCGACCTTCTCCTACATTGGGTGGCCATCCCGGGAGAATACGTCATCAGTTTTTACTTAGCGGGGTTGAAGGCAGAAATTGAATATGTCATGCACATGTTCCAACCCAAATCGCTTCAGGAGACATTCTCGCTAGCCCAGCTACAAGAGCAGAAGTTGATTTGTAACGCCGGGCGGCACACTTTCGGCTCCTGGGATCAGTTTTCCAAGGAGACCTGAAGACATTCATCCTCCAAACCTACTGTAATCGGTCCACAGCAGGGTGTCCCAAACGGATCCAGTCAACTCGGGGGGGGGGGGGGGGGGGGGGGAACAGGGACATGGCGGCATGAAGCTCTCGTCCACCGACATGGATGAGTGACGAAGACAGGGGCTATGTTTTTGGTCCGACAACAAATACACACCGGGACATGGTTGTTTGGAACGCCGCCAATCGTATGCCTTAGAATTGGTGACCGAGGATGCAGAGGAGGACGAGGAGGTGGTGTAAATTCAGCAAATGGAGGATCTCACCGTCACGGAAGAGAAGGAGGTCGCTCCGACACATGTTTAAGTCCACGCCTTAGATGGGACAACACATTTCCAAACGATGCGGGTCACGACGTCCTACCAAGGGCAACCAATCTATGTTTTGATCGACACCGGCAGTATGCATCATTTTCTGGACATAGACACGGCAGTGTGTTTAAAGTGTAAGTTGACATCTATTCCTAGTTTTGAAGTGGCGGTGGCAAATGGAAGACAATCACGAGCCACACAATTAAAAGGAAACTAGTGACCATAACATCTGGTAAAGTTTTAATCAAATCAAAACAACAATATAAATGCCAGAGAATAAGCATTAAGTAATTTGGCCAACCAACCAACTTCCGTACAACAGCAATGCAAATCTTGATAAAGATGTTCAACAAGTCAACTACACCAATATATGCGGAACCTCACAATAAGGAGAGCCTCCCTCAAGTGAAGACAACACCACTTATGAAGCAAGAGACTTGATGTCGAATGTCTTGCACCTTCACTTGAAGAGGAATGGTGATGGGGATCGACCGTACGTTCGTGATCGGAAAAGATCGGGTCACCACGTGGAGGGACCCGCTTTTGCCGATTTGTCGTTGATTCGTTGATTGGATTGCCGATCCAAGACCGCGAGCGCATCCGGAGAGTTCGTTTCATTTCAGTTGTATATTTTATAATTTTTGGAATTGTATTTATATTATTTTGGACATCGGGCGTAACAGACGATCGTAGCTGTTTACGTCGGGTGCCCAACCGCTCCCTCTCGTTATAAATAGGTGCGGATGTCCAGATTTTCATTTCATTACTGAGTTTGTGAGAGATTTCAGATTCTGGCACCACGATTGAAGAAGATAACAGCCCGACATAACCGCTTTGTTCCTCTTCTAAACACACGATCTGCTTTATGGAAGAAGGAAACCGCCCGTCCCCGCATTGTTCTGCCCATTTCTGCCCACGTTTTCTCTACCACGGAAGAAGAAACTTTCTTCGCTGCTGTTCATCGCCCCTGCACCTTCCTGCTCATCATCTTCTCAGCAGAAACGCAGCCATAGCCGCGTTTCTGCTGAGAAGATGATGAGCAGGAAGGTGCAGGGGCGATGAACAGCAGTGAAGAAAAGAGTGTCAGCTGGAAAAAAGAGAAAAAAAGGGGCGCAGGAGATGCCGCGCTGAAAGGCTTTGCGGACTTTTACTGGCGTTGGTCTCGAGAAAAATTGGGCTGGGGCTCGACGAAGGGAATAAGCAGATTGGAGATGGGAGAATCAATGACCTGGCTCGACAAAATGCGACAGACGGGCGGAATCGACACCATTGGAGGCGCGATAATGCAGGCAGACCCTCGACGGAAGGCGTCAAGCAAATGTAAGGGAGTCGTCGAGGTTGTGACGTGGAAGGCGCACACGCAGAAGCCGACGGGGAGGATGTCGTTGAGGCCGACGGGGAGTCTTCTTCTAGATGTCGTTGAAGCCGGCGAGGAGTCTTCTTCTGGATGTCGGACTGGAAGGGAAGCGGGGAGGCGGTAGGGCTAGTGTTGGCAACGATTTCGACAGAGGTGGTACAACAGATGGTTGCGGTAGAAGCACGCTGAATCGTCGAGGTGCATCGGCAGAATTTCGATGAAGAAACAAAGGGTCATCGAGGATGAAAAGGCGAAGATGTAGAGGGCGCAGACGATTATGGGGGTGGCTTGCTGTGGTCGAACAACGGAGGAAGTGGAGGTGATGCGTGCAGCGGGAGTTGAACGACAGCAGAGTGTCAAATTGAGGAAGGATAACTCTGATACCAGATGTTATGGGTCTTAGAATGTTGTCGGAGGAGAGGCTGAAGGTGGAGATGACGGTAGTGGAGATACCACAGAGCCTTGACCGCGACTTCCTAAGCGAGGTTGCTAGTTAGAGGAGAGAGCCACCAAGATCTCACAACAAGGGGACAAGAACTTGAACTTCATTTATTCCTTGATACAAAACTCTAAAGGTCTATTTATAGAACTCTCGGGTGGCAAATCCGTAAATACATCAATAGACGCTAAAATATTAAAATATATGATGACTACGATTAGACTCATCACTCATACGACATGAATAATACACTTGACTCGACTTAATACATATGATAATAGATAACTGACTGGCGATCCGAGCAGATCAGAACAAGGCATGCAACAAAAGAGGCTTCTTCAAGGTCATAAACACTACCATTCAGCTTTCCTCTATCAATAATATGGTTTGTCCAGAAGATGTGAACTGCTAGAAATCACAGACATGCCTATTTTAGGACGGTACCCATACCGGGTACGTTTCCGGTATGGATACGTGTACTGGACGTGCAGACATGCACGTTATCGCTCGCTCGTTATTTCTTCGGTTCATTCATTATTCGGTTCCACTCCCGCTGCTGCTGCCGAGCACTTTCTTCGGTTGTTGCTGTCGACGCTGTTGCTTGTTGCTCGCTCGCTCTCATTCCTTTATTTCATTGCTACTGTCGAAGTCATTCGTCGATCGAAGGTCTGCTAGCAACACCCTTCGTCGATTGAAGGCCCTGCTCATAAGTTCTTCCTCTTCTTCGTTTTATCTTCTTCTTCCTCCTCTTCTTTTGTCTCTTCTTCATCTTCTTTTCCTTCTCTTCTTCTTTTTTCCCTGTTGTTGTAGGAGTATAGGTTTTCCTGATTTCAGTATACAAAAATCTCTGATTTTTGTTTGATTTCTGTATATAGAAATCTCTGATTTCTGTATATTAATTTGATTGATTATATACATTTAAATTTATTTTTTGAGAATTTATAATTGCATTTATGATATGCATATATATTTATTATATTTAATAAAACGTATCCCGCCGTAATTGCATTTTGGTTTGTAATTGCACATGTGTGACACTTCGCCACAAATAATACTACGTCTTTCTTCAACCTTGGCCACCGGAATAGCTTTTTCATGTCTTTAAATATTTTTGTGCTCCCCGGGTGAATCAAGTACTTGGTGAAATGTGCTCGTACATCAACTCTTCCGTACCTTGACCACCTTTGGGACGCACAATCGACTATTCTTCCAAAATAGGCCATCAACAACGGTAAACTGGGCATTTGACCCATCCAAAGACTTTGTCATGTAGTATTTCATACTATCATCTAGCTCCATCGCCTGTCAAATCCGGTCAGTGAGGTCATACTGCACCTTCGTCCAGTTCAGGCGTGCTCCAGCACTAGCCCTCCTATCAACACAAGAGATTTCCAGGGCCTCCAAATCTCAAAGAAAACGCTCATCATGCACCTGTATCCAGTTGGCCTGAGCCGGAACCCTGCGACTCAACGCATCTGCAACTGCATTACCCTAGCCATGAACATAATTAATCTTGAAGGTGTAGTCCCCAAAGAACTTCATCCACCTCCACTGGCTCATATTCAAGTCCTTCTGATCTAACAGATACTTCAGGCTCTTATGGTTTGTATAAATATCGATCTTAATGTCATACAAGTAGTGCCTCCAAAGCTTCGGAGCGAATATCACGACCGCTAACTCCAAATCGTGAACCGGATAGTTCCTCTTGTGCACTTTCAACTGGCACGAACCATATGCTATTACCTTCCTGTGTTGAAGCAAAATGCAGCCTAAGCTGCTCCCTGAGGCGTCACTATAGATCTCAAATCCCTCTGTACCGCATGGAGAGCACAAAACAGGCACCGTAGTCAGACGAGTTTCAATTCTTCAAAAGCTTGCGCGTACACTGGCGACCAAATAAACTTTTGATTCTTCCTTGTCAGGGTGGTGAAGGGTAAGGATATCCGCGAGAAGTTCTCCACGTAGCGCATGTAGTAGCCGGCAAGCCCCAGAAAAATCCAGACTTTCACCATAGAGACAACACAGGACACTCCTGTATCGCAATAATCTTCGTCGGATCTACTGTGAATTTGTGATTCCCTCTCCACTAACAATATGACAAAGGAATGCTACCGAAGACAGCCAAAACTTACACTAAGAGAACTTGGCGTACAGTTGATTGCTCCTCGGGGTCTCCAAAACTATGTGTAAATGATCTGCATGATCTTCCACAGGTTGAGAGTACACCAGAATATTATCAATAAATACTGTGAAAAATGGACAAAGAGTTAAATAAATCGCAGAATTTATTACTCCAAAAAGATAATTATTACATATGTATGCCCCCTTATTTATAGAAACTGGTGGAGATTAGAGAATTACAACAAATGATGTGGGACTAAATACAATTTACGCGGCGTGCGGTTTGACAATGTCAAACCGCACACTGTACAAAAGAATAACAAAACTCGCAACAACACCAAGGGAAACCTCCAGTCCGCCAGGGTAGACCGTTGGGCAAGCTGCCAGACCATTCACAACCCACAGACAGAAGATCTCCATGCGGGGCTCCTAGCACACGACTATTACGTGGCTACGACCAAGGCAGACACAGAAATTGATTAGCAGGAGGGGGCAACTCAACATGTTGACACTCTGTCAGATTGTCGATGATGCAACAACAGAGGGGGAAGTCATCAATGCTGCCAGCAGTCCGGTAAAAGAAGTCCAGACCGAGCCGAACATTCAGCCTGCTGCTGGGCATTGTCATCTCACCGAGCAAGAGGAAATTCAGATTCAGACATTGTTGGAACACTTTCAGGACTTGTTCGTCGAACCCAGCGGACTACCTCCAAACCGGCACCACGAGCACCACCTTCCACTGAAGGATGGGGCGGCTCCGGTGAACATGCGACCCTATCAATATCCTCCTGTAAAAAAAGAAATAATCGAGAAAATGGTGGATGAATTGCTGAATGCGGGAATGATTCGAGATAGCAACATCCCCTTCGTATCTCCGGTGGTTTTGGTGAAGAAAAGTGATGGTACTTGGCGTCAATGTGTTGATTATAGGCAATTTAACAAAGATACAATCAAAGATAAATTCCCTATCCTTATTATTGAAGAGTTGATTGAAGAACTGCGGGGCGCGATTGTCTTTTCAAAATTAGATTTGCGGGCGGGCTACCATCAGGTTCGCATGACACCCGACGATACTACCAAAACCGCGTTTCGCACTCATCAAGGGCATTGCAAGTTCCTTGTGATGCCCTTTGGGCTATCGAACGCCCCGTCGACATTCCAAAGCATGAGGAATCTAATATTTCGTGTGCAAATTCGGAAATTCATCTTGGTCTTCTTCGATGACATACTCGTCTTCAGTCGGTCATGGGAGAACCACTTGGAGCATCTATCGACAACTCTCCACATCATAAGGGAGCAGCAACTCTTCCTCAAGCGCAGCAAGTGACACTTCGAAATGCAACAAATACAATACATCGGCCATCTCATCTTGAGCAAAGGGGTGGCAACCGATCAAAGCAAAATCCAAGCGATGCTTGACTGGCCGATCCCCACCAACCTAAAGAAATTGCGTGGATTCTTGGGGTTAACTGAATATTACCGACGCTTTATTAAGGGATATGGGTTATTAGCCAAACCTCTCACTTCTTTGCTACATCAACGCAGCTTTAAATGGGGACATGAAGCAGAGGACGTGTTCCACGCACTGAAATGTGCGGTATCACAACCCTCAGTACTCAGGTTACCAGATTTTCGGAAGACATTTGCGGTAGAAACAGACGCGGCAGACACGAGGGTTGGGGCGGTGTTGCAGGAGGGTCAACCAGTGGCGTACTTCAGCAAGGCACTGGAGCCGAAGAACGCTCGCCTTTTGACTTATGAAAAGGAACTCCTAGCAGTAGTTATGGCAGGTGGCATTATTTGGCTGGCACACCGTTCATCATCCGAATCGATCACCAGAGTCTGAAATTCCTTCTCGAGCAAAGGATCGCTACTCCGGCCCAACAACGAATCAACGATACATAACAAAGTTCATGGGGTACGACTTTCAAATCCAGTACAAGTGCGGCAAGGAGAATGCGTGTGCGGACGCCTTGTCCCGAAAGTTCAATCAATGGGAGGGGGAGCTCAAAGCAATGGTGGTAATAAAATCAGAAATTCTCCAAGCCATCAGAAACTCGTGGGAGAAGGATGATCACATTCAACGCATAATTGCCTCCAAGGAGGCCGATGAAGCAAACAAACCGCACTATGAATGGAGACGGGGGGTGCTTCACCGAAAGGGGAGACTTGTACTCGACAATGATGAGGGACTCAAGCAACGACTGCTCCAATTATTTTATGATAGTGCAATGGGGGGACACTCTGGTATCACGGCAACCTACCATCACTTAAAGATCTATTTTTGGAAGAGGATGAAGCAGGAAGTATACACATATATACAACGATGTCCGATTTGTCAAACTTGCAAGGCGTATAATCAACTGGCCATAGGGTCACTTCAGCCCCTACCTATTCCAGAGCGCATTTGGGAGGAAATCTTGATGGATTTCATAGAGGTACTGCCGAAGAGCCAAGGGAAATCAGTGATACTAGTGGTTGTGGACCGCCTTAGCAAGCAGGCCAATTTCATGGCCATAACTCATCCGTACACGGTCGAAATAGTGTTGGGAGTGTTCCTCAACTCAGTTTTTTGGTTACATGGTCTCCCCACCGCCATTGTGAGTGATAGAGATGCAGTGTTCTTAAGTGATATCTGGATAGAGTTGTTTCGCATCTTGCAAGTTCAACTCCATCATTCTGCGGCCTATCATCCCCAAAGCGACGGGCAATCAGAAGTGGTGAACCGGTGCGTGGAAGCATATCTGCGTTGCATGTGCCATGAGCGACCACGAAGTGGGGCGGAGTGGCTGCCCTTAGCCGAATGGTGGTACAATTCCACATTCCACAGTGCGATACGGATGACACACCCTAGGAAGTGGTATATGGGCAGGAACCTTGGCTACCCGTGCCATAAATCGAAGGTGAATCCGCAGAGGAGAAGGTTGACCGCACTCTTGAGGCCCGGGAAAGGGTGTTGTCCATATTGAAACACAATTTAGCCCAAGCGAAAAACAGGATGAAGGTTTTGGCGGACAAGGAGCGTCGTCAGAGGGAGTTGGAGGTTGGCTCTTGGGTTTACATCAGGCTCCAGCCATATCGACAAGTTAGTTTACGAGAGCATGGTTGCCAAAAGTTGTCTGCCAAATTTATCGGACCCTTCAAGGTGTTGGAGCGGATAGGGAAGGTTGCATATCGCTTGGAGCTCCCCGCCGACGCTATGATTCACCTGACTTTCCATATCTCCCAGCTGAAGGAACACCTAGGAGAACCACCCCGCCAACCCGGGTCGCTACCGTCGACGGTGACGTCGGAGGGAAACGTGTTGGTGGAACCATTGAAGAGCTTAGGCCAAAGAATCATTAATCGGGATGGACGCGCGGTCACTCAATTCCTCATCCATTGGGCGGGCGGCTCGCGTGCCGAAGCGACGTGGGAAGATTTATGGTTGTTGCAGAAGAGGTATCCTCATTTTGTTCCTTGGGGACAAGGAACATCTGATGGGGAAGGTATTTGATGCGAACCAAGCTAGACGACGCGCGCACGGGCGATCTTCAGAGGATATTTTGGGTATTTTGCTTGGGTAATAGCTTTGTATAAATAGTTATGTTGGTTTAGGGTTGCTTAGGCTTGAACTATTGTGTGAACCGGTTTTGTTTGCTGTGTGGAGAACGGTGGTCCCCCTCTCCTTCGGCGGATCATCTGTTCAGGGAGGTCGTCTCCTTCTATCGTTATCTGCTTGGCATTTTTTGTGTTGTTAACTTTCTGCTAGGAATATTAAGTGGTGAATGCTATTTTCCTCTTGGTAAATCTGTGGATTTGGTAGTATCGGCTGTATTTGGGGAAAACACAGGAAGAAGGTTGCATCAAATTCCTAACAAAACTGACGGCAGAAAGAGAATTCAGGCAAAATGACCAAGTAGAAAAACAGTAAAATCCAAACAAACATCAATTACCCCAGGCTCGTCGTCTTCATTCTCCTCCTCTCCCACCTCCTCATCGCCGTCCAGGTAGGTTGAGGCTCGACGATCATGCCGCGGACGGCGGCTGGGCTTGAGAATGCGAGCGCTGAAATGAGAGGAGCAGACGGCAACTCCCGCGCCGCCAAACCGGCGACCGGCAAAGACGACCTGGCAACGATGGGGTCGGGAGGGGAAGGCGAGAAAGGCTGTGCTGGAAGTGAGTGAGAGAAACATCCGGCCGTTGTTTCAGGGTTCTTCGTGGCGCCTAGCGACCTAAAAACCCCGTCAACATTTTGAACAAAATAGACTGTCGACTTCCCCATCGCCTCATCCTTATCTCCTTTAACAAAATCTACTGCTAGAGAAACTACAAATATTATTTTGAATAAAGGTAAATAAATATATAAAAATATAATAGGAGAATTGTTATAAGCAGATCAAATTTCTAATTAATAATTTAATAAATAAAAAGTTATGCGAAATTTCAAAAAAATTAATTTGATTTTGCATTATTATAGTTCATCACGAGCTTAGAAGGAATTTTTCTGAAAATCACTCTATTTATTTTAAAATTTTATGTATGTATAATAATTAATTTTTTATAGGGGAGACTTCTAACTAAATGTATACACTCGTTGATTAGATTAAGAAAATCTATTGGTTTTGGCTAAGTTAGAGTAGTTGTAATTACAGCATTGATCTGGTGATAACAATTTGGTTCTCTTTAGAGTTGCGGATAGTAAAAAAACTATAATTAACGCTCTATAAAATAGGAGTGCTAGCGTTTCCTAGCTTTACTTAGCGGGTTTAAGGAGCTTCTAGCAGTTTTCAATCTTGTTTTCGATTCCGATTCTAACTCAACAATAAGATAAGAGTATTGTTATTGGTATATCATAACTGATTATTTGTAATTCATAAATATTTGTAATTCCATGAAATTATATTCGTACCCTAACAATATATGAATAACTTTAAACACATAAAATTATCTCATATGGTCATTGTATGAGTTCCCGAAAAATTATATTTTGCCCTTCAAAATTAACTCATCATTTATAAGCTTCATATTTTTCCTTATAAAAATGAACTGCGAGGAAATTGCTTGAAATTAAAATTTTAAATTTAAAACAATAAATACGTAAATGTTTTATATTTTTTAAAAATGTCCAATCTTGTGTTCATTGATGTTGGAGCCGGGAAAATTCTCTATTCTAAAATTCAGATCAAGTCAGACTATGGTTACTGATTCTACGATCTGAAGTCACAGATCAAGTGTCTAGCATGAGAGAGAGAAAACTATCTATAAACACACCTCAAATGCTCCAGCAGGGAGGTCCCACCACGTATCCGAAAGTTTGGGAGAAACTTCCCCTCCGCAACCAAAAGGCTGGGCGAGGTACTAGGTTGGCATGGACTTGGTGAGTATCCACTTGGGGGACCTCCACCTCTTCCAAAGATCCATTTCTAGTACCCCTGGGGTCTATTTATAGAGAAATTCTGTGGGGTATATGCGAGTATCCAGCTACTATCAGCGAGTTCCAAGGATCTAATCGCTCAAACTCGCGAGATACTCGCTCATTCTCTCTCAAACTCGCATCTACTCGCTCAAGCTCGTCTCTGCTCGCCCAAATTCGTCTCTGCTTGCCTCTACTCGCCCAAGCTCGCCTCTGCTCGCCCAATGGTCTGCGAACAGTCGTTTGCTTGGGTACTTCTGATCTCGATGAATTACGGGTTATACAATTGACATCTAGCCTACCAACATATGAGTGTGTTTAAGATGAACAGATTCATGTTTGTACACACCATGTTTAACTTCCATCTCTTCTGAACTCATCACTAATTAGGTGAACAACAAACACAATAATAACCAACTCAAGGTCATTCATGTTTGTACACACCATGTTTTTAATTACACTGTATTTTCAAATTAAAATATTTATGGAAATTCATAAAATAAAAACAATTATAATAGAATTTGTAAGGTGTTATTAGACATGTCGGCAATATTTTTAAGAAACATTGTCATTAGGCATGCGAGCAATATCTTCGAAAAACTACCATTAAACTCATCAACTTTATTATAGTTGATTTGACATGCACAATGACGGGGGTGGATCTAGAGGGGCCTAGGGGACACTGACCCCCCAAAATTTTTGGGGGGTTATTATAGGCAGAGAATTTTGATTATTGACTCCTAAAAAAACTGGCTATTAGCACACCAGTGTGCCCCAAAAATTTTATGAAGCATGCGTCAGGCCTCATTCACGCGCATGGGCGCCCCATCATAAACGCGATTTATAAATTAGGGCAAAGTGCAAATCACGGAACGGCAGAAGTCTCCAAGTCGTGAAGCCAGAATAAGGCTCTGTTTGGCATGGTGGTGGCGGTCATGAACATAGGGGTTAAATTGTCATTCGTTAACGTCCACCTATGAAACTTCATCCACTTTTATGTTTAAACAGATGATGTTTGTTAGGTGGTCCTTAACGAATGACGGTTTAATCCATGCGTTTATGGCCGCCGCCACCGTGCCAAACAGAGCACAAGTCGCCTGTCGTAGTGTCACCCGCTTCTGCGCTTCTTTCTTTCGATGAGTTACGGTAAAACACTCAATTCCTTCTATCATTCTTCCTCTCCCTCTCGTTCTTCCGACTTCCAGTCTTCCAGTTCCAGAGTTCGGATTACTGATTTCCTGCTCTATTTCAGTGTTTCGAATTGCCTCTTTCGGTTTCGGAATCGTCGAATCGGACCCATACGGCCAGCCGCTAGTGATTAGTGATATTCTGATTTCTAAGAATCTGATAAGCAACATGTTATGCTGATTTCCTGTTCTATTTCGATTTCGGAACCCCATTGATACGTTTTTTTCAACTGTTCACTTAATCACTTTCAGTCTTCCAGTTCCAAAGTTCTGATATACTGATTTCTGCTTTATTCAAATGTTCACTTTTTTTCACACTTTTCTATCCTGCTACATGTTATTCTAAATTTCTAATTTCCATTTTTTCTCATTTTTTCGATAAGTAAATTAGTACAGTCAACAGCTTTTTTCCCATCCGCTTTACTGCTTTAGAACAAAAACATCAAAGATCAATGCCCATGATCTTGATCTAATTCATGAGAATAAATTGTAAGCTCGAACATTATCCTAGTTCAAAAGGTTGCTCAGGCACTAGAAGTTTGTGAACTAAAAAGTAGATCGGGATTAAATCAAAAACTTTCTTTGGGTCGTCCGTGGGATACTTGTTGGGGGTAACATCACAAAATATTAATACATATTATTTCTTTATATCATGATATGGCTGCAACACTGCTGAAGATTGGGAAGAATAAAGCAAATGATCGGGTGAAGACACGAGGTGTGTTGTTTGTTTTAGAATCGTTTGACTTTCTGTTGATGGTTCATGTTATGACAACTATATTTGGCTACACACATGAATTAAATCTTGCGTTGAAAAAAAATCAAGATATTATTAATGTTATGTCTTTTGTTAGTTTAACCAAAAAAAACAGTTACAAATCCTGTGAGATGATGGATGAGACACCATGTTCAACAAGATCTTACTTTTTGTGCAAAACATGATATTCAAATTCCTAAAATGGATGATTAATATGTCCCCTGAGGAAGATAAAGACGTTTTGTTGAAGACTACACATTTGCATCATTATTGGGTGGCTATATTCTTAAAAGTTGTTGATTTACAATTACAAGTGCTAAACAACTGATTTGATGAGATGAGTATGAAGTTGAATCATTGTATGACTAGCTTGAATTTCACTAATTTCTTTGGTTATTTTGACAAGCAAAAGGTGTTCAAACTTGTGGAGTTTTATCCTAATGACTTTTCAAACTTAAAGTTGTTTAATTTGGATTTTCAACTTGACAATTTATTGTGAATATGAGAAGCGTTGGAAGGTTTTCAGATTTCAAAAACCTTAGTCATCTCTCTATAAAGCTTGTTGAAACGGGAAAACATGTTACTTATCAGCAAATCTACAAACTGTTGAAGTTTGTACTGATTCTTCTTGTAGCTACTACAAGTGTGGAAAGATATTCTCGGACATGAATTATGTGATGAATAGATTGCGCAATAGCATGGACGATCAAAAATTGAATGATTATTTGGTTACCTTCATTGAAAGAAACACATTTTTGAAACTTAACAACAGTGATGTGATCGATCGTTTAAAATGAAGACTCGTCATGAGCAATTATAATTTTTCATATACTTTGTAGTTTACAATTAAGATATTGATGTGTAATTTTATGACTTTATAATGTCAAGCTTTTTTTATTTATATATTATGTCATTAAAAAATTTTTATTTGTGCACCATCATTACAAAATTGTTGGATTCGCCATGCACAATGATATATGCATCAAGATGAGAAATTTTTAACAAAAATTAAAAAATATTATATATAACTACTCTATGTAATAATTAATTGATATTGTGTTTATTTTAAGATGCATTAATTAATTTAATTAATATGGGTGAAATCCCATACCATACACGATCAAGGTACTTTCACAATTGGCCGAAGTGGCGGAGCCAACTATTATTTAGGTATATTAGGTATTGTTAGAGGCAACAATAGCCATACAATTTCACTAGAGTCAACTCAGACCATGTTTAGCTTCTATACACTCAAAATCTAAACCTCTTAAAAAACCGAAGGGTCAGAACACCCTGTTGTTTCGCTTGATGGTCCTAAGAACATAGCACCAACTATTATCCGAAGAACAATCTTCCCTTAATCATCTTCTATGCGTGTTTTTCTCAAATTTTGTATGGTTTTACGCAGATATTTTATGATTTGCAAAAACAATATATTTAAACTTCTATTAACAATAAAAGCTTTTTAGAACAATCGTGTTTACTTGTAGAGTATTTACACATTATATGTTTATTTCCTAGCAATTTCACCCAAGACTCGTGACCAGATTTCCCATTGGGTGTACTTGCTGAGTGGCGGACAGTTCAACGCAGATAATCCTTACTGTGCTGAAGCATGCCTTTTAATTTTGAGCTTATGACGGTACAGTTTACTTACTACTCGTTCAGGAGAAGGTTCTTGAATGTAGTTTCTGGACCCAAGAGCTGAACTTTCACAACATATTTTGCTTGTTAAGCATGCCAGATTCACAGAGGCATACCTACACTGTTAAGCGTGCTAGCCACAAATGGGGGAAGTGAGTGAATTAGAAGATCAAAATGATTTCATAGGAGATCAAAATGATCTTCTACCCAGCCAAGAATTTGGATCCGGAGCCCAGTTCCAAAAATCTCGCCTTCATTTGAGTCCAAATTAATAGCATCAATTCTGTGATTCCAACAAAACACTACCAAAAGGGAAGAACACTGAGAAGTCAAAATTTGTAATCTAAAGTTGGTAAGAAAAATCAGCCAAAACTTCAAACGATGAAGCAGATGAACAAAATCCATTGGCCCGGGCGGACGAAATTCCTTAAAATCACACATGTTCAAAAGCATCAATGATAGCTTTTAGCAGAATACGAGACAAAGAACATGAAGCTTTTTAAAAAAAGTTCACAGCAATAAAATTGTATCAAGCATTATGTCCATAGATCTCTGCCTTTAGCTTAAGTAGAGAACAGGACAGAAGAGACTAATACTGTCATCCACATCAGTGATAGAGGCATCAGTGATAGAGCGACGGATTATAAGATGAGCTATATGCAGATGGATTATAAGTTCCGTTCAACGCCGCCCGGTCGTAATAACCAGACCCGGCGATCGACTCTGATGGGTGGATGTAAGACTTCGGCGGAGCATGAGATCCGCTGAGCCCAACATATTCCCCAGGAAAGCTTGAACTGACAGGATTATAAAGAGATGGGGCTGCGCCCCAGCTATAAGAGCCGGCGAAATCCCCATAAGGCGTTCGGTCTGCCGCGCCAATCTGCAGGGGGTTATGCGCCGGCGGGTGCACTGGATTATGCGCCTGCCGTTGCGCCGAAAGAGCGGGCACAGATGAATCCAAAGTTCGAGGGCGCTTGCTGGAGGGCCTTTGACGCAGCTTCTTCGGGTCCTTGCCGTCGTTCGAGTTGGAGGCATTTGCCGGGGCAGGACCCCGCTTCGCTTGCTTGATTTCCTTCCTCTGTTTCTCCAACTGCTCGATGCGTTTCTGGTGATTCTCGATTGGATAGACCGAGCCTAGCTGGCACTCCTCCACGGTTTTGATGGTTTCCCTCAGCGCATCAATCTCCTTCACAATCGCCAGGTTCTGTGCCTCGTGTTAGAAAGAGGCGGTTGGGATCGCAGAGCAGCTTCATATTAAAAGCAAAGGGGGTTTAGGGGCATACCTGGGATTGGAGCGAATTATTCGCCTTCGCCCGAACTTCGTGTGCAATCTTCTTAGATTGCTTTATATAGGCTTTAAGCAAAGAAGCGGGCGGATATTTGCTCACTAGATTGAAAGCTAGGACATATCTAACCGCATCTAGATGTTTCCCTCTATTAGTTAGTTTGTCAACCAAATCTGTTCGAGAAACACGCTTAAAGGTATCATTTTCAGACCAAAAAGTCAATTGAAAGGGATGAAATGCATAAATGCGTCACATTCACACCCGAGGAGTTGGGTGGAGAAAATGAAGTCAATATAGGATAGTAATATAAACAAATTCAAGCAGCACCAGCAGCTTGTTTAGTTAAATAAGAAACCCTGAGATGGACAGGAAGATAAACTGGGAAAACCAGCTTAGATTAGTAAGACAGACAGCTAAAAAGGTAAAACCACACAAAAAAGACAGATGTTCTAATGGGTCTTGCCAACCAAACAGTTTGGGCTCCATGAACACGGAAATAAATTTAAATGAAAAATACAAAACAAGGTCAAATAAGGCAACAGATATTTTTTCTTACAAAATACAAACTTATGAAATTTGAATTTTCATTAAGAGCTCTTGGACAATAACTAAATCCAAATAAATCAAGATACGAAACTCCAACCTGAATCCGATTTCCTATTAGAATATGGATTGTATTCCTGAGCAATACTCCAAATCTCGATGAAACCATCACCATTGTTGTCCTTAGTGCTATAAAAAAATATTTAGGATCCCCTCTCCGTGCGAAAAAACGCACCGATTTGTGACTTCTCAGAGCTCAAAGCCTCGTGGTGATATAGGCTAGGGTGTGGGGTGTGCAACTGCAATGGAATCCTAGTGGCTTGTGGAATGTTTATTTACTACCTTAACACTAAATGAAATCTGACCATGCAAAGCACAACAATAATTAGAATCGAGCAATAACTATTAAACTCATGCAAGAATAAATAAACAAGAGATGAGCAGTAAAGGTTTTCCTCCGCGTTGAGGGCCAAAGCAAAACGCGTGGCGAATGGTTTGCTCCTGCAAATCACAAGCACATCTAGGGCAAACTTCCCAAATATTGAAATATCCAAACAAATAAGAGTTCACACTACTATATTTAATTCAGAAAAACAAGATCCATACAGCAAATAACAGTTCACAAAGCATGGGTGCTGCCGTCGGGTGGAGGTCCACTGTCCCGACTGCTGAAACTGTGATCCGGTGGTGTAAATGGCAGCTGGACGGTAAGCTGGCTGCTGGGAATAGAGGGCAGTGGACAGAGCGGGGTCTGCTGGATACAAATCAGAGCAGGGGTGGCTAGAAACGGGCCGCGGGGGGAAGGGATGAGGGCTCGTGGCTGGATTTGGGTGTGGGTTGAAGGGGTAAAGTTCTGGAAAGGTAGTGAGCATCCAAGAGGAATTTGAGGGCTTCGAAAATGCTGGATCAGGATTTCCAAGAGAGGCAAAAGTTTGGGTGGCTTAGGGGATGTTGGGGAAATAGTAGGTCGATGGCATGGAGTGAGGGGATCCTCGATAAAGGCAGTTGGAGGCTGGATTTTAGAGTGGAGGGTGCGACAATAGTGTAGCACGGCATGGACGAGCGATTTGCACTTTGGCCGTGCGGAATGGGGGAGGGGGACGGTGATAGAATTCTCGGTGGGGGATTTTAAGGAAAACGAAATACACAAATGGATATGAAGGATACAAGCCTAGGAGTCATCGTATAGGGCTTCGTGGAGTCGGCACCACGAGCGATGGCAATCCGGGAAGAAGGTTCTCCAAACACTCTATTTAAAATAAAACAAAACTAGGGCACCCTGCATTCGACGGTCATGAATGGTCGACGATGTGACGTGTCCGATTACATGATATAAACCGAAACATAACAATATAATATATGAAAAAGTATGAAACGGTGAGTCAGACGGATCCGTAGAGTCGGTCGCTAATCCGTTCAAGTCCTGCGCGAATATACGAATGTGGGTCCCTCTTTGTGACAAGCTAACTCTGATGGATCCCCATCAACTCCCCCCCGAATGAAAGGTCTTCATCACCGATGAATGGAGATGATTGTGCAATAGTTGAAGTCCAACGGAGAGTCGATTTAGCTGTGTAGCAGTAATCCAAGTGCCATTGGTGAAGGGTCGTCCATGTCAGTGCACTAAGTATCGGCACACATGACCATCTGAAGAGACATGCTCATGGGACGCAATCTTAGTAATGCTCTTAGCGCTCAAATCACGTGTATATGACTCCGGGGAGATCGGTGGTGAAAACGACAAAGCCATAGTAGATGAATTCACCGGTGGGCATGGCTCAAAAGTGGATTGGGTGTGTGGTGGGGAATGTGGTGGAAACTCAGGGGATCTCCATAGTACGGATCAACATATTCATAAGATTTGTAATATGGCGTCAGGATTTCACATTAAATACAGGATGAATTCTCATGTGTGTAGGGATATCCAGTTCATAGACATTTGTTCTGATGCGTCTCACGATTGTGTAAGGACTCATCCACTTAGCGCTTAACGTTTTTGGCAGACCCCCGAGGGAGCCTCTCGATGCAGATTCACATATTTACATGTCGACTCGCCCCTGGACTTCAACTACTGCACAATCCTCTCCATTCATCAGTGGTGAAAATGGCGAAGCCATAGTAGATGAATTCATCGGTGGGCATGGCTCAAAACTGGATTAGGTGTGGAGTGGGGAATGTGGTGGAGACTCAAGGGATCTCCACAGTACCGATCCACATACACGCAAAATTTGTAATATGGCGTCAGAATTTTCACATTAAATACAGGATGAATTCTCATGCTTGCAGAGATATCCAGTTCATAGACATTTGTTCTGATGCGTCTCACAATTGTGTAAGGACTCATCCGCTTAGCGGTTAACTTTTTGGCAGACCCATGAGGGAGCCTCTTGCCGCGGATTCACATATTTACATGTTCACCCTTCAGAAATATATGCTCTTGTTGGTGTTCATCTGCATTTGGTTGGGTTTGTTCATTGCTTGTAATGATTTATTGTCGGACTGACTTATGCAAATGATGTGCGAAAGACTCAATTGATTAACTAGGCAGAACTCTAATGGGATGGGAATAAGATCAATAGACTTCCTAGATTCATAACCTGACACTATATAGAACAGACTCAACCCAGTAGACCTATTGATTGAACTATTATATGCAAACTCCACGATAGGGAGTATAGAATCCAAACTAGATGTGTGCTCCCTTACTAGACAGCTAAGTAGATTACCTGAACTCCTATTTATCACCTCAGTCTGCCCATCAGTCCCAGGGCGGAAGGTCGATGAAAACTTCAAGATGGTGTCAGTCTTTCGCCATAGCATTTTACATAAATTGCTCATAAATCTCACGTCCTTATTAGACACTATATACTTTGTCAGACCGTGTAATTTAAAGATGTCACTCACAAATAACGTTGCGACGTGAATGCATCAACATTCCTACTACATGTAACAAAATGGGTCATCTTAAAAAACCGATCGACGACAACAAAGATCGAGTCATGCTTCCTAAGAGGGCGAGGTAGCCCGAGCACGAAGTCCATACTAATATCCTCCCAAGGGTGATGTGGAGCACGCAGTTGTGCTTAGTTCCCTTGACCATTTGACAGGTACGGCAATGTCGAACGACCCGAGACACATCCTTCAGGGTCGGCCAAGAGAAAGTCCTCCACAATAGCTATCGACTTGTCCTTCCCAAAATGCCCGACAACGCCTCTCGCATGCAACTTCTGGACTAGGTAATCATCATAAGAGGTCCTAAATATACATAGGCGGGAACCCCGATATAGGTAGCCATCAATAATCTAGAAATCCCTTGATGGGGTCCAGAGGGTCCCTAGATAAAAGTCGTATACAACTCTCCGAAATCAGGACAAGTTGGATAGTCCTTGATCACTCTCTCGAACCCATCCATTAGGGCTCTCCTCGTATGTAATAACGAGACTCGGTGGCTCAACGCGTCAACATGCTTTTTCTCAACACCGGCGCGGTGTTAAGAACATAGTGGAAATCTTGTAGGCACTCAACCCACTTGACATGTCGATGACTCAACTTCCTCTGTGAGTCTAAATATCACAGTGTCTGGTGATCAGAATAGAGAACAAACTCCCAAGATAGGAGGTAGTGTCGCCAATAACATAGGGACTCGACAATACCATAAAACTCTTGGCCATAGGTATAGTATTTTTGCTTGTCTTCGTTTAGTTCCTCACTAAATTAAGAAATGGGGTGGCCCTCTTAACTTAATATACTTCATATACTAACTGAAATCAGGGAGTTTCAAAACAGGAGGGGTAGTCAGCTTATCCATGATCCCTTTGAATGCTAAACCCTAAACGACTGCCTTCTGATGCATCGCTACGACATAAGGAGATCCGCTTTTGTGGTCCCTTTCAAGAAACTTCCTCTGGCATCTTCCTTTCTCGGAAAGACGCAGTGTGTGTTAGGTTTGGGCATCAAACCTTCAGCTGTTGCAGTAGATCAGCTCCAACTATTCAAGGAGTACTTTCCTTCCTTGTGTATTTTCTTAATTACTGTCCAAGTTAAGCTCCTAATGACTCTGCAAGGTCAGCTTGATGAGTCCTAAGAAGGACAGTGAGGTAAGGCACAAAAACAAGGTAATTTCATACAGGTGTTGCATGACTGTCGTCAGCTCTTGTCGTGAGATGTTTGGTCAACTCCTATAACGAGCGAAACCATCATTTTGTGTTGTTGAGACATGCGCCTCGGGAGAAAAACCGCAGTGAGCCGAGAATGGAAAGAAAGTAAAGGCCGGTTCCACTGATGTGGCAAAATCGGGGTTGTTGCTGAGAGTGGATTCTTGCTTTGGGGTAGGTCAAGTCTTAAGGGCAAAGGCGAGCGGAGCGAAGTTTTCCCCTAAACCTAAAGAAACACTATTCCAGCGACTTCCTCTGAACTTCAGTTCTGGGCCTACGATGACTATTTCGGGCTCCGTGATTCCTAATCCGGGTAAGGCCTTCAATGAAAAAGGAATGAAAGCAAGTAAGGTTCTACCTGTTTCAATGAGTGTTTTATTCTCTCAGCGAGGATTCAAGATGCAGAAATTTGTATTTGTTCATTGGTAGGGAACGGACAACCCTCATTTGTTTAGGTACCATTGAGATTTGTGTTTTTGTGTTTTTATAGGGAGAAAAACGCTTTACTAACATTTGTCGAGTGAGCTGAACCGGTATAGGGTTCTAAAGGGTGGGAGAGGTCACTTGGCTAAACAGAGTCTTCTGCCAGACGGACATGTGTACGGCCAAACGGATATGGGTACGGACAGATGAGGTATAAGATGGGTACAGACATGGGTACGCCCACGAAGTGAACAATTCACCAATTCTCTTAAGCGAGAGAACAATTTTGATGGTGAGAAGAGATAGATTTTACATCCCAGAGGGGCTATAATTGGAGATACCATTGTTTCTGGTACAGAAATTGATATATCAATGGGAAATGCCCTGCCTTTGAGTGTGGTTTGAACTATTACGTAATTGGAAGTGTGATTTGTCATTTGTAGATTCCCCTCCCACTTTTCTTCCATATCGTAAATTACATGCAATTTTTCTTCTATTCAATGAACCATTTCAATTGTGAGAAAAAGTACTGAAAGAGCTCACTAACGCTTCGTTATCGCTTGCGAACAAACAAAAGGAATGGAGATCGTCCGCTCTGTCAAGTTGTCAAGCCGTCGAGCAGGACTCTTCGTCTTCACTTCTTTAAAAGTGCTCGGAGAAAGAGTGGCTCAAGAGATGACAGATCTGATCGGGTGTTCATAATCTGGAGTCAAAGGATTCGAACCTTTGCATGTCGAAAAACCGATGTCTTACCACGTACCCTTTTGGAATCAAGTTTTCACGTAGTTCTTTTCGGACTAATCCGGAAACTTTTCTTCCAGGGCTTTAACAGACTATAAAAAATCTTCACTTTTGTCACGATTTTTATCAAGATCCACTTGCATCCCATGCAAAGCAGTAATTGAGGTACTTTCCCCGTGCATTTACACTTGGTAAAGCTATACCCTTGTCTTCTAAAGAGAATACGTTAAAGCCCAAAAGTAAGGCCTATGCTGGTATCTTTTTTTGAGATTACAAAATATGCAGAAATTTATGTAGGAGATAATATCAAGAAACTCACGATCTGAGTCTATATTGAAGTAAAAAAGAAGGGTGATCCTGCCTCTATTGAGGAGAGAATGAGCATACTTTGTGATCAGTTCGAGCAGTTCTAGTTCGTTGATGTTTGTCAAAGTAGCTGAGTTTCACTAGCATTGCTAGTGGTTAGTACGGGATCTTCAATAACATACCATTTACATTTCAATAACATCTTTGGGATGTGACCTTTTTCAGCAACTACCATCTTTATAGAAGAGGGCAAAGAGCGCCAGGGAAAGCAACCCTGCTAAGATCACCAGATCGAAGCCCGAGATTGTCGGACATCAATGGAGAGACATTGCGAAGAAAGAAAGGAGTTTCGCCTCAGCGATGCCATCCTCTACTCTTTCTTTTGTCAGGGATATCTGGTTTGTTCTAGCGGGATGCACTTTCTTGGGCTTTGGTGGGTGATAGCATCTTGCTGCTTCACTTTGCTCGCTCGATCTTAGATTACTCACTAAAGTGAAAGTAGTATGGAAAAACATTCCTTACTAAAAGACGAGAAAGAGCGTAAAACAAAACTCAATCTTTCTCAGAAATGTTGGGATAAAGAGCTCTATCAGCATTTCCGAGATAGAAAAGTGAAAAGAGAAGTTTTGAAACGACGTGTGTTTTGAGAGAAAATCAATCGAAGAAAAGAATAGAAAAAGGATCTATGCCATAGAGTGTCCTGATTTCATGCAAGTCTAACATAGAATTTCATCGGGGGATGGTTTGTCATACCTTGATCTATGACTGGTTCTTCCATCTCCTTTTCTGAAATATTCAGCTTTGATTCACTTCTTGAAATATTAGCTTCAAGATTCTTCATTTTCCTTCCCCTTTTGAAGCTAATAGAACTTCACTGACTCAATTTCTTGAGTAGCGAGAATCTTTCCTAAGAGGCAAAGGGTCCAAGCCATAGGAAAGCACTTGAGTAGAAGGGGAAACTCGAAGCAAAAGGAACGAAAAGCACACCTTATAGGTAAATCAGCAGTTGAAGAAGTTGACGGAAGCAAAAAATGGGTTAACCTGAGATGGATAATTTCTCTATGAAATTTGAAGATCCTGCTTTGAATTGGAAGCCTCCTGAAGTCCGGCTTAGCTTCAGGCACGAGTCAAGAACAGAAGAAGGGGATCGCCACAATCAATCAAGCAATCAAGTAGCAAGCTAAAAGCTGTTGTTTGGATGACTTTCTTATAGAAAAGCAAAAAAGGAATTCTTGGAGTAGCCCGCCCAGTAGACAGCGAGACAACCATTGTGGTAGACGAGAGCAAAGGAAAGACTTTGCTATCGCTCGCCTTCTCTAAAGAAAGCCACTTTCGGGGGAGAACTCTTGCTCATGGGCTCCCATAGAGACAAGAAATAAGATGCAGAGGATACTCTGAATTCAGAGTGAGCCTCTATCCTATGTTTAGAAGTAGAGAATAGCAGTCCCTTCTTCGGTATCGGGACAACTCCCCACACGAAGAAAGGAGCGACTCGCCAGACTCGAACTCACTCTATCTGCCAAGCACTATACCTAAAGGTCAGGAGATTTCTCACCGGGTTAACCAAAAATACTGACAGCGCTAGAAAACTGATGTGTGGAATGTGAAGCATGGAATCCTAAGTCCCAGCAAGGTAGTTAGACAAAGAGACCAGTAGTGAGAAGTAGCTGACCAAATGCGCCCGGTCATGCAAGCTCGATACCCACGGAGCGGTGTTGAGGCCTCGAAATCTTTCTCATCAGAAGTTGGATTTGCTTTCCCCTAGGATCGGACCAAGACAAGTTTACACTGGCCATTTCTGAAAAGCATCAATCTTGGCGCATAGCCAGTGAGACCCAGGCTCAGATTCCTAGTCGCCATTCTTGTTCTTGTGCCAATCCCAATTTCATTCTTTTTGAAAAAAACACTCCAAAGACTTCACTATCGTTCGCCTCGGATACTCCAAGCTCCCCGACTCTAAGGGAGAGAATGAATGCACTACTTCTTAGTGCACTTGCAGGGGTCACTCAAACACTCCTTACAAACGGATATTAATTAGTACAATAATGAGTTCTTCCTTTCTGGGAGTGGCATGCGAATGCTAAGCCAACAAAAAGAGATTCAAGGCACCTTTTTTCTTTGTGACCTTTAGAAAAGAAACTTCGTCATCGCTCGCCTTACTAGATCAAATAGGGCTTATTACTTAATAACTGGGATATAAATGCAACTACGGGATAAAGCTGGGTAGAGTAGAGCCTTTTTTTAGTACCTGAAACCTCAAAACTCTTTTTCAGAGATTCAAAGAAATGCATGAGTTATGGTAACCACGCCTCATCCATCAACTTTTATACGAATTTTCATTCAGAAGTTAAGAAAACATAATTCAAGGTTTTTACACTGAATAGCAGAATGACCCGGCTTACCATTCTATTCAAGAAAATGAAAGTTGCATGAAGTTCTATCCCGCCTTCTCTAAGAAAGCCTTAACCTTTGGTGAATAGTAATGAGTCTTCATTGGTTCAGTGGCATCTTTGTAAGGATCTTCCTTATGAATATAGTCTTCTCTACAGAGAGAGGGGCTGCATAGTCGACTGGTAGAACAAGGTCCCACGCCTCCCGACCAACTAGGAAGGATGAGACATAAAACGTCTTCAGGTCTTGCACAACCAATACCTCCATTTTTGCCATGGATTTTGTGAGCCCATCAGGAGTGCGCATCGTCTGGACCTCTTTTTCGGGGAAGAATTTCATTTCCCTCTCGTATGTCACCTTACTCACTTCGGCCTTTGGACGACTAAGTCAGCTCGGCTTCTCTTTCTGAACCTTCATCATTCTTTGAAGAGGGAATTGCTAATGATTCCGACCGGCTCTGTAGTTTTGAGGCTGGCTTAGATCTTTCTGTCGTTTTGGGGAACATTTTGGCCTTAACTTCTGCTTTGGTTGGCTCCCTTTGAGGGGTCGCAGGGGCAGAAGGCTGACCGAGAACGCGACATCAGGATCAACTCGGGCAGAAAGAAAGCATTTGATTGAACTCTTATTTGGTGTCAAGGTCATAGCTATTCATAGTCATCGACTCCCGGGAAAGGGTAGAAGGATGGGACCTCTTATGGGACATGCAATGCATTACAGATGTATGATTTGAACGAATCCTTTTCTCTTATCCTTATCTGGAACTCTTCTCGATTCTGAACAAAGCTTAGTAAATTCACGAATGCTTTCACCATACCACATTTTCTTTGTTCCTGATACGTACGCATATTTCCACACATATATGGAATATATGATATTTCACATATGTGTCTGAATCATATTTGCGCAGGGCTAGATAGTACGTAAAGTCATATTCCAATTAAGATAAGATCAGATTATTAATTATCTGTATATAATTCATAACAATAAAATGTAATTTCGAAACTCAGATTCTGTTTAAGCATGTCTCACAATTTGAATTTCTTATAAGAATTGTCAATTTTGGATCAGGGAAATATCATGCTTCAGAGAATGCTACATATCTGATCCGCTCTTTCGCTTTCTACCCAAAGAGATGATTACACCTGTGAACAAGTAACATTCCCTGGCCTCAGTGAGTCTGAATATCCATCAACCTTATCCCTCACGACATCAGATTGAAAGATCTAAACCTTCATCTTCAGAGCGGAAATGAAAGTGATCAAAACATCTAAGAAAAGATCGGTGTAGTCGCACATAGGGACATATCTATCAAAAGAAGGAATGGATCTCGAGCCCGCCTCCGTGTTCGGCGTGAAAGCATTGGTCTACCTTTTATGTTTTTTAAGATGATCAATGGAAATGGTCCATCCTATATGATCAGTGAGCGCCAAAGCCACACCTTGACTATAGCTTCACAGTGACAACCTTGATCGAATGTGTAGGTTAGGTGGGAGGTGCACAACGACCAATCTTAAAAGACTACGTTTTCTTCTAAGGATGTCTAACCGCCGTACCGATCATTCGGGTGGGGGGGGACACTGCGAGGGGGGTAGTTTATCTGGGGCGGATGCCTCCTCTTTACCCTAGGCCTTCATTCACTTTTTTGTCTTATTTCCCTATAGACCTGGGATACCAATGGCATGGACAAGATACCATAAGACTCTTTGGTCACAATCTTAAAAAAGTACATAAGATATAATGATACACTTTAGTGTAAAGAAGATTGTGACCAAAGAGTCCTATGGTATCTTGTCCATACCATTGGTATCTCAAGTCTATAGGGAAATAAGCCAAAAAAGTGAATGAAGGCCTCGGGTAAAGAGTCGATGTCACTGAGAGCAGACCCACCTTCCTTCCCCCATTATATCTTCTATCTTGGGTGAGCTTATGCGAAGCCAAGAGGTCTGGAAAGTACAAGAAGGCCACAACCTTCTTTGCCAAGGGACTGAACTATCTATTCTATCTGATACTGAACTATATGCTTGTTACCAGGCAATTGAACTCTAGTGAGGGGGAGCTCTTCGGCATGAAAGAAGAAATTTTCAAGAATTCGCTTCTCCGCTCTCCATTTTTGCGTATACAAGTTGTGATTTTCAACTCTTCCGATTGAAAATCAGTCTCCTTATTCAATTCGATGTAACAGCTTGTTGGCTTAGCAGCGACTCCCTTTGAATGCTCGAGTAGCCGCCGCGGTCCACTGAAAGTCGCCTTTGCGGAGGAATCTCATGAAAGGGGCCATAAAGGTGTTAAACCCCACTAAAACTCCTATAAAAGGTAGCAAGTCCATGGAAACCGCAGGTCTCATGGTATGGGCCAATCACTTATGGACTTGATCTTTCAGGGTCAACAGATACTCCAGTGGAGGAGATGATAAATCCTACGAAGTGGATTGACTCGGCCAGAAACGAACACTTTTTCAGGTTCATGAATAACTTCTCCTTGTTGAGGACATCAAAAGGAGCATTAAGTGCATGAGGTGGTCAGCCTGAGTTTGACAATAAATCAGGATATCTTCAAAATATACGATTAGAAACTTGCTCATATAGGACTGCAACACCTGTGTCAAAAATCACATGAAGGTACTTGAGGCATTTGACAGCCCGGACGGCACAACCAGACACTCATACAAATCATCCTTGATCTTGAATGCAGTCTTCCACTCATCTCCTTCTCAAACTCGGATATGGTGGTACCCACTATGAAGATAGATCTTAGAGAAGATCTAAGCACCTGTCATCGTGTCTAGAAAATCATCGAATCGGGGAATGGGGAAGCGGTGCGTCACAATAATCTTATTGATCGCTCGACTATCAATATAATGTGCTACATGCTATCCTTCTTAGGGGTAAGATGGGCAGGGACCGCACTGGGCTCAAGCTCTCCCAAATGAAATGTTTCTGAAGAAGCTCATCGACCTGTCTTTTGAGCTCATCGTGCTCGTCAAAATTCATATGATAATGGAGCGGGTTTGTGAGGGAGGCTCACGAGACTAAACCAATGGCGTGTTGAATATCCCTCAGCAGTGGTAACTAGTTGGGGAGCTCATCAGGTATGAATGTATGATGTCGATAAACTCATCCAAAAGAGAACGAACATCTGGGTGGGGATCAGGTGCTTCAGTAGGGAAATTAGAGGCCATGATGGCCACCACTACATAAAGAATACCAGCGTCGGCATTGTCTTCCAAAAATTCGTTTCGTCTCAAGAAGTGTATGGGTCTCGAGAAACTAGTATTAACTGATGGCTCAATCCGACCCTTGGATTTCTCCTTGGATTAGGCGAGGGACAACTTGATCTTCTGACACCTATCATAAAAGACATGCATGTTCAATCGACCGAAATACGTAGCCTCAAGATTGTATAGTCATTGTCTGCCCAACAATTCATGAGCGACGTCAATAGGGATAACGCCACACCACACTCGATCCTCAAAAGTGACAAGGATAATAGGAACAAGACACCTATGTGTAATCGGAACCGCAATCTTCTCTACCCAAATGACAGGATAGGGATGGGGTGAGGCTAGGCCTTCACTTGCATACGCTCTAGACCCTTTTAAGCCATGATATTCACACAACTCTCATTATCTATAGCTAATCTCCAAGAACCACCTACACTGGGGAAATACTTGTCAAAAATAGTGGTGTGGCGCCAATCCTCATCCGTGCGAGAGGTGTACAAGAAACATCTAACTACTCCCATATCCAAGGATCTCTCATTGTCACTCTCACAACCCTCCTCAACGGTGGCCGCAATCTCCTCAACGATCTCCTCCTCGGCCTCAAGACTAGGCCTTCCATCCTCAATAAGCAGGTTCCGCGTAAGGCACTGGGACGTTACGTGTCCCCTTCATGAACATCTATAACACTAAATGTCTACCGGTTTGGGATGCTCGGTATTGGTAGCCTTGCCCTTCGTGTCCACGGGGGCATAAGGGGGCACAGTAGTTGCGGCCTGTGGTGGGCCAGACCTCCTAAATGTCGAGCCGTCAAGCCTAGAGGAACATTGTCTTGGCCCCGAAGAGCGGAGGTACTACTCGTACTCTAAAGCGAGTTGATAGATCTGTTGAACACTCTTGAAGCGATGTAGGATCAACTCTCTACAAATATCAGAACGAAGGTAGGCCCTAAAACGAGAGGAGGTGGGAATGTACTCCTCTGAAATATCACTCCTAACCACAAGCTCAGTGATAGTAAGCGTCCCTTGGCGTAAGTCATGCAACCAATCAAGTAACTGGTCTCTGTAGGACGCAAGGAGATACTTGTCTTTAGTTTCTGCTTCATATCATTCCATCAAGCGATGGGAAAATAGTCTTCCCGATCAGCCGTACTCTTTGCACTGGTCCAAAATATTTTAGTTTGGGCGTGCAACTTCATTTTGACAAATCAATCATATCGTTCATCACTCAAGGTTGTGCCACTCGAAATATTGGTCCATGTTCAGGAATCAGTCGCTAAAATTCTTCGGATCTATGGACCATCAAAGGAAGCCAGGAAGGGGAATCAATGCAAATCGTCGAATACGCCTGGTGATGTCATCCTCATGTGGATAACCACCTCAGCGCTGCTTCAAAAAATCCTCATACACATCTTGGGAATAATTGTATCAAGTATGTGGAGGGACATGCTCTCTACGTCCGGGATCAGAATAGTCATCACGGTCATGATCATGGAGACCGTGCGGAGGTGCACGATATCAATGATCATATGGATATGCACGGGGCCCGTCGCGGTAGGGTGGATGCCTGACATAAGTAGGGCCTTGTCGACGCTCTGAGGTGTGCTTCGAGTTCGGCCTCAAAGATAGAATGGGGTCTCGACGGGGAATATCATGATGGTGTCGCTCAAGGGGAGGCTGAATACCTGTCGAGAGTTGATCTGGACATGTAGAAATATTGGGATCATCCTCAGGTGGCTCCTCAAGCCGGACTGGTATGTCTCTAAGGTTTTCTAGATTTTCTAACCGATTATTCATTTCTGCAAGGTCATGGTGGAAGTCCTGAAATTGGGTGCACAATGCCCATAATGTCTAAAAGGTCCAAGACAAGTCATTGAAATTTGGTTAGAGATGTGCTTGAATTCGAATTATTTATTCGGTCATCAATGATGTGTGATTCAGACATTGGGGATTTATAACCCTACCACTACAAAGCATGGGCGTGCCCCTGACCTGGCTCTGATACCAAATGATGTAGGGTAGGGTGTAGGAGTGGAACTACAATGCAATCATAGTGGGTGGTGGAACACTAAATGAAATGTGACCATGCAAAGCAGAACAACAATAATCAAAATCGAGCAGTAAATATTAAACTTATACAAGAATAAATAAACAAGCAATAAGCGGTATTCCTTTTGGGCTAGCAGGTAAAGGTTTTCTTCCACGTGGAGAGTCAAAGCAAACCGCGTGGCTAATAGTTCCTTAAAATCACAAACACATCTAGGGCAACTTCCACAATACTAAATATCCAAA
This sequence comes from Platanthera guangdongensis, assembly GCA_039583875.1. Lineage (NCBI taxonomy): Eukaryota > Viridiplantae > Streptophyta > Magnoliopsida > Asparagales > Orchidaceae > Platanthera > Platanthera guangdongensis. The sequence continues at coordinate 8,067,216 of CM077158.1, forward strand.
CAAATAAGAGTTCACACTACTATATTTAATTTAGAAAAACAAGATACATGCAACAAATAACAACTCACAAAGCATGAGGGTTGTCGTAGGATGGAGGTCCATTGTCCCGACTGTTGAAATTGCGATCATGTGGTGTAAATGGCGGTTGGACGGTAAGTTGACTGCAAGAAATAGAGGGCAGTGGACAGGGAGGGGTCTGTTGGATACAAATAAGAGCAGTGGTGGCTAGAAACGAGTCACAGGGGAAGGGATGAGGGCTCGTGGATGCAGGTGTGGGTTGAAGGGTAAAGTTTTGGAACGGTAGTGAGCTTCTAGGAGGAGTTTGAGGGCATCAAAAATGTTGGATCAGGATTTTCAAGATAGGGAAAGTTTTTGGTGGCTTCGGGGATGTTGGGGAAACAGTACATCAATGGTATGGAATGAGGGGATCCTCGATGAAGGTCGTTGGGGGTTGGATCTGAGCGTGATGGGTGTGATAGTATTGTAGGAAGGCGTGGGCAAGCTGTTTGCATGATTGTCGTGCGGAACAGGGGAAACGGGGTTAGGTTTTTCGGCGGGGGATTTTGGGAAGGTGGGGGCTGTGAAAAAAATGAAATATACAAAGGGATATGAAGGATACAAATCTAGGAGTCGTCACCTAGGGCTTTGTGGCATCAACACCACAAGAGATCGCCAAAATCCGGGAAGAAGGTTCTCCAAATTCTACAATGCCTCCATGACATCCTTCACACACTCATCTATATTAAAACAAAACTAGGGAACCCCACATTCGATGGCTATGATTGGTCGGAGATGTGACATGTCAAATTACATGAAATAAACCAAAGCGTAACAAAATAATATATGAAAATGTATGAAAATGACGAGCCTGGCGCATCTGTAGAATAGGATCGTCGATCCGATCAAGTTCACCTGCGTGAATATGCGAATGTGAATTCCGCCTTCTGGCGAGCTAACTCTGATGGATAAGCATCACGTGATAATTTAATCTCCTCGATGCTAAGAGAAAACTCACAAAGCTTCATGTATTGAGTTGTGCTTAGAGAAGGGAGATAATCCTAAATGAGGTCAAGATCACATGATTCTGTCATTCAAGATGTTCAAAGAATTAAGTTGCATGACCTAAGTTCGCAATAACACTTCCCCCACCCTCCTGTAATCTTAGAAGAAGAAAAAAGATAAGAATAATTTCACACTATAAATATGAAAACAACTTGCTCAGTTCCACGTTGTTATGGTTTCAGGAAAGGTGGATTACTATTGCAGGTGAGAAACCCTTAAGGGCCTTGAACACATGTATCTTACTATATTACTCAAATAATTTATTTTATACTCCACACTTGCTGTAGGAGTTTCTAGAGCAAGGATATGTACGTCTGAGTTCTTCACCTTGGGGTGCACCGGTGCTCTTTGTGAAAAAGAAGGACGGTAGCTTAAGGATGAGTATTGATTATCGAGAACTGAAGAAATTGAAGGAGACAAACAAGTATTTGATCCCTCGTATCGATGACTTGTTCGATCGGTTGATTGGCTCTACAATGTATTCCAAGTTAAATTTGAAATCCAAATATCATGAGTTACAAATAAGGGAGTGTGACATCCTGAAAGTGACGTTCAATAGACGTTATGGACATTATGAGTTCACTATAATGTAGATTGGGCTTACGAATGTGTCATCAATATTCATGAATTTGATGAACAGGATGTTTTGAGAGAATCTAGATCGGTTTGTCATAGTTTTCATAGACGACATCTGGGTGTAATCCCAGTCAGAGGAGCATGAGGATCAATTGCGCGTGGTTTTGAGTATCTTGAGAAGGCATCGGCTTTATGCTAAGTTCTCAAAGTGCAAATTTTGACGATCTTCAGTGTCATGGAGAGGGCGTTGTTGTAGATCCGTCAAAGATTGTAGCGATCCCCGACAGGCCTGAGTTGAGGAATGTGGTGAAATTCCAGAGATTCTAAGGATTTGAAGGCTACTATTAGCGCTTCTTGGAGAACTTCTCGATGATTGCATTTCCTCTCACTACTTTGATCAGGAAGGAGATAGATTCGTTTGGACGCTAAAGTACAAGAGCGAGATCTATGGATACAATTTTTTTGTTAGTATAGTTGAAAAGTACAAAGAGCACTACGAATCTTTGAAAATATTTTCTTATGAATTTCATAGATCTTATGATTTTCATCGTCTTGAAAACTCATATAATAGAACATTACGAGATTTAATTTGTTGTACATCAAATATATGAAAATAAAATTGATGGGGATCCATCAGACCATGCTTCAGGAGGGATTTGTCGCAAGGCGGGACCCACGTTCGTGTATTCGCGCAGGAAAGCTTGATCGGATCGTCGATCTGACTTCGCAGATGTGTCTGGATCCGCGTCGCAAATCAAAATCACATGTTACTTTATTTTTTGGTTTATTTTAGTGTATTTTGGGAGGTCTCACCTCCGGCCAATCATAGTCGTTGAAGGTGGGATGCCCTAGTTTTTATTTTCTTATAAATAGTCATGTAGTGGGTTGTCTTAAGGGCATTGCAGATTTTGGTGATAGTATTCCCGGAATCTCGCAATCCCGCAACGGCGCCGACTCCGTGGAACACTAGGTGACGACTTCTAGGTTGGTATCTTCCTTCCCAAGCCCTCTCCTAACCCTAACCCTCTTTTTCCCCCTCATAAACCACCGGTCGCAGCCCCCATAACCCTAAACCGTTGGCTGTTTTGGTTGTTGTTGCCCTTCCACGCAGTCGCACCCCCCTTTATGTAACCATCCAAAGTTGTCGGCCACTCTGTCCCCTCAGCAAGTCGCCACCCTCACGCCACCCCTTTCTCTTTGTCGTCGCCCCCTCCTACTCAGCAGCCACCGCCGCCCCATCCTGTCCCCTCTCAGGTCACCGTCGCCCCTCCAACATCCTCCCCACAAGTTGGTTGATACTCCAGCCGTCGGCTTCCTTTCCCCCACAGCCCCTCCTTCTGTGGATCCACTTTTCACAGCCCCTCCCCTCTAGATCAGTCCAAATCTAGAGCATCCAGCCATGATCCGCTATTTTTCCCCGCTCGGTCATCATTCCTTAGCCCAGATCCGCTCTAAAAACAACAGATCTATCTACCCCCCCCCCCTGCCAGGATCTCTACCTACATGGTTGGATCTATCCATTTTCGGTCAGATTCAACCTTCCATCGCCGAGGCCAGCCACCTACGCTATTTCCAAAAACATATCCGGCTTCGGAATTTCCAGTGTCTCGGTCAACCCACTACTTTGGTGAGTCCCTTGTTGAAAATGGAGATGTTCACAACAAATAATGTATGTTTCTTGGTGTTGATGCGCGGAAACGGCACCGCCTAGTTAACGGGTTGTTCGGTCTCACGAGCTAGGTGAAGAAGAGGGTTGCGGGGATAGAGGAGAGAAGGAAGCTTCTGAGTGCTCGAGAGTGGAGCAAACGCTTGTCCAAGGGTTGCGGGGATAGAGGAGAGAAGGGTGTTGATCCGAGTGCGGAGATGGTTGGGAAGGTTGATCAGGAGCTGTCGAGCAGACGGTTACTTTGACGGTTGTGCTTGCAGGTTGATGCTGAGAGAGTTAAGTTGAGCTGAGGAGAGGAGAGAGGGGCCGCTAGCAGCGGCAACAGCAGACTTCGCCCGCCGCGGCTTAAATGTCACTCTTGCGACGGGCTTTCCTTTGATTAATGTTGAGAGTTACAGCTTGTATTACACCTTTACAAGAAAGTAAATAAAGGGTACACTGGGGAAGCTGGCAGCTAAGGAAAGGATGCCAGAAGAGAGGCCGCGCGGACTGAAGAGCAAGGTCGGCAGGCCGCGCGACTAAGGGTAGAGAGGAGGCCGCGCGGACTGGCAACTGAGGCCGGCAGGCTGCGCGGTTACAAGAAGATGGGATGCGGACTGAGAAAAAGAGTCCGCAGGGGGGTTGTTGGCTTGAGCTTGTCGTCGGGAGTCCTCGAGCGCGAGAGTGATGAGATTGTTCCGACTGTTCAGAGTGTCCCCAAATGAGAGGCATGGGGGTTTATTTATAGGCCCGAGGAGGTAACGGCTTTCGGTGACGTTACCCCCGGTGAGACGGTAACTTGTGCGAGTAAAGAATGGAGTCCACCGAGTCCGCGAAGTCCGCAAGAGGCCGAGCGATCTGGAACTTGCTTCTGGAACTGGTTCTGCTGGCGGCAGACTGGGAAGAGTCTGCGTCTGTTGTGCTAAGCGAGCCCGCGCCAAGACTGTGCGGGCTGAGGAATAAGTCCGCCTGTTGTTGGGAAGAAGCGGGTGGAGGCTGAGTGGCGGACTGCGGAACGAGTCCGCCCCTGCTGGGCTGAGCGAGCACGCGCTAGGGGCACGAGCTGAGGAGGTTGTCCGCCTGCTGCTGGGGAGAAGCAAGTGTTGGTTGAGTGGCGGACTGCGAGACGAATCCGCGGAGTCCGTTGCTGCTGAGCTGAGCGAGCACGCGCTAAGGGTGCAAGCTGAGGGATATCCGCTGAGTCCGCGCCTGCTGGGGAGAAGCGAATGTAGGTTGTTGAGTGCCGGTCTGCAAGAAGTATCCGCTGAGTCCGCCTATGCTGTTGAACGATGAGGCCGCCTGCTGCTGAGAAGCTGAAGCTGGGGTTCATCAATGTAGGCGGACTGGAAGATTTGACTGCACTTCGAGTCCGCCCAGCTCGCGGTGAACGGGAAATGTCCATTGATCTTTGCGGGTAGCCGGAGAGCTGAAGCGTCCGCGCTCCTCAGGCAGACTGAAGTCTTGGACTGAGGGATGAGTCCGCCCAGCCCGCATTGGACGAGATTAGTGTTGGAGAGCTGGAGCAAGTCCAGGCTCTTGGGTGGACTGAGATGGAGTGCAGTGTTCGTATTGGTCGACTGGGCGACCTAGCGGACTGAGGAGGCAGGTCGCGCGGACTGGCGGCCTGGGCTTGGCGACCTGGCAGGTCGCGCATTCTGGCGAGGTGGGCGGCCTGGAAGCAGGCCGCTTGACAGTGTGGCGGTCTAGTCTTCTTGAAGAGCAACCTGCAGGAGCGGGCTGAGGGAGTCCAAATCCTGCAGTATGCGGCTTGTTGTCGGCCTGGGCGGATAGACATCCGAGTCCGGCAAAAGGGGGACCTGTTGAGGCAGTTGCGGTTTAGATGACAAGGCGCGCGGCCCGCAGGGACGGACTGGAGAAGCAGTCCGCGGCCCCTGCCGACCAAAGGAACACTGCGCGGCATGGGCGGTCAGACCGCTGAGACCGTCCAAGCCGTGCGGCCTGAGCGGACAGAAAAACCCTGTCCGCCAAACCTAAGACGTCGCGACCTCCAGGAGGAACCTGGAGCAGGCCGCGACTAGCGAGCTGGCTACCTTGGGAAGGATCGCCGATTTCTGGGTTAACACTTGGATATGCAAGTTCTAATATTTGACAAATTACCGAGATAAGTAATCATTTTGAACAAATGAAATATTACTCAAAAGTTCGAAGGTGGTGGCTAAAAATAGTAGGATAGCAAAGACCAAGTATATAAAATGAAAGTTTGGTGGGCTGATATTAACACTATCAATACTTATGTCCTATGTTGTTAAAGGAATGCCTAAGGCCCAAAGCTCACCGGGCTCAAACGTTTACGCCTTTATGCGTCTTATTTGCGCCTTTGGAACATAAAAGGCGCACCTGAATGAAATTTTTGTCGCAATTTTTTTACAAAAATAATGTAAGAACTCGATAATTTTTTATTAATTTAGTGTTTGTGAAAGATAATTGTGCGTTGAAACTTATATATGATGAAGTCAACAAATAAATTCTATTTTTTAAGTGATATAAACGATAGCAATGAATGATTAATTAGTAGACTAGATCAAGAATTTGATCGAGAAGCTGAAATGATGTTTTATGCTGATTATTTAAAGTGGATGTGATTGCGCCTTGCCTTCGCCAAGCGCGCGCGTGCGCCTTGAGCCTTGCGCCTAGGCTCCAAGATCCATTTGCGTCTTGATGAGCCTTGTGCCTTTAATAACTAAGCTTATGTGTGATAAGTTCAAATGTCTTGGGTACATTATTCGAAATAATGAAGATCAGAAGATGTTGATGAGTATGTATGTTTGTATATGTATGAATGTATACCTCGATACTATATATAAGAATGCATACTAAAAATAAGGGAAAACACAATTTGATGAAACAACCATCTTTGAAATGTTACTCACTTTTTTTACGATTTTTACGTTTTTATAGGTTACTTTAATTTGTGTGATTTTATATTTTATCAAAAAAAAAATATGTCATCAACCTTTCAAATTTTATTAACTATTGTATTTGAGGAGAAAAATTTTTCATTGAGATGACGAACAGTAATGTACTGTCACACCGAAGTATTGAGGGATCCAATGCAGGACTATCTTTGTGTGTGTGTTAATATATTATACAGATAAGACTAAGTAGTTAAAATACAAAAAATGATATGAATATTATGTGATAAATGATATTACAATAAGAAGGCAGTATGATGAACTCACAATTAGGTCAATGATATTACAATACAAGGCATCAAGATGAACTCACAATTAGTTCAATGATAATGTACAAAACTACAAATCCAATGGTTGGTCGATGAACCTATCAATTTTAATTTGTCCACTTGTGCATTTTTCTATTTGTATTGTTCATCAAAGGCACAGTCTATGGTTTGATCTAGCAAAACCTTCCCTTCATAGTGAACATTTGGGCCTAGCCTTGTTTTGTTTTTTATTTCCATCACTGATATTTATTTTTTGAAAGTAGGTTTGGCTTGTTTGAATAAAAAAAAGAAGGGGTGAAGCTGAAATAGAGAACTTTATAGTTGTAAATTAAATGCAAAGTGCAAATTGGTATTTGCATTTTTCAAAAAATCACAATATTTCTTTATTCTGTGTTGACTTCATCAATCCCACTATAAACACACCTGATTTTTGAGCTAAAAAGATATGCTGCCGATTAAAGACAGCGGCATAAATGCATAATTCTCACTCCATTTCTCAGTCAAGAAACATTAACTGCAGTCTACTCCACACATAAGGTTTCCCCAAGTTTTTCTATGTTTGAGCTATCATCAAACCCTCTTAAGTAATTTCTGTCCCTTTAAAACAGAAGTATAGAGTGAAAAAAAACCATATTTAAACCCATTGGTTGCTGTCATTTACTTGAGAAACTTGAGGGTTCTCTTCCCAACCTCCACATGCCCATGATTTAATCTTGTATTTCTATCCTCTTCTTATCTCTCCACAATTTCCGCCTCCATTTGGAAAATTAATCTCGAGTTCTCATTTTTTCAGCCATTACCCGTACAGTTTCAAAAACCTCATGTTATTTTACAACACATTTTGGTACACAATCATCACCATTTTGCGGTAGTTGTTTGAGGCGTTCACCAACTTCCCTTGGACACCATTTAAGAATGCCACCTTAATACATGACCTAATGAGATCCTTTCAATAGTGAATATCTAAGCCTCAATTTAAGTTTAGATAGTGTATGAACCTAACACAACAACACTCAACCCTTTATCCCGCTATAGTGGAGTCGGCTATATGGATCTTTTGTCGCCATTGTGCCCTATCTTTAATCATAATCTCACTAATGCAACCAAAATACATCATAACTTTTCTTATAGTTCTATTCCAAGTCTTTATTAGTCTACCTGATGTAGGGGTAGGCTAGTGGTGCACAAAACCTACAACGCTAGGTGATCGTGCAAGGGTGACACGCTAATCCAACTCTACATGTAATGCAATGATCGGTATTTGACAAATAATTTAAGCAATGTAAGTTTTAGCACCACACAGATATTTGAATAGAAAAATAATTATTTATTTAGGCAATTGGAATGACTTTCCTACGCTCGGAAGGCCAAAGCAAAGCGCGCGGCGAATGTCCCCTCCTGCAAGTTATTAGTGCACCAAAACAAATTTCCACGAACAGAAATCGCAGCAATATATGATAAATTACCAAATGCAAATGTGAATCAAATAGTACAATACTACAAACGCTCACAAAGTAGAGGGCTGAACCGAGACACTGAAGATTTGGAGGGCCGGATGTGTAGATCGGCGATCGGAGATGGAACCGGTGGCGAGGCGACGGTGACGGTGGCTGCCCTCGGCGGAGAACGGTGGGAACGGACAATAAAATGGTGGATCCGGCCACGAAAACGTAGATCCGGGACGGGGGTGGGTAGATCCGCTATTTAGGGTCGGATCCGGGCAAAAATGGAAAGTTTGTGTGGTGGAAATAACGGATCGGATGGCTATAATCCTAGATCTGGACTGATCTAGAATTTTTGGGCTATTAGGATGGTGGATCCACGGAGGGGAGATGTGGGGGTGGCCGGCTAGGGCAAAGAGGCCCTTGGGGTGGCCAGATTTGGTAAGAGGTGATGGCTGGTCGGCCAGCAGTGGGGAGGGGACAAGAGGTGGAGGCGGTCCTGTAGCGACGGTGGAGAGGCGGCGGGTTTGAGGAGAGGAGGCGGGTCGGGCGGCGGAAAAGGGGTAGCAGGCCGGCTGTTTTCCGGGGGCTGGAATGGTGGGCTGCAGCGGGTGAAACGAAGGTTTGAGGCGTGGAAAATGGGGGTAGGGATTACCTTCGGGAGGAGTTTGGAGGCGTAGGAGTCGTCACCTAGGGTTCCACGGCGTCGGCTTAGGGAGGGATCGCGGGATTCCGGGATTCAATGTCTCCAAAATCTGCACTCTTTGGTTCAGCCACTTAGACCAATATTTATAAGAAGATAACAAATTAGGGCTTCACCATCAACGGCTATGATTGGCCGGTGGGATCGGCCACTAAATACATGAAAATAAACTAATATATGTTTTTGACTCGCGGCGACGTGCCAGACGCAACTGCGGAGTCCGATCATCGATCCGGGCACGCCATATATAGTAAGTCGCCAAATCAGCCCCGAACGGGCCCAAAGCTCGTGCTCGTCTCTGCTCCGCATCACTACCCCTCCCCTGTTTAACATGCTTGCCGACTAAACTCTCACAACACCTAACAGGTGCCGCTAATGATCTCCTTTGTACCAAAGCATCTTAGTTGAGCTTCTCGCAATGGTGTATGAACCTAAAAAAGGGAAAATTTTACTTTGGTTGTACTTTATTTTGTTGCATCTGGGATTTAAGTCGACATCTTGCATTTACTTTGGTTACTATTGACTACTGCAGATTGCTTAAAGCGTCGCATCTGTAATAAGTAGCTGCATAAAATCACATAAAAATCCATAAATCTTGCATGAGTTTATACATTTGCATCAACTGTGTTGAAACTCCCTTTGGCATTCCTCCCAAGTTGCAATGCCCTTCCCGCTTTGGTCATCATATCGGAGCCTCATCATGGTAGCACAAAATTGACGAAGTATATCAAGGCAGTGTTTATAAGTATGCAATGGACAATACCAAGTGCAAAAAAAAATGTTTCCTCATGCTTCACTGATGCACTAATAGGCATTATCATCACTATATTTGCATGTGTCACCCTCATCTTGAAAATCTCTTGAGCTTGGGTGCATCAACTCGGCCAACGCTTGAAGAGCCACATCTCATCTCCTTCAGATTTCCCTGACTTTGACTTACACAGAGCCTTGTGTTTCCCCCTCGAGCCCTTCAACTAAGCATCCAATTCCACGATGAGCTAGAACGTGTACTCGACCTTCGCTAGGACCCCCCACCCCCACCCTCTGTAAACATCACACTTGCCACATGGGAATGCATTGTCAACTCACAATCTCTAGAGCTTTCTTGCCCTTCTTAGCTTGATAGTGTTTATATTGAACATTCTCAAAATTTGATGAACCTGCCACTATGTGCTTCCAACGTTTTCACCCTGGCTCAAATTCCACTTGCCAAAGAACTAAAGACTACTCATTCTCCAATCAGTGTGTCCTTAGGATTCCTGATCCTAAACAAGTCCACTCTTACATTGCTCTAAAACTTGGGAGATTACAAATGAGAGGGGTCATCGTTTTAAGACTCCAACTCACATTTCCCTCCAATGAACGGAAACCGGTAGCTCGTGAATTTCTTAAAACCTTGTACACCCCCCAAGGTTTACATACAACACATGAATAATCGACATTATTTGGGAATGTTCTGCAATACCCAAAATGAGCATCACATATCTTTTAGCAAATTGGCATAAAACAAAATAATATATGCACAATATAATTTTCCAGCCTGGGTATGCTCTCCATAGAGTCAGAAATGAGATGATGACTTCAAAAATAGATTTTGACCTAGTTGGCCTACTCTGGCTATTGGGGCGGACTTGGAAAGAACATGAGCTAAGGAGATAAGAAGGAAGGAAATTTAAGCGACTGGGGAAAGACAAGCTAGTTTGGTAGTAAAATGAATAAAAGGGAGGAGAGAAAAATCGAAAAAAACGAGAAAAACTAAAAGGTGTTGGGTGGAGAAAGAAGAAAATAAAAGCTAACCTGAATAGGTGATAGTAGAAAAGGCAAGCTCATGAGACACGGTGGATGGCTCCTCTCAAACGACATCAGGAAAGCTCCTCCTTCAAAAAGCAGTTTGGGAAAACCTCCCCCTATCAGGGTTGACATCATCCACTTACGCTGGACCACCGAGGCCTCCTCCAAGAAGCCTTGCCTTGGGTGAAATCTTGTCGGCCTTTTCTACAAGACTTTTACTAACTAACTTGATCTCTTGTAAGTCTCGAAACAAACTCCTTCCAAGCATTTCACAATACTCCGTTGACACCTCCACTTCTCCAAATTCTTCAATAGACCTCCTTGCCAACATCTACTCCATAACACCACTTGGCCACCTCATGGTAATCACAAAGAGGTGGCTCGCGACCACCACTTCCTCCTGATAGAAGTAAAGAAGAAGAGTGCAACCTCTTCCACCCCAAATAACTCATGCAACAACAACACTCCATTTACCACCACATAGTCAATTATGCAACTTTGTCATCTCCACGATAACTCTGGCAACCACCTCTGAAGTAACTCGTTGATCTCCTATGGTTTGATCAACCGATCCAGCGCCGAAGTTGGGCGTTTAGATTAAGTTATTTGACAAAATGATAGATTATGCAACAATGATAAGATATCTTGAACAAAAAAATTTACCATGTACTTAGCCAACTAGTTCCTCAGGATGCTCATCAATTTTTCACATCGGCATGCAACCGTGTTTGGCTGCCTATCACCTGCAGTTACCTCCTTCCAGTAAGATCCACCTGATGCTTCATGTGTCCCAGCTTAGGAAGACAGTGGGGGGTCATCCAATTCAAACCTCCCTTCCCGGTGACATGGTTGTAGAGGACATTTAAGTGTATGAGCCATCTGAAGTCCCATCATCCAAGTAAAAGTACAATGACAAAGTGTGTCCTTTGAAGCGTTGGCGCAATGGAAAAGCGTGTCCCTTGAAGTTACATGTTCTTGGAGAGTAAGATGTGAGCAAAATTTCCAATCGACCTTGAGGACAAAGTCGTCGTTCAACCAGGAGGTATTAATACAAATGCGTGTACTAGCAAGGAAATGTGTACTAGCAAGGAAATGTGTACTAGCAAGGAAATGGTACTAGCAAGGAAATGGTACCACGGTTCACGGCCATGAGAGAAACTAGGGACTTCACACTAAGGAAGCATTTGTATTCTTTATTATTATGTGCTAGTATAATTATTGCCGCAATTTCTTTTCTTATGTTCATAAGGCTCCTGGTATATATAGGGAAACTCTATAATTGCATGACATGTTTTTAAGTAAATGAAATTGGTAAGTAAATAAGGGACTGAGACCGACCCAATGTCTGTTCCTGTTTGTTTATCTTACTCTCATGTCTCGTCAATCTTCCCCTCCCTAGCCGATTGTGACTGCAATCAACGCCTGAAGAAAATTTTACTACAAGACCACAAAAATTCTAAGGAGGGAATGAAATATAAAAAAATTGTCTACAAAACAAACATATGCTTATACGTATAGATGCACTATTACTTATGTGAACACAAATTTACAAACATATATATATGAGTCTGTGTGGAGAGAGAGAGAGAGACATAGATAACATAAACAACAAAAAGAAAAATAGAATGATTAAATTCAAATACAATCATGAATAGTATGAATAAATTAAGGTACGGTTCATGCGGTCGTAACCGCTTGACCGGTGAAAATAAGTCCCCCCCAAACGGGGCCTAAATATATCTCAAAATTTATAATTGATGATTTGAAAAATATAAAACAAATTAATTTCCTAATGTTCCATAAGCAACAAAAAGACATAGTATGAATAAATTCAAATACAATCATCAATAGTAAATATATCTCGAAATTTATAATTGATGATTGGAAAAATATAAAACAAATTAATTTCCTAATGTTCCATAAGAATCAAATTCCAAGATTTCAATTATAAATGATGTCTTAAATAAAAATAACATTTTGAATTTTACAAATAGAGAAAAAAAACTAAAGGGGGGGGACCATGTCACCGACATGCAGAAATTGCCAGATTTTGCCTGGTGAAAACAAAGTGAAATTGAGTAGAAGCAATCAGTTTGAAGAAATCTTAACAAGAAAGGGATAAAAAGTTGTCGCCAGCATATTAAAAAAAACTTGAACATCTTTCTTGGAGATCTTCTTGAAGAAATAACTACCTTTTGCAATGCAAACCCTCACTTGAATCTCAAGAGTTAAAATGATAGAGGGTTGAGGAAATGAATATAAAGAAAATTAAAGTTGTGCATTCAATCATATTAAAGACAATACATTTGGACTGCCTTGTACAGTCCAAGTCATTAAAGTTTCAAAGGAAATTTAAAGATGGATAATTGACAGAAATTAACTATCATTAACCAGAAATTAAAACACATTTATCAAGCAACTTTAACCTCCAACAAAAATATAACACAATTGATAAATTTTCAGCTAACTATTGTGGAGATATATATAGATGTCTGTGTGTGCATGTGAAGGTAAATATATATATGGTGGAGCTTCTCCTCATAATAGGACCTCTCCAAAAATTTTGGAATTTAAACCGTAAAATTTATATTCAAAATGAAAATAACATTAAATTTAAAAGTACAAAGAATTCAAATAATTTCTGAGATTACTTGATCATAAAAATGGATTCAATCTATTGCATGATAGCATAGTTACATATTTACTTGCAGAGTCACTCAATGCTTGGATTTAAATGTGCATCGCATTATTAGAGAGTATTTAATGATTTTGATGGGTAAAATATATAAGCAAAGATAGAATTTTAAGTGGGAATCTAAATGACGTTCAAGTATCCTTATGCTTTGACATGTGTGATGAATGATTAAAATCGATATACAAACAAAACATAAATTGTGTGATGGTGAGCATGAAGGATGTATAACCAGTAGAGCGTAAAATATAATAGAAACAAGAGTATCAGTCTTCTCCTAGTAAGGGGAAATCTCTGAGTATGCAAATATATGCACTACGATGTAAAAATGAGTGTGCATGTATGTGCACGTGAAAAATGCACTTAATTTGATCGCTTACAAACCCATCATAATGAGAAAAGAACTCCCAAATTTGTCTAAAAGGCAAAATTATTCAAACAGATAGTCAGGATGCAAGCATCCCTAACTAAGAAAAAATTTCAAACACATACATTAACAATGTTAAAGATGAATTATGATAGATGAAATCATAGAAATCCTCCACTAAAAAATCTAAATATGTAGTAACAGTGATACAAATGAAAGAATGAAAAGCAGGAACATTCAAGCACTTTTTACATACCATCAAAAGATATCCTAGATAAAATGTGTATGTGATACTGCCAAATAAATAAAGTGTGATACAGCAAATCTTACCTGGCATCTTCCCCTCAAATGCAGAACTTCTGCATAGATCAATAATACTCTTTTTCCTGCCCGCCATGACTATTAGGTCAAGAATATAATCAACCCCAAATGATTCAACAAACCCGAACGCAGTAACAAGAATCAAAAAACTCAAAAGCACTGTCCAATTGACACCCTTTCCATCTGTAATCAACCCTTTCCATTTCACTGCAACTTCCATTGCCCTGTCCCTAGATTGCTGGCTAATCTCTAGATCTGACCCATTAAGGCACTCGAGAATGTTTATGCAAGTCATCCTGATGGACCGCAGTTCCGCTGCTGTGGTATTTTTGGACGGGATAAATTCAACAATCGAATTGAGGACAAGGGCAACGGGATCCGGCGAAGATAGAACGGCAGGGCAGAGCTCATTACGGATCGCCGCAATGTCCTCCTTATTCTTCGTAACGAAGGATAACAGACCCTCTCCGTCCATCTTGGCGCACAGGTCCTTGAGCTCCGGACGGGGTTGGACGTCCTTGGGTTGATCCCGAGTTTGCTCAACCTTCAAAGCTAGGGGTGCGGCAGCAGGTTTCTCCACCACCGAAGACCTATCTAACTCCTTCAGTTCCCTGAAACGCTCCGTGATGGACTTTTCTATGGAGGAGAAGTGATCTTCGATGTCCTTCCATTTAAGGGAGAAAGAGATGATGGAGGATGAATGGGATTGGAGGAACTCGAAAGCCTGCCGCAGATCCTCCTTCCTCTGGGTGGTGGAATTTATGGCCGCCTCAATATCTGATGTTCCCATTTCAAGGGTGTACCCTACGGGCAAGAAATCCGGTAGCGAGAATAGAGAAAAGATCACAAACTAAACCCTAACAGGATAGGGAACGGATAACCGGCACTGCGGCAGCTCTCTCCTTCCGGCAAAGAGAAACCCTAATTCTGCGTCTTGGAAAGATGGTTCGGAGAAAACTCGCTCTTCCTGCTATAACTAAAAGCGGAATCACACCGCCGAATCGCCGATGGCAAGGCTGCTTGCCTGTGCCCTTTGATTAATATTTTGCGGCTGCGATCTTAGTTAGAAAATTGCACGATGAATAATAAATTTATATTAAATTTCCATTTATTTATAAAATTTTATAAATGTCTGATTATCCGCAGCCCAATAGTTCGGGCAGACCAATATATACAATCCCAATATTGCATTGCAATTCAAATTTTTATGGGCAAATCAATATATAATTGTAATACATACGTACAATCCGCATTCAGCGAGTAAAAGGAAGATTCACCCTAATAAACCGCTGTGAGACCTTGTCCTATCTCCGCACTCTGTGGGCGAGTCCAAGCAAACTTATCAGATTCGCCACCGAGCAAAGTGATGAGGGCAAGTTTGGGCGGGGCAACTAAACTCGCCGACCAACAGGCGAGGCGAGTCTGGGCTGGTCCAACCCGCGGATTCGCCAGTGTCAGTGAGCAATAATCTCTTGAAGGCCTGAGCGGCTATGCGCATGCTCTTTGGGTCTATGAATAGTATTATTGTGAAAGTTGGGAGGGTTATCCGTAGGTCATATGGGTCTGGGATAGCATTTTTGATAAGGTAGAGATCGCTACCCACAAACCAATATACTCCCGAGATGATTTGTCTATAAATAGAATCTCATGACACCTAAGAGAAGGCGAACTCACCCCCCGGAGCTTAAGGCTCTATTTGTTTGGGCGTTTCGCAACTCCGTTTTGGGCAAACGTCGCCGGAAGGAGGGTAAACAAATGAACCTCCGCCGGCGTTTGCTCCGTTTCCACCCGCCCGACTTGAGAAACACCCCCAAAAGCTCCATTTGGAGCAGCCACCTCCCCCCTCCGGTTCGAACTCTCCGTTTCCACCCGCCGGATCGACCCGCCACCGCTAAAACAAATGAAGCCTAAGCCTTCGGAGCTTTTTTCTCTGTGTTGTCTGAGGTGCCGACCTCGGCTTTTGGTTTAGGAAGGGAAAGTATAAAAGAGATTTTTTAGGTGTGTGGTGGAACTTTTTCGCTGCAACTCGTGGATCTGTGAATAGTCAGACGGTGAGTCAACTAAGCTACTTCATCTTAGGCTTCATTTGGTAGAGCGGTTGCGGTTGTAAAAGGAGCTGTTGTAAAAACATGTTTGTAAAGGGAGCTGTTGTAAACTGGATGTTGGAAATGGAGATCTGTTTGGATAGTCTGTGTTTGCAGAGCTGTTCAAAACAGAGAACCGTTTGACAAAACAGTGGTGGCGTTTCGGGTATCATATAATGTGTTTGACACAACAACATTTCATAACCACCACAATCACGAACGACATTTCATAACCACCACAATCACGAACGACATTTCATAACCACCACGACCTTGAAGGGAATTCCATAACCACCACGATCACGAAGGGAATTCCATAACCACCACCACGATCACTAAGGGCATTCCATAACCACAATATGATCACGAAGAGAATTCCATAACATCGTGATCACGAACGGAATTTCATACACACCACGATGACGAACGGCATTTCATAACCACCACGATCACAAAAGGAATTTCATAACCACAAGATTCATTCGGGGAAGGGACCCAATGATGCAAAATTGATTTTCTTTTAGGGTAAAAAAACAGGAAAAAAATTGAAAAGAACTCTGACGACGGCTATGGCTAAAACTCCGATCATGGCTCCCATGCTCCTTGTCTAGAGCCTTTTCAGCACGGCTTGAATTCCATGTAGCGGGCGGCAGGTGAGACGAGACACCGGCGAGTGCGCATATGCCGGCGAGTGCGCATATGCCTCGAGCATCGCCAGTCCCTATCCCACGCAGAATCGGGGGCCAAAGCCGAACGGAAAGAAGGCCGCCCCGGACGCTGTGGCTCCAGCCACGCCGTCGGCGAACTTCTCCGGTGAGAAGAGCTGCCCTTCCTCTCCCCATGTGCTTGGATCATGGTGGACCACCAGCTACGATATCTGAAAATGCATCCCCTTTGGCAGAAAACAGAGAAGAAGTAGAGGGATTCCTCCTCGCGGCGACCAGGAGAGACGACGGGGCTGCCCGAGCGTGCTTCGTCTTTTTCTCCCCTCCCCCAAACGCGATAAACTGGAGCTCTACAGGTGGGTTTCGTTCTGCGATGTTTTGAGCGGGAGAAACGCGGAGTGGATCGAAACAAGGCGGAAAAACAAATGACATGGGTCGTGACTTCTCCGTTTAGCCAAAACGCACCGGGCCAAAACGTTAAAACAAATGTACCCTTAATCTGAACTCAGTTTAACTAGTTTTCGGGTTTCAACATTTTAAGTGTGTTAAGCATGGAACGTAGCTTGTGTAGAAAACCTTATACGAATGGTTAAACATGAAGAGCATGGAACTAACCATGAGAATTTGTGTCCGTCAAGCGAGTTCGTAACACTACTACTTTGCATGCAGGGCTTAGAAAGTCAATGAGGAACACTCTGCAAGCCCCACTCGCATTTCGCAACGAAATGGTGGAGTCCTCACGGCCGCTAGTCAAACTTCCAAATGTTTTCCCCGAGCAACAATGCATATTTCAGAACTTTCCTACTCTTGCTCATCGTGAAATACTTAAGAAATATAGAAACAAAAGAAACGGTGCGAGCAAATATTATATGTAAATTACACAACATGTACATAATTAACATTTCATATTTTTTGGTGATTGTTATTAGCACCGTAGTTTTGGCTAATCAAACTGTGCTTTCTCTTAATTTTTCGCATCTTTTGTAAATACATTTTGTACATGCATTTTTAGGAAAAGTGTTCAACACGAAAGTTGTATATCTCCACGAGATCTACAACTTTCACGTTGAACATTTTTCCTAAAAATGTATGTGCAAAGCGTATTTCAAAAATACACAAAATCTTGGCATATTTTCAAAGTACGTCTTGTCCATGCATTTTTAGAAAAAGTATTCAACATCGAACACTTTTCCTAAAAATGCATGTACAAGACGTATTTCTAAAAGCCACGAAAAATTAGGAGAAAATATGATACGACTTGCCAAAACTGCGGTGCTAATAACAATCACTTATTTTTCGTAACATTTCAATAACATCACATGGTGCGTCACCATGAACAATCGTTAAAAAAATTGAAGACGCTGAGTTTTGAAAAGATCAAGGCTCTGTTTATTTTGGCGGTGGCATTTTGTAAAGTTGGAAATGGAGGGGGCAACTTTGGTGTAAGGTCAAAATGACGTTTTAGAGCGTTGAGAACTAATGGGGCTCCATGTACCCGGTCCGGTCAAGCCACGGTCCGTCAAGCGCAGCACGAGTTATCAACCGCATCCCGCCTGGTCGCGCGCAATGCGGCGCGCAGTCCGCTCCCGCGCATGCGTGCGGGGGGAAGCGCATACCTAGGAGCACGCACACGCCCAGGGCGTGCGCATCTATGGGAGCGCGGTCCTAGGCGCGCGCACCTCTGCGCGCGCGGGACAGCTGGCACCGTGCTTTTGCACGCTGTTGTGTCGCTCTGGCCGGGCAGCTTCCAGGCCGCCCGGCCTCCTCGCCTCCCCGGCCGCCCGGTTAGGACGGATAGATTCTCTTCCGGGGAGGGCGGCCCAACCGGCCGCCCTCCCCTCTTTCTTCCTGCGTCAGGAAAGCGCCACTGCCCCTAATTGGGGCGGTGGCCTTTTCTGCCAGTTTGGCCGCCCATCAGCCGTCGGCTGCCGCTAGGGGCAGGCGGCCGAATTCCCTTCCGAGGAGGGCGGCCCTACCAGCCACCCTCCCCTCCTTTCTCCTGTGCCAGGAAGGCGTTGCCGCTCCTAACAGGGGCGGTGTCCCCTTCTTCCTGACGGGAGGCCATCCCGTCCGCCACTGGCCCACCAAAAAAGGGACGACCTTTCCTTGCCCTTGGACGGGTTGCCGAGAGGCAGCCCGTCCTTGTCCATCCACTGTTGGCCGCCCCTAACAAGGGCGGCCTCTTCCTCGCTAGGGGCGGGCGGCCGTTTTGCCGTCCGTCCTCCGTCGACACCATCAATGGGCGGTTTCCTCTTCCCTTCTGTCGGTCGGCCTCTCCCTGGTGGCCGGTCAAGTCCCTTCGGTCGAACGTAACCTTCGTCGGCGAGCAATATTTCTCGTCGTTGCCACCGCCACCGCCCGTCGTCCAACATGTGTATTCTCCGTCGTCCGACCATGCTCCCACAATCGTCGTCGTCGGTTACATGGGTAACCACCCACGTAACCGCCCGCATGATCTCCGATAATGAGAATAATGTCTTACCAAAAATAGATTGGTCTACGATTAATATAAGTTGTAAAATTAATGTGCATATTAAACCATAATCTTGTAAAATTAATTATAATATTTCGGTCTATTAATATCAATCATGGTGATTATGGGCTGTGGATAACCGTGTAACCTCCATAACCACACATGAAGTCTATAAATAGGGTCTTAGATCCCCCTTTAATTCTCATTCTTCTCTGAGCCAGAAAATCCTCCTACGGGTTTTCTCTCTCCTCCCTCCTTCGTCTCCTTCATCTCCTTCTCCCCTTTGAAGATCTCCTTCGTTTTCGAAGTCTCCTTCGAAGATCTTCATCTTCTCCGCCCGGAATTTCTCTTTCCTCCATACCTTTTCCTTGCGCGCTATAGCGCGCGTCTCTTCCTTGCGCGCTCTCGCGCTCGTCGTCTCCTTGTGTAAGACCGCTTCCCCCAACTTTTACCCAGGTCGGGACGGATGGAATCTTACTGTCCAAGACGTCCACCCAGTACTCCTTAAGGGTAACGATCCACCCTATCTAAGCACTAGGTGGCCGTCTTGCTCGGCTAGAATCACAACATTCACAACACATCAGAGATTTGTGAAAGCATTAACAGAAAACCAGTTTCAAATATATATATATAACATCATATATATTTACATGAGTACAAGTTCGTAGCCTAAGTATTTATATAAGCTCGCAGGTTGTATCAGTACTATATATAACTCCTCACTCTCTCTCCCTAACCAGCTCGTCGGTACTCACGTCTCGAAACTTTGAGGACGTCGAGGTGCTTCTGCTCGAGTAGTTCTAACTACTAGCGCAATCTCCTGCGGCAGCGGGTCACTACGGTGCTCTGTTTCCTGTGAATGGTTATTTAAATAAATGTTAGTCACAGAGCTAAGTGTAAACAAATCTCCTCCCTGGATCCATATCCTGAGGACGAGCACACACCCATCCAATAAAAGTAGATAGCCAAAGCATGGGAGAGTTAGTACAATATTATATATATATGCTAGGAGCAACAATAAAGAAACGCAGCATAATATAACTGAAATAGCAGCAGCAATGTATATCAGTTATAATTAAGGCTCCACAAGTACATCAACACATCAGGTATCCACAACCTGATGTGTGGATACCGCTGGCATTCACAGCCGCGCACATACCGCAAGCATTCACAACCGCGCACATACCGCAAGCATTCACAGCCGCGCACACCAACCCTATGTCGATATAGTATGGGCCGCTTCCGTTCCAACAGGGTAGCGAGCTCTGCAGACCTACTAATGTGGTCGTCGGTGACAGTGACCAGTCTTACCACTTATGGGGGTGGTCATACCGCACAGCCCCAGGCCCAACATACAACTCTGTGTACAACTCTGGTCTCGATCTCAGAAATCCGTTTGCCCTAATCCCCCTAGTTATCTCTAACTTGGGTAAGAAAAAACATATATAAAGTGCACAAATCAGTGTTGTTAATATGATGAGGAAATCTCTTTCTCTCTGTTATATCATACTGAGATCTATGTTACACTTACGTCACTTCTCTCTCGAATCTCGCAGCGTAGTATAAAAATGGAACTTGGTTAAAGATTCGCGTGACTCTTCTCTCGAATCTCGCTTCATAGACTGAAGTGTTCAACTCTAGATTAGCGTAACTCCTCTCTCAAACCTCGGCACGCAATTTAGAAGAAGAAACATAATCCAACATTACTCATAAAAATAAAACATAGATGCAGTAAAAGTAGTTTTCAAGCAAACATAAAAGAGTGTTAAATCATAACATCACACAACAGGACAAGATACTACCAACATACAAGACTCAGAGATTTTAGTTCATGATGGCGGAAGAACACCACAAAATAGGAAAGATCTTACATCACATGATAGTAAGAATTCAAAATAGTGCAGGAAAATGCTCTCCAATTCGCGTCCAAGCAATCCCTTCTCCAAGATCCGATTTTACCCGAGTTCCTCTTCTTCTCCAAAGCAAAGTCCCTCTCTTTCTCCCTTCCAAGAATGATTAATCTCCCCCCTTTCCAGCCAAAATCCCCCTTTAATTTCGTGCCTCCATCTGAAAGGATGTCTCCCTTCATTTTGTAGCCGCTGCAGTTTTTTCAAAAATTCGGAATTTGAAATTCCGCGAGTTGTTATAACAATTGAAATAAGTTGTTATAACAACTTTCCCAGACCAGAAAAACTGTTCAGCATTACTTCTTCAGATTGAATTTTTTCGATGATTCTGACAAGAAAACATTGGAAAATAGTCAAATTAATCAAACAAAGGTTAAATATAAATGTTATCATCTTTTCATACACATTAAAATATATTTTTCATCATTTATGCCAAAAAATGAACATAAATAACTTCTTTTAAGAAGTTATCACCTGCTCCCTTCCAACTTATTAATTTGTGGCCCCTATGGGTGGGGGGGGGGGGCAATGCACTATTTACCCATGGAGAGGAGGTGGTTTTCTCCTTAGGGAAAATTTCCAAAAAAATGGGGAAAGGGGGGGGGGGTTGATCAAAGTCAACCCTGGTGGGTCAACCCATAGGGGTTAAAGTCAAAATAGGTCCAAGTCATCGGGATTGGGTAAGTTGGGTGTCGTGTCACAATTGGTGTGCGCACGCTTTTCAATGCACGTCTGAGCTTGATTTGACCACGGTTTGACCACCCATTATCAAAAATGACCGGGACCAATTCCGTTGACTTTATATTTATCATACGAATCCAACACCACTGACCGAGGTCGAATCAGAGTTCATTTGGTAAAAGTCCAAAATCTGTGCGCCGCGGCGCGCTAAAATGGTCAAAATGTCTATATCCGTCGTTAGATCTCGGATCGTGACGCGACAAGTTTTGATGCACTCGTATGGGTCATACGAGACCACATGAACTGGCGGAACTCAAATTAGAGTCCTTTAGACCGATATCCAAAGTTTGACTCTCGTGGCGTTTTATGAGGAATGGTTACATCCACCATATGACCTCGGGGTCCAATGGAACGAGTTCTGATGCGCTCGTATTGATTATACGAGGCCACAAGAACTGATAGAACTCAAATCAGAGTTCTCTAGCTCTATTTTCCGCTCATGGTTACCTTCTACAGGGTCGCGGGTAGGGGTTCGGGTCACTTTTATTGGACCCACTAGGGTTCTGGTGGCACAATAAAAGTCGGGATGTTACAATCCAATAAAAATAAAAGAATTTTCGTCCCCAAAAATTTGCTCGAAGTAGGGGGAAAGAGTAATATACCTGGGGAAAAAGCTCTTGGTGTTTTTCGCGGACGAGCGCCTCGGGTTCCCAAATGTACTCACCTTGTCCGTGATTTGACCATAATATCTTGACCATTGGGATGGTCTTGTTACGTAGATTCTTCACTTTATGATCTACGATTCTGATTAGTTCTTCAACAACCACTCTTACTTATGTGATGGACGGTGGTGTTACATGACAGACATAACAAATTACTGGAATTTCATTTCATTTTCATCATTTCATTTCCTTGAAAAGCCACAGTACACAACTTATATTTCCTCTCTTAGAAAACAAGCCCCTTTTCTCTTTGCTATTTCATCTGTGATTAGTCGGTGCATCAAATAGGACAGTTTATCCAGTAGATTTACTTTATCCAACATTTCTATTCTTAGTTACCTTGCTTGCTGGGAAGTGAAGTCTGGGGTAGAGAGGCTTTGGGGCCCTTGTCACTGGGTCAATTCCTCTCACACAAACTGTGACACCCCATATCCGTCGCATAGCATATAGCAGTAGGTCCGGTCGGGGCCTGACGCCATATAACACAGACAGACCGGGTGGTTACTCATGGAAACCATCCAACCAATCATAACGTCCTACACGGAGTATTCTAGCGGAAGCAGATTAATAAGTTGCAATAACGAACCCAGCACTAAAGCATGAATGTCCACTAATACCAAATAGGAATGTTGTACATACACAAGTACAGGCCTTAAGGCCTTACAAAATGGTTCACTTGATATTACATGATTTACAAACCACGGCACGCAGGCCGGTCATACATGAATAAAACAGTAAACACTTCAATTAGGCCTTCGAGGGCCGGCTTCACAATTTGGGCTTTATCCCGCTATTGACCGCTTGGTCCAGCAGCACCTGCAAGCAATAAACCACCGCATTGTGGCAAAACAAGGCAACGGTCAGCAATGCTGACCAAATTATAACGATCTCGCCCCCAGCTCGGGGCGGCGATGCTCCTTCCCTGCATTTCATTAGCATAAGCGAGCAATATAACAATATTCATTTCATCACAGACGTTGGCTCGCACGGCCACACGCCCCGTGCTCTCAGGGCACATTCTCGGTGAACCGGTCGATGTACGTCAATTAAAGCCATAAACATTCCGGACTCACCACCGCCACTTTGACGGCCAAACCTATGAGCATTTTGTCTTCTTGGCCCGGGTCACGACAATTTAAGTCATAAACCGCCGAAGACCCTAATCTATGTCAACGACAAGTGCCACGTACCCTTAGGTCTCTTTAACCGAACGACATAGAACGGGTACGGTTTCATCTAACCCGTGCTCACATCGCAACGACAATTTAAGCCATTTGCGCGGGTCAAACTTCTCCCGAGTCCCATTTCCATCAAAATTCACATAACTCGGTTATGTTCAAGTTGGCTCTCATGCCACCAAGTTGGCAAGATCACGCATCCGCCCAGTTTTTCGGTGCACATTTGGGTTAATCCCCAAGGCTCCCTGTTGCAATCTACCATGTAGAAAACCCGAAAAACAACCAATAACACGGAGTCTTCTCCGGCATTATGCAATGCAACATCACCGATCCAGACCAACATGTCCGGATAGGCTTCACACATCATGTCTATGTCCGTTCTCGCTTACGGACTCTAAACAATGGGGACTTCACATATCTACCCGAAGGAACGCCTCCAACTCACCGCAAACTCGCGAGAGCGGACTTCCTATGCAAAGAAGGAGAGCTACACATGCTCAAGAAGAGAATCGTTACTCTTGCGTTCTTCTTTGGCGCCATGGAAAAGTAAGCGGATGAAAAGCACCGCTCTCTCTTCGCCTCCGTGGATCCGGAGTCGGCTCGCGATTTGGAGCTTTGAAGCTCCTCCAATGGACGGATCTAGCTTCTTCTTCCTTCCTTGGCTCTCCTCTCTCTTTAAGCTTTAGAAAGATAACCACTCATGTAAAAGTGAGGGTTTCTAAGGCCCAATCCCGGGTATATCCCATCAGGAACAACCCTCAACCGTTGGATCACCAATTAAAGAAACGAACGGCTTTGATTCGGGACTGAAATGTCCAATCTGGACCGAACACGGCCTGGCACACGCCCGTGTCCAGGGCTGTGTGCCTCATTCGCCGTCAAAATCGACGCGCCTGGAACATCACACGGGCATCGAACACGCCCGTGTTCGAGCCGACACGCCCGTGTTCCAACTGACACGGCCGTGTGGTCGGCCATGTGCCCCCATCTTTTTATCCCGAAAACAACCCGAGAACTACACGGCTTCTTGGACACGCCCGTGTCATATCCCGTGTCCACTCGAACAAGCCTGGGCTCCAGGCTGTGTTCACGGTCTCGACACTCGACACTTCGTCGAGCGAAGTTCGTCGAGCGAAGTTCGTCGAGCTCACGACACGGCCTTGGACACGCCCGTGTCCTAGTCCGTGTGCCTTCTCTCGACACTTCGTCGAGCAAAATTCGTCGACTCCCCGGGACGAGTGTCGACACGGGTCGACACGCCCTGCGACACGCCCGTGTCGCAGGCCGTGTGTCATGTCTCGACACATCATCGAGCGAAATTCGTCGACACCCTGGGCCGATCGTCGACACGGCCATGACACGCCCTGCGACACGCCCGTGTCGCAGGCCGTTTTCTCTGCTCGATGATCGTCGACTCCAAAATCGTCGACCTCTCGACCAAAACGTCGAATCCAGCCTGACACGCCCTGGGACACGCCCGTGTCCCAGGCCGTGTGCCTACTACCAGATTCCAAATCTGGCCCAAAACGTCCCCCGCCGCTCTTTTGAGTTTCGGGACGTTACACAAACAAAACCTGTAAAACAAATATTTTTTTATTTTAGAATTTTTTACTGTTATGCTGATATGGTAAGTTTCCCTATGAATAACCCGACATGTAAACCACATGCACGTATAGACGCATGCAAATAGACACAGGACTTACATACACATATGTATCATTCACATGTACACATGCAAACACATACATGGACAACACACATAAATACCTGTATATGTACGTATGTATATACCAAAACATAATCATACATCAGGAAATCATACACACAAAGACACACATGAGGTACATACACATAGGCATCATTCACATGCAAACAGATGCTTACACACTGATACATCAAAGTCTCAGACGTACCCGTATATGTACGTATCTACATACAAAAACACGCTCAAACATCAAGATGTCACAAACACAGACAAATGACTCACATGCAAACACACACTAACATCAAAACATACCCACATTTGTATACATTTTTCCAGCCATGCATGCCCATATCATAACATACACGTTTAGAAATTGCTAATTTAAGGGATTTTATCTCTGTGTGTGGACACACGAGCAAAAAATGGGAGTTGTGGAGATGAGAATGCTTAGGTGCATGTGTGGACACACGAGATTGGATAAAATTAGAAATGAAAGTATTAGGGATAAGACAGGAGTAGCACCAATTTTAGAGAAGATGTGAGAAGCTCGTCTAAGATGGTTTGGACCGTACAAAGGAGACCATTAGAGGCACCTGTTAGGCATTGTGAGAGTCTACTCACTAAACATGTTAGACGAGGGAGGGATAGCCCAATAGGACAAGGTACTACCAATATACAAGACTTAGAGATTTTAGTTCATGATGGCGGAAGAACACCACAAAATAGGAAAGATCTTACAACACATGATGGTAAGAATTCAAAATAGTGCAGGAAAATGCTCTCTAATTCACGTCCAAGCAATCCCTTCTCCAAGATCCGGTTTTACCCTAGTTCCGCTTCTTCTCCAAAGCAAAGTCCCTCTCTTTCTCCCTTCCAAGAATGATTAATCTCCCCCTTTTCAGCCAAAATCCCCATTTAATTTCGTGTCTCCATCTAAAGGGATGTCTCCCTTCATTTTGTAACTGATGTAGTTTTTTCAAAAATTCGAAACTTGAAATTTCGCGAATTGTTATAACAATTGAAATAAGTTGTTATAACAACTTTCCCAGACCAGAAAAACTGCTCAGCATTACTTCTTTAAATTGAATTTTTTTGATGATTCGGACAAGAAAACATTGAAAAATGGTCAAATTAATCAAATAAAGGTTAAATATAAATTTTATCTTCTTTTCATACACATTAAAACATATTTTTCACCATTTATGTCAAAGGAAATGAACGTAGATAACTTCTTTTAAGAAGTTATCACACCCTCACACTTGAGTCTTGCTAGTCCCGAGCAAAGACAATTCATAAGATTGAATTGGGTGAATGAATAATTATTAAGATGAAAGTTCACTGATCCTTTTTCTTAACCCAACTCAGTTAAAGCATAATTAAGAAATCTACTTTACTCAACTGGTAAGTTTGTCAATCATTAAAAGTTCAACCATCACAAATCCATTAGTTTGATAAAAGATAAAGCACAATTAAGAATTCTGGTGTTGTGTGTGTTTTTCTTCAAAATTATTTATTCACACGTAATTTTTTCATTGAACCTCCACATTAATTGGAAAGGATGAGAATAGGCTAAGTTTTAGATTTAACCTCGACAAAAGTTAGTAGTTCATGTGAACGTGGGTTTGGATTTGGCTTGGTTAACAATTTAAAGGTAGGCTTTGATAGTGGAGTGAAAATTCCCTAGTCAATAGTCTTGATCATTCACCATATTATGGGGCTCAATTCTTAAGCATTAAATATATAAATTCTATGCTCATAGTTAGGATCATTCCAAGTATGTTTTCGCTTACCTAGGCCACATATCACTATGACAACACCAATATTTTTTATATATATGGTCACAGTTGGGATCATTCCAAGTAGACACTATATACGTAGGCCGCATATCACTATGACATTTATCCTATTTGTATATTTTTTTATATGCTGAATTGAAACACCCATAAATGGCTAGTGAATTAAGATACAATTAGTAGAAATCTAAGGAATTTAATCATTTGGTAATATATAGCAAAATGATAAGGAACAAGCTCAAAGAATCTCATGAATGATCAAAATATTTTAGCTACATAATCTCTTATCTTGGCTTACATCATTTACTCAGTTCTTGCTCACCCCTTCCTATTTTTTTAAGAAGTCAATATCAAAAGATTGTGGAGAAGTAAGAATGAATTGAAGAAAGTTGTGCATAAAATAAATACCTAAGTCTGATTTACCCAAAAATTTTACTTACTTCAAATTCAAAATCCGAACTCTTAAGATTGTCTAGCCGTTCCAAAAATTATGGTAAAAATTTGGATCATTAACACTCATGCTCAATCAAATTATTAATCACTCAATTAGTAGAGGACGAACCATCCCCCCACTTAAACCTTTGCTAGACCCTAGCAAAACTACTTGTAGTTTATAAATTATAATTGCGATATAACGCATGATAGCAGTGAGGAAGCACATAAGGGCATAAATAACTTAATATAAATAACTCCCCTGAATTCAAAATTTGGACGGTTGTCCAACTTTCTTCATGCTTTAAGTATCCTTCAGTACTCTTGTTCAATTGCATATCTACATGTTGTACATCCTAAATATATACTAAAATTTAGAACATTCATATTCCTTGAGTACTTTTAGGGGCCACTAAATCATTTCAAAATGCTTAAATAAGATGGGGCATAATCACAATAAGTTCAACAAAAGAAAACAAATCCATCCTTCGAACAATAAAAGTGTCTTCATTTTCCTGAAAAAGTTATCTTTAATTGTAACAAAAATTTACAGTACCAATATAACATAACAAGGATTAATAATCACTATGTATTTATCATTCCAGAGCAGAGAGCAATTAAATCATTCCAAAACTTAAAGCAAACCAAAAAGTATAGAACAATATGAAGCGTCAGTTAGCGAATAGTATAAGCCAAAACAAAACATAATGTATCAAGCATTCTAATAGTTCGAAATAGATGGATTAACGAACAAAACGCTCAAGATGATATTCGACCACTAGGGAGATCCGTCGTCTTCTTCCTCATCATCCGACTTTTCGTTCTCATCATC
Organism: Platanthera guangdongensis; assembly: GCA_039583875.1. Classification (NCBI taxonomy): domain Eukaryota; kingdom Viridiplantae; phylum Streptophyta; class Magnoliopsida; order Asparagales; family Orchidaceae; genus Platanthera; species Platanthera guangdongensis. The sequence goes on from CM077158.1 coordinate 8,095,489, forward strand.
CGGCTCTTCTTCCTCATCATCCATCTCTTCTTCCTCTGCATGAGTAATCGTCGGGTCAACTCTAAACTCATCTGAAGTAAGTAAGAATCCTTCCTTGCCGAATTGCCTCGTCATCTGGAAACTAGACTTAGGCACTGAGATCTTAAATTTTTCCATGACCCTACCCAGACTCGTGCGTAAGTCCTCAAACTGCTTTTAGGCATAGAGATAATGACAACACTGATATGCCTTCATGTACTCTATCTGCTCCATCATGACATCAGGATCAACCTTACCGTCCGCCACTGGAATATCAATATCCATAGGGTCGGCCGCAGCCACCCTCGAGGACTGAGCATCTCCTTGCCCTTTCCTATCTCCTGTAGCGACCTTGACATTTACTTCGATGACCGTTTTATTAATGTGTCGCTTGCCTTGTGTAACCATGTCATTCGCCTCCTTGGGCACCCCCGCATCCCTACAGAGCTCGGTGATTAGCGACAAAAACCATAACTGTTGAGGCTTCTCCTCTCGAATCTTCTATCGTAGCTGCAAAGTTATGATTTTTACAACATCAAACTGCATCCCTGTGATGATTCCGTAGATCAACGCTAACTTATCTAATGCCACACTATTAGGGTGTTTGGTAGGCATTACGCCGGCGTTGACAAATAAGAGCCACGCTTTAGCTTGTCGAGTTAAGCATGATGTTTTCACAATTGTAGGCTTCTTACTCATCCATTCGGGCACCGGCGTGCCACACATAACTTTCAACATGTCATCAATTGGGACTTCGTTCAAAATCTCCGTAGAATCATCGTATCCTTGATCGCCCAGATTGAACATGTCACTAATCCGTGCCGCAGAAAAATTGACTTCCCTTACCCGAACTAACACCGTCTCATAATCAACATTCCTGGCATTTGCGTAAAATTTGTACACCCAAGCCGGCAGAATCTCAGTCCGTGGGTGACAAAACGACTCCCAATGGAGCGCCTTAATCTGTTCAGCATACGCAAGACTTCACATTCATTTTTCTATCATGAATCCCCTCTCCTCTATGAAAGGAATGGACTTCACCTGCTTAAAGAGCAGCTGTGCTCCCTCTCCAACAAAATTTTTTGTACTTCTAGCAATTTCCTTTCCTTTCCGCTTCTTATCTCCCCTCTTAGATGACATTATATTAGCTAAGCATATATACAACAACAGACACAACCCAATAGAAAAATAAATTTTCTACCATGCTTTTGACCATCACGTGCGCAAGAGTAAGGGGGTGGGTTAGGGCTATACCTCGGAAATTTTCCAAAAATTGTAAGTGCAGAAAGCCACAAGCCGCCGCGACACTTCGGGTAGGGGAATCGTGCGCGGCGCCGCCCTATGCTCCATGTCGCCTAGCACACCGTCGATGTTGCCTCCACGAAAGCCGTGCTCAACCTCCAGATCTAATGTTGCAGACGCCGCCGATCGCCGCCACCAACACTACGTGCGGGCTCCAGATCCTTCCTGTCGCCGCCACTAACACTGAGCGTGATCTCCAGCGCCAATGTATTCGCCACTAACGCTGAGCGTGATCTCCAACACCAATGTCGCTGCCGGTCGTCTCCCTCTACCTTACCGATCGCCGCTCCCAACGCCTTGCGCAGCCTCGATCTCCCCCGTCGTGCTTTCTCTCTAGACCTAGCCGGTGGATTTCAAGCAGGAGAATGGAATGGAAAACGAAGATATTTTTTTAAAATTGGGGTCGGGATTTAAGTAGTTGGGGTTTAATGAGTTAGATTAGAAATTTTGTTAATGAATTAAACTCGGCTTAGGGATAAAATTACCCCAGTCTGCTAATTTAGAAGAAACACGCGTGCTGGTTCAGTTGAACCGACGTTGGACCGCCATCGCGCGATGCCTAGTAGGAAAATCCAGAGAAAGAAATCTTGCTACATATGTAGCAGGATTGTTGTAACAACATCCAGGAATGAACGTCGCAGGCCGGTTCAGCTGAACCGACGTTGAACCGCCATCCGCACGACGCAAGAAGTAGGCAGCGAGTTTATTTCTGTTACATATGTAATGGGTTTGTTGTAACAAAAATTCAGGGGTTTAAAATTTTACTTTTTCGCCATTTCTCAACCTTTCTTAATCCATTTTATTATCATCCTAAGCTTCCAAACACTCTCCCCGAGATTCTCAAGCAAGATCGAGTAAGGGTTATGGATATTCTCCCTACAAAATGAAAATTTTGAAGTTAAGAACAAAATAAGTGCTTTAAATAATTATATATATAATTATAGGTCTAATCAATCGGTTGCCACCCACCAAACGCCTCGTTTAGAATGTCCCGGCCGAACGTTTTGCTTCAGATTATTTTATTGTAGCGTAATGATCATCGTCTCACAATGATCATTGTCATTAAAATATTCTTTCAACCGCTGTCCGTTAACCTTGAACTTGGATCCGTCATTCTCATTGCATATCGTAATTACTCCAAACGGGTATACATCCTCCACCCGAAAAGGTCCAGACTATCGAAACTTCAATTTCCCGGGGAATAATCTTAATCTTGAGTTATACAGGAGGACGAGTTGTCCTTCTTTGAACTCCTTTCTTTGCAGTCTCGAATCATGTCATTTTTTTGTCCGTTCCTTATACAACTTTGCATTTTTATAAGCGTCAGACCTAGTCTCCTCCAGTTCGTTCAAATGAAAAAGTTTATTCTTGCCCGCTGTGTGGAGATCGAAATTCAACATTTTAATTGCCCAATATGCTTTATGCTCTAATTCAACGAGCAGATGACATGATTTTCCAAATATCATCTTATACGGGGTTAGACATATTGAAGTTTTGAATGTCGTCCTATATGTCCATAGTGCATCGTTTAGTTTTTTGTGACCAATCCTTATGTGCTGCGCTTATCATTTTTTCTAGGATTGATTTTATCTCTCTGTTGGACACTTCAGCTAAACCATTTGTTTGAGAGTGGTAGGCAAGGACAACTTTGTGCGTTACTCCATATTTTTTTAAGAGTGATTTAAACTGCATATTACAAAAGTGTGCCCGACCGTCGCATATTATGCCTCTGGGCGTACCGAATCTAGAAAAAATATTTGCCTTAAGAAATTTCAGTACAACCTTAGCATCATTCTTCAGTGTGGTTATAGCTTCCACCCACTTCAAGACATAATCCACCACTAAGAGTATATAAAGATTTCCATTTGAGTTTACAAATGACCCCATGAAGTCAATTCCCCATATATCGAAAACTTCCACTTCTAAGATATTAGTCATTGGCATGCTGACCCCTCGATTGATATTCCCCATTCTTTGACATCTATCACAACTCTTTGTGAACCTATGAGCGTCTTTGAACAAAGTTGACCAATAAAAACCGGCTTCTAAGACTTTTAATACAGTTCTTTCTCCCATAAAGTGTCCACCATAAGGTGATGTGTGACATTTTTCTAGGATACCTTGCACTTCAACTTCCGGGATGCATCTGCAGATCACTTGATTAGCACAAATCTTAAACAGGTACGAATCATCCCAAAGGTAAGATTTAACCTGGTGAAGAGATCTTTTTCTTTGTTGATAATCCATATCTGGGGGAAATACATTACTCACTATGTAGTTCACAATATCAGCATACCATGGAATGCTCCCCTCAGTGATAGCTAGAATCCTCTCATCGGGAAAATTCTTTCTAATCTCTACTAAGCTATTTCTTTCATCGCTCTGTTTTAAACGTGATAGATGATCAACTACTGGGTTTTCAGCTCCCTTTCGGTCTTTGATTTCAAAATCAAATTCCCGAAGGAGGAGCACCCATCGAATGAGTCTAAGTTTCGCATCCTTTTTCTCCACTAAATAACGAATTGCCGAGGGGTCAGTGTACACTATAACCTTGGAGTTTATCAAATATGCACGAAACTTATCGAACGCAAAAACTACAGCTAATAGTTCTTTCTCCGTGGTTGTATAGTTTACTCGGGCGTATATAAGCATTTTACTGGCATAGTAAATGGTGTGGAAGATTTTGTCATGCATCTGCCATAACACTGCTCCAACTGTATAATTACTAGCATCACACATTAACACAATGGGCAAAGACCAAACGGGTGCCTTAACGACAGGAGATGTGACTAGATTTTGTTTTAATATTTGGAATGCCATTAAACAATTATCATCAAATATATATGACGTGCCCTTTTCAAGAAGGTTACATAAGGGCTTCGATATTTTTGAAAAGTCTTTTATAAATCGTCTATAGAAGCCTGCATGACCTAAAAAACTAAGAATGCCCCTGATATTCGTTGGTGGGGAGAGTTTTTCAATAATCTCAATTTTTGCTCGATCTACTTCTAAACCCTTGTCAGATACTTTGTGACCTAGCACAATTCTCTCTCGTACCATGAAATGGCACTTCTCCTAATTCAACACCAAGTTGGTCTGCATACAACTTTTTAATACCTTCTTTAAAACTTCCAAACAAGCATCAAATGACTGTCCAAAAACTGAAAAATCATCCATAAATATTTCTATTCCTTCATCCGTCAAATCAGTAAAGATAGCAATCATATATCGCTGAAAGGTCGCGGGTGCGTTACATAATCCAAACAGCATTTTTCAAAATGTGAGCGTGTCATAGGGACATGTAAACGTAGTCTTTTCCTGATCTTCTGGTGCAACCATGATCTGGTTGTATCCCGAATATCCGTCTAAGAAACAAAATATTTATTTCCCGCTAACCTATCTAACACTTGATCGATAAAAGACTATGGAAAATGATCTTTCCTAGTTGATTTGTTCAGTCTTCTATAATCCATACAAGTTCTCCAACTTGTCACAGTTCTCGTCGGTATTAATTCGTTATTATCATTCTTTACAATCGTCATTCCCCCTTTCTTTGGTACACATTGTATTGGACTCACCGATTTATTATCCGAAATGGGGTATGTAATACCAGCATCTAACCATTTAATTATCTCTTTCATTACCACTTCCTTCATGGGAGGGCTTAACCTACGTTGATGCTCTATGCTACCAAAGGCTTCATTTTCTAGCAAAATTTTATGCATACACACAGATGGACTAATCCCTCTAATGTCAGCAAGGGTCCATCCCATAGCTCCCTTAAACTCCCGCAAGACTTCAAGTAGTTTTTGTTCGTGATCCTTTTCTAACGAAGCATCTATGATAACCGGTAGAGTATTACTTTCCCCGAGGAAAACATATTTCAAATATTTAGGTAAGGGTTTTAATTCTAAACTCGGGGGATCAACAACAGAGAGTTTAAATTCTTTAGGTGCACTGGACCTAGTTATTGCTTCAAATTTCCCACTAAATGGTAAACTTTCATGAGTATCAAGGGCCTTGACGCATTCTTCTGTCTCAGCATCCTCCTCCCATTCTTCATTAGTTAGAATTGTCAACAACTTGCATTCTAAATTACCTTGACCATGCATTAATTTAGTAGGATCTTTGACTTCGTTAATTGAATAACATTCCTCTTTATCGTTTATATATTTCATAGCCTTTGGAATGTTAAACGTCACTTCCGCGTCGTTAACTCTCATCGTTAATTCTCCCTTTTGGACATCGATATGTGTCCTTCTCGTGTCTAAAAATGCTCATCCTAGGATGATTGGTACGTCTTTATCCTCATCCATATCTAATACGACAAAATCAGCAGGAAAGATGATTTTTTTCTACCTTAACTAACACAACTTCAACAATCCCCTTAGGAAATGCCAAAGTCCTGTCAGCCAATTGAAGAGTAAGAGAAGTTGGTGCAATCTCCCAAAGTCCTAATTTTGTATAAATAGGTAAGGGCATCAAATTGATACTAGCCCCTAGGTTACATAATGCTTTTCTAGAAAATTTTACCCCTATTGAACATGGTATTGTCAAGTTTCTGGTATCTTTTAGTTTCGGTGGAATTTTCTCTTGCACGATTGCGCTACATTCATCTGTCAATGCAACTATTTATTTATCTTCAAATCTCTTTTTCTTTGATAAAATGTCCTTCATGAACTTGACATAACTAGGCATTTGCTCAAGTGCTTCAGCGAATGGAATATTTATAGTTAGTTTCTTAAAAACATCCATAAATTTTTGGAATTGTTTGTCAAGTTTTGTTTTCGAAAACCTAGATGGAAATGGTGGTGGAGGATACACAATTTCTTTCTTCTTTTTATCTGGTATTTCTATGTTAATTGCTTCTGGTTCCATTTTCTCTATAGACTTTTCTTGTTGCGGTTCACTTGTCTTATTTGTTTCATCTCTTTTCTCACCTTCTCTAATTTCTCTAATAACTCATCCCCACTTGTAATTTCTACTCCACTCCTCAAGGTGATAGCTTTGCAATGATTATGTTGTTCATCCCTCGTAGGATTAGGTATGGTGTCTGAAGTGTACAACCTCGTGTTCGCTGAGTGGGTCCGCCAGATCAGGCGAGCGGACCAAGGCACCCTGCCCGTACCTAGAACAGTATGAGGGCAGGCAGTGGATGGCCAGCTCGCTCTCGCCCAAGTCGGGCAGGCGAGCCACACGAGTCGGTCCTTCCCCCTCTATATCTCTCTCTCTCTCGCGCGCACCGAGTCAGCATTCGTCGAGCAGAGTTCGGGTCAACATTCATCGAGCAGAGTTCGGGTCAGCATTTGTCGAGCAGAGTTCAGGTCAGCATTCGTCGAGCAGAGTTCGGGCTCAACGGGTCCAGATCAGCGGGCCCCCTTCCGGGGCTCCCGCAACGGCAGTTTGAGACCGGGCCAGCCCACTCTTCTACAGGCGACCCGACCGCTAGCCTGCCTTGGCAGCTCCTCCACACGCTCTGCCCACTCCTCTGCCTTGATGGCAGTCTCCGTACCTCTGAAAGTGGGAGGCCTCAGTCCTCGAAAGGTTGTCAGCAAATCGGTAGGCACCAGCATCTCTCGTGGTGGCTGTGCCAAGGTTGTCTGGAAGGTGGCCAGGATGCCTGTTAGTGTCTTCCCCAAGTCGATCTCAGCAAACGGTACAGCTGCGGGGACGACCGGGTCTGGAGGTGGGGTGGCGGGAACATATCCTCTAGAAGAGGTTCCCCCGTTATTGTACTCCGATATCTAGAGAAGTAACATGAAAAGTGTCAGTACTTTGCAAAATTAGGGTAAATTTGCAAAAACGACCGACGAAGCGAAAACAACGGTGTACGAGCATACTAACGTACAGTCTAGAATCCATAAGCCTCTACACTAGGGTCCATCAGGCTTCCGCTGCAAGGTTCGTCCCAAACAAAAGAACGAAGCGAGGGATGGAGGGATCCTGAGAATGCTCCACAAGGATGAATCATGATCGCTCAGATCCATGTGTAAGACCCCTTCCCCCAACTTTTACCCGGGTTGGGCCGGAGGGAATCTTATTGCCCAATACATCCACTCAGTGCTCCTTAGGGGTAACGATCCACCCTATCTAAGCACTAGGTGGCCGCCTTGCTCGGCTAGAATTACAACATTCACAACACATCAGAGATTTGTGGAAGCATTAATAGGAAACCAGTTTCATATATATATATATGACATCATATATATTTACATGAGTACAAGGTCGTAGCCTAAGTATTTATATAAGACCGCAGGCTGTACCAGTACTACATATAACTCACATGTCTCTCCCTAACCAGCTCGTCGGTACTCATGTCTCGAAACTCTGAGGACGTTAAGGGTGCTTCTGCTCGAGTAGTTCTAATTGTTAGCGCAATCTCCTGCGGTAGCGGGTCACTACGGAGCTCCGTTTCCTGTGAATGGTTATTTAAATAACCGTTAGTCACAAAGATAAGTGGAAACAAATCTTCTCCTCGGATCCATATCCTAGGGACGAGTACACATGTAACATCCCATGTTACTTCTGGACCCCTCAACTTAGATTGGGTTAGGCATGGGGTGAGACTTAAGGTGATCAACCAGGTTTGACCCTAGGTAGTGGGTGGTAGCCATGTGGGGCCCACTATAAGACCATAGTCAAACTAGGTCAAACTAGCCTAAGTGGGGACCCTAGCCACACCATGACCCCACCACATTGCCCTAACCCTAAAGACAATCTAAGTGGACCCTAGGGTATGTCACTGGGTCAACATTTTGACCCCAATTGACCAAAGTCAACCTTGGGCTTAATTTGGTCAAACCCACACTCATAGGCCAAATTAACCCGAGTGGGGCACCCCCTTGACCCAAACCAAGTTGGGTGGTGCCACTAGACCCATTTCCACCAAGTGGGGTCAGTCCACCCACCATGGTTGACCAGTCAACCCTAAAAGTCAATTTGGTCAACAAATTGACCTAAAGAGTGAAATGAAGGCCAAGCCAAGTTCCCTTGGACCAAGCCCACTAAAATTGGCCCAAAGTCAGCCCAAGTGAACAAGACCAGTCCTACCCCTCTAAATCAGGAGAGAGAGTACATGCAAGGGGGTAAAATTGAGATTTTTAGGAAAAGAGGAGAGAGAAAGAGGAATGAAGGAAATGGTGGCCACATGGCCACCCCATCAGCTGACTTAGGCTGCCCAAGACCAGGTGGCTGACCTCCCCTCTTTAATTCCAGCAGGAAACCAGGGCTGTGAGCCACATGGCTGCTGGGTGAAACCTCCAAAGCTCAAAACCGAGCTAACATTGGAGTTAACTCCACTTATAGCCCACCTCAGTCCAAACAGAGCTCACCATCAGCTTCAGAAGGCCGAGAGGAGTGGAATTCGACTGCTTACTCATGAAGAATGGTGGAGAATTGAACTTTCGGGGTGGAGCTCGCCGGCGCACCACCACCACGGCAAACCGCCGCCTGACCCGCAGCCAAGCCCCGATTCAGGTGCGTTTCACCTCACCTCTTCCCGTACTAACTTTCTAGATCGAACTAGGGAGATATCGGGCTCAATCGAGCCCGATGCCATGAGAGGAAATGGAGAAATTCGAGCTTTTCTTTTCTTGCTCGGGTTCGCCGGAGGAGCCAACTCCGGCGGCCCCACCGCCGGGAAACGCTAGCCCCCACCTTAACGAAGGTGGTGGCGATATCCGCCGGCGGTGGTGGTGGCTCAGCTGGCCGGAAAAGGCCAGCCAACATCGTCCAGGTAGAATCAATCGTGGCCATTAACTCATCGGGGACGATGACCAGATCCCGTCGATTCTACTTTAAGATTCGTGCGCCGATTATTAATTTAAATTAATATAATGTATTGAATAGTAACATTTCCTGTCACATATATTCAGTCCTTTTGCATGTAAAATTTAGGCCTCTTAGAGGCATTTCCAGAACTTAGGCCCTTAATGAAAAATGTAGCCTAGAGTCTTACCTTTAAAATGCCACCCTAATCATACATTTTGGTGTAGTGTACAGTCCTGTAGGACATTTCTCCTAGGACTGGTCCTAGAGTAGGGCAGAAATTAAATTGGGTGCCATGGTCACAATATTAGTCACCATGGCCCCAAATTTTGGGCACATGCATGATTAGGGCATACTTACCTCCTGCCAAAATTTAGGAATTTTTGGAAAACATTTTCCTATAGTTTTTGGTAAAATATCAAAATTTAAATAAATGGCATATAGGGAGTTCTACTCCTCCCCATGGCCCCAAATTTAGGTGGTGGGTCAGTGGGGTCATCCTTGGTGCATGATAAAATTTTCAGCACCTTGGGTTCACTGCATGTTGGAGAATCCACTTGCATGTGCTAGCCTATGTTAAGCCTTGGGGTGCAAATAACAAAAATGCAAATTGGTGAATTTAGCCCAATGGTTGCATGTAAGAGTCATGAAATTATTTACAGTGGTTCATTAGGGTAAATTTCACTCCTCAAATTAATGATGGAATTTTTGGAATCAAAATTCCATTTATTGGAATTTATTTTAAAAATAGCTATTTTGGAGATAAAATTGGAAAATAGGATTTATTCAAGTACAAATCCAAACAACTTTGCCAAGGCATAGATAACATCACATTGGACTTAGGGAAAATATGGCACTAATGTGCGTTCTCACCCGGGTTTGGGTTTGAGGGATTCAGGACGGGTTTTTGTCCTGCGAGCGGAAGGCTCGGTATGAATTACTTGCATGTGCATAAATATCGTGGCGGGGCATGCGGTACTGGCCGTTCGTCACACCGATGGCAGTACGGTGCACCAGGCGGTTGTGGGAGTTAGAGGGGCCAGTGGGTTGTTTTACACTGCGGTCTGGAGGACGACCCCCGATAACACACATCCGACCCAACAAGACTGACGGGTTTGTCAGCAAAGTACGTACGCGAGACTCTAGAGTGCACCTTGGACGTGTACAGAGGCGTATGAGAGGGGTCTAAGGCTTGGTAGTGTGCATACCGGTCTAGAAGCAGAGACGCCCGCTCCGCTGCTGCCGTAGCCACAGCGGTGGTACCCGAGAGTGATGCTAGCTCTCAAAAAGTGGGAACTAAAGGTCTGTGATCACAGAGTCGTTGTGTGTGAGTTGCACTTGTCTGCGCATAAAATTGCATCATATCATTCATTCATATTAGGTCATACGCTTCATAGATCCTTATCATATAAATTAGTATGGGCTCTTTTATATGATAAGTTAAATTTCCTGGAAACCCTAACTTATATATTTTTATGGGCATTTATATAAGTTAGGGTACGTTTGTGATGATAGCATAGTGGTAGCATAGCTTATTTACTTGTTCATTCTAGTGCTTCTTTACTTTTCTTTACCGCACTGCTCTTACTTACTACTTGTACCGTACATAGAATTGCTAGAGTAGAATTACAGTACTTATTACAGCATTAGTTAGATATTGTCACCTGCTTCCACTTTGTTACCCCTTGTTGTCCTCTGCTTCGTCCTCCCGCTCGGTGCCTAGGAGCTGCGGGGTGAGGTGCGGAGGAAACGACTTAGTCTTTTTGACTAATGGTCGGTGACCAACTATTTTTAGGAGCCCGTGGAGATGGAGCACCAGCACGACGAGGAGGCAGGACATGAGGAGCAGATACCGCTTCAACAGGCTACTACCACTACTGTGCGTCCTCAGGTGGGACGAGATCTGATGATCTAGTTTAGCTTCCGCATTTACTATTTTGTGAGAGAGAGATTTGATGTACTGGGCATAAGCCCTTTTTACTCTTTCTTCTGTACTATTCTGTGGACTATTGATGTACTATTCATTTCTTTTATATGATTGTACTGTGACTTGTGGACTGATGGCATTTATTTACAGTTTACTTCCTTCTTCTCATGTTGGCCTACAGGTTTATGATCGTACTAGCCGGCAGAATCGGCGTGTTGCGGTGTCGACTAACCCGTGAGTTAGTGCCACCGTAAGACGGCGGTTCTGGGCATAAGATCCGGTAGCCCTCCTTGGTAAGGGGGAGGGGGGTCTTACAAACTGGTATCACTTGAACAACGATCATATGAGAAAGAAGTCCACAACATGGGACCACCCCCGCCCGAGCATTAGTTTGCGGACAAACTATGCAGCGGAAGCAGTGGTGTGCCCATGTGTAAAGTCACATAAATGGTCCACAAAGTACAATTTGTTAGGCCAATTCTGCTTTAACCTTACCTTTATGCAACCTCCACAGGTCGCAGCGCCGCAAAATGTGGCTCCTCCCCCTCCAGCTGCCACTCCATTCCTACATACGGAGATGGGGCAGACCCTGACGACGATTTTGGATGCCTTTAGAGCCCAGCAAGTCCCGGCTCCACAGCCAAATCCGGGGTCGAGCTGGCTGAGCGCATTCAAGAGCCTGTCCCCACCGACGTACCGCAGGACAGAGGATGCGGTGAAGACAGAAGAATGGCTGGAGGCCATACACGAGATCTTAGCGGGCATCAGCTACCCAGTCGGCCAGGCAGTACCTCTAGCCACCTCTGTGCTAGAGGCCCACGCGAAGAGATGGTGGAAGTCAGTCCGGGAGTCTACTTATGCGGACTTTGAGCTGTCAGAGATATCTTGGGAAGAGTTTGGCGATGTGTTTCTGGAGCACTTCGTCTCTGCTACGGACAGAGATGCTTTGGAGGAGAGGTTTTTGAACCTCAAGCAGGGGACCAGATCAGTGATAGAGTACCAGAGAGAGTTCTCCCACTTGGCCAGGTTCGCGGGGATTCAGGACACCGACGATAGGAGGTATGCGAAGAGGTTCTACCGGGGCCTCAGGGATGATCTGAGGCAGGCTCTATTATTCATTTCTCATGGCACATCCAGGCAGATCATCGAGATGGCGAAGAAGCTGGAGGCTGACCAGCTGATGGTGCGAGCCGGAGGGAAGAGACCATTTGACGGATCGACATCAGGTGAGAGCAGTAGGGGCTCTCAGAGAGGCAGGACCATTGGATACAGGAGGGGTGGGGGACGTCGTCGTCCCAACTTCAGGCAGGAGCAGGGGCCTCCTCCAGCATTGGCTCCCCCACCTCTACAGATACATGATCCGAGGAGACAGGATGACCGAGGCCACCGACAAGTGGTTTGTTACGGTTGCCGCCAGCCTGGGCACATCAGGACGGAGTGCCCGCACCGGTTCCATCCCCCTCCTCCTCCTCCACCTCCAGTGGCCCCAGTACAGCAGGGCCGAGGACGAGGCCGAGGACGAGGCCGAGGTCGGGGATATCACGGCAGGAGGCGCGAGCAGGAGCAGATATACGCCTTGGACCTCACAGAGCCGAGGAATCCAGAGGAGGTTATCACAGGTACTTGAAGTTAATTATGAATTTTCTTGGATTTCCAATGATATATATTTAGTACCTGGAACTATAGGATAACAATTAACTTTCACATAAACAAACCTCAGACATAGTCATGATCAGCGGCAAGCCCGCTCATACTCTTTTCGACACGGGTGCTTCACACTCGTTCGTATCCGAGGCCTTCATCGACGGACTCGAAGGCGTGGAGAGGTTCCCTGGACTAGAGATGAGGGTACGTCTACCCGATGGATCGGAGCTGCGGACCACTGCACATTGTGATATGGAGGCCGAGATTGGCGGCAAGGCATTTGAGGCGCCGGCGACCATTCTGAAGCTGCAGGACTTTGATTTGATCTTGGGCATGGCCTGGTTGCATCGGAACCATGCCCAGATAGATTGCCCGTCCAGGAGGATCACGCTAAGACATGGCGACTCTCATGTTATCGTTGAAGGTATCCAGCCTATCCGCCACCTACTGTTATCTTCTATACAGGCTGTGAAGGCCCATGAGCAGGGTGAAGAAGTCTATATTGTCTGCTTCGAGATGGTGGGAACAGAGGCGACTATCTCAGATATTCCAGTGGTCCGGGATTTCTCCGATGTATTCCCGGAGAAATTGCCCGGACTACCGCCTGCTAGAGACTTGGATTTCAGGATTCAGCTAGTACCGGGAGCGAAGCCGGTGTCCCGGGCACCCTACAGGATGGCTCCCAGGGAGTTGGCAGAGTTCAGGACTCAACTACAGGAGCTAGTCGAGTCAGGATTTGTGCGGCCCAGCTCATCGCCATGGGGAGCGCCAGTTCTCTTTGTGAAGAAGAAGGACGGATCACTGCGATTATGTATAGATTACCGGGAGCTGAACCGGTTGACGGTCCGCAACACCTATCCTCTGCCTCGGATAGATGAGTTATTTGACCAGCTACAGGGAGCATTCTGGTTCTCCAAGTTAGATTTGCGATCCGGCTACTATCAGCTCCGTATCAGGGAAGAGGACATACCGAAGACCGCTTTCAGTTCGCGCTATGGATTATACGAATTCACGGTGATGCCTTTTGGGCTCACGAATGCTCCTGCTGCATTCATGAGTCTAATGAACCGTGTTTTCGAGCCTTTCTTAGACCGCTTCGTGATTGTATTCATCGACGACATCCTTATTTATTCTCGGACTCAGGAGGAGCATACGGAGCACTTGGCACAGGTCTTGCAGAGGCTGAGGGAGACCCAGATGTACGCAAAATTTTCAAAGTGCCAGTTCTGGTTGCAGGAGGTGGCATTCCTGGGGCACACGATCAGTGGGGCTGGGTTAGCAGTGGACCCGGCCAAGATAGAGACGGTGAGGGATTGGCCACGGCTGAAGACCGCATCTGACATCCGCAGTTTCTTGGGACTAGCAGGCTATTACCGCAAGTTCGTGGAGGGGTTCTCGAGGATAGCACTCCCCCTCACGTCCTTGACGAAGAAGGATGCAGATTTTGTTTGGTCAGAGCGGTGTGAGACGGCTTTTCAGGAGCTGAAGGACCGACTCATCTCATCCCCCATTCTTGCGCTTCCATCCGGGAGCGAAGGATTCCAGATCTACACGGACGCCTCTTATCAGGGGATGGGTGCAGTCTTGATGCAGCATGGACACGTTATCGCTTATGCTTCGAGACAGTTGAAGAAGCATGAGCATAACTATCCAGTACATGATCTAGAGCTCGGGGCTGTGGTTTTCGCCCTGAAAATATGGAGGCATTACTTATATGGGATTCATTGTGACATCTTCTCAGATCACAAGAATCTCAAGTATATCGATACTCAGAAGGACCTAAACCTGAGACAGAGGAGGTGGCTGGAGTTCCTCTGTGATTATGACTACAAGATCCACTATCACCCGGGGAAAGCGAACACGGTTGCGGATGCTTTGAGCAGGAGGGCCGGCACTTCTGGACCGGAGCCCCGATTGATGTCCATAGATCTGCTTCAGATGATGGAGGACATGCACATTACCGTGGTGTCCGAGACTGAGCTAGTTGTATATAGAGAGTATTTGAGCTCAGTGATCAGCAGAGATGATATACAGGAGCGCATCCGAGCACATCAGAGGCTGGATGCTGCGTTACAGCCGATTTTCAGTGCCTTAGAGAGGGGCAGGATCGAGGACTACATGCTACAGGATGATCTTCTTAGGTTCCGGGGACGCATCTACATACCAGCAGGAGGCAATATCCGGGAGGACATACTCCGAGAGGCACATTGCTCGAGATATTCAGTGCACCCCGGCATCACCAAGATGTGGGCAGATTTGCGGAGATCTATGTATTGGCCCGGGATGAAGAGGGAGATCACGGATTTTGTGACCCATTGCGAGACCTGCCAGCGTGTGAAGGCGGAATGCAAGAGCCCGGGAGGTTTACTACAGCCACTGCCAGTTCCAGAGTGGAAGTTCGAGGACATTGCTATGGACTTTGTACACGGATTGCCTCGCTCCCACTCTGAGCATGATTCTATATGGGTTATAGTGGATAGATTGACCAAGGTAGCGCGGTTTATTCCAGTTCGGAAGGATGCCCCAGTTGCAGTTCTGGTGAGACTATTTGTGGAGCACTACGTCAGATATCATGGCATCCCCAGGACCATTGTTTCGGACCGTGATGGTCGGTTCACCTCGAGCGAGTGGAGGGCCGTACATGCTTACTTGGGATCTCGGCTTACTTTTAGTACCGCCTTCCACCCGCAGACCGACGGACAGACCGAGCGGACCATCCAGACCATGGAGGACCTGCTCAGATTATGCATATTGGATACGGGGAGGCCTTGGGAGAGGCTGCTGCCATTGATTGAGTTCTCGTATAATAACAGCCACCAGGCTAGCATCAGGATGGCTCCATACGAGGCGCTTTATGGGAGGAGATGCCGGAGACCACTATCATGGGTACAGGATGTGGACACCAGGGCTCTAGGATCTGATTATATAGAGGACACTGAGGCTCAGATTCGATTGATCAGGGATCGGCTACTGGAGGCCCAGAGCAGGCAGGCAAAGTATTATGATGCTCGGCACCGGAAGGTGGAGTTCCAGGTTGGAGACAGGGTATTCTTGAAGATACGTCCAGTACACGGTGTTTCTCGGGTGCGGAGGCACAAGAAGCTCAGTCCACGATACATGGGGCCCTACCTGATCCTTGAGCGGATCGGCCCCTTGGCTTACCGACTGCAGCTGCCACCGGAGTTGGGTGCATTACATGACGTCTTTCATGTCTCTTCCTTACGGAGAGCTCTCCTTCGGCCGGAGCAGCACATCACTACTACAGCCGGACCGGTAGAGCCTGACAGATCAGTGAGATTGGAGCCGATCCGGATTGACGATACAGCCATCCGAGTGTTGCGGAAGAAGAAGGTCCCTCTTGTGAAGGTGCTGTGGTCCAACCATGGACGGGAGGAGCACACTTGGGAGCCGAGGGATCTGATGCTGGAGCAACACCCGGAGCTATTCGCATCAGGTACATTTAAGTTATGTCTTTAAATTTCTTGATGATTCTTGCAAATAGAACCCCGTAGACCCGAACTTAAATTTCGGGGACGAAATTATTTTTTTGTTTATTGGAATTTGTAACATCCCATGTTACTTCTGGACCCCTCAACTTAGATTGGGTTAGGCATGGGGTGAGACTTAAGGTGATCAACCAGGTTTGACCCTAGGTAGTGGGTGGTAGCCATGTGGGGCCCACTATAAGACCATAGTCAAACTAGGTCAAACTAGCCTAAGTGGGGACCCTAGCCACACCATGACCCCACCACATTGCCCTAACCCTAAAGACAATCTAAGTGGACCCTAGGGTATGTCACTGGGTCAACATTTTGACCCCAATTGACCAAAGTCAACCTTGGGCTTAATTTGGTCAAACCCACACTCATAGGCCAAATTAACCCGAGTGGGGCACCCCCTTGACCCAAACCAAGTTGGGTGGTGCCACTAGACCCATTTCCACCAAGTGGGGTCAGTCCACCCACCATGGTTGACCAGTCAACCCTAAAAGTCAATTTGGTCAACAAATTGACCTAAAGAGTGAAATGAAGGCCAAGCCAAGTTCCCTTGGACCAAGCCCACTAAAATTGGCCCAAAGTCAGCCCAAGTGAACAAGACCAGTCCTACCCCTCTAAATCAGGAGAGAGAGTACATGCAAGGGGGTAAAATTGAGATTTTTAGGAAAAGAGGAGAGAGAAAGAGGAATGAAGGAAATGGTGGCCACATGGCCACCCCATCAGCTGACTTAGGCTGCCCAAGACCAGGTGGCTGACCTCCCCTCTTTAATTCCAGCAGGAAACCAGGGCTGTGAGCCACATGGCTGCTGGGTGAAACCTCCAAAGCTCAAAACCGAGCTAACATTGGAGTTAACTCCACTTATAGCCCACCTCAGTCCAAACAGAGCTCACCATCAGCTTCAGAAGGCCGAGAGGAGTGGAATTCGACTGCTTACTCATGGAGAACGGTGGAGAATTGAACTTTCGGGGTGGAGCTCGCCGGCGCACCACCACCACGGCAAACCGCCGCCTGACCCGCAACCAAGCCCCGATTCAGGTGCGTTTCACCTCACCTCTTCCCGTACTAACTTTCTAGATCGAACTAGGGAGATATCAGGCTCAATCGAGCCCGATGCCATGAGAGAAAATGGAGAAATTCGAGCTTTTCTTTTCTTGCTCGGGTTCGCCGGAGGAGCCAACTCCGGCGGCCCCACCGCCGGGAAACGCTAGCCCCCACCTTAACGAAGGTGGTGGCGATATCCGCCGGCGGTGGTGGTGGCTCAGCTGGCCGGAAAAGGCCAGCCAACATTGTCCAGGTAGAATCAATCGTGGCCGTTAACTCATCGGGGACGATGACCAGATCCCGTCGATTCTACTTTAAGATTCGTGCGCCGATTATTAATTTAAATTAATATAATGTATTGAATAGTAACATTTCCTGTCACATATATTCAGTCCTTTTGCATGTAAAATTTAGGCCTCTTAGAGGCATTTCCAGAATTTAGGCCCTTAATGAAAAATGTAGCCTAGAGTCTTACCTTTAAAATGCCACCCTAATCATACATTTTGGTGTAGTGTACAGTCCTATAGGACATTTCTCCTAGGACTGGTTCTAGAGTAGGGCAGAAATTAAATTGGGTGCCCTGGTCACAATATTAGTCACCATGGCCCCAAATTTTGGGCACATGCATGATTAGGGCATACTTACCTCCTGCCAAAATTTAGGAATTTTTGGAAAACAGTTTCCTATAGTTTTTGGTAAAATATCAAAATTTAAATAAATGGCATATAGGGAGTTCTACTCCTCCCCATGGCCCCAAATTTAGGTGGTGGGTCAGTGGGGTCATCCTTGGTGCATGATAACATTTTCAGCACCTTGGGTTCACTGCATGTTGGAGAATCCACTTGCATGTGCTAGCCTATGTTAAGCCTTGAGGTGCAAATAGCAAAAATGCAAATTGGTGAATTTAGCCCAATGGTTGCATGTAAGAGTCATGAAATTATTTACAGTGGTTCATTAGGGTAAATTTCACTCCTCAAATTAATGATGGAATTTTTGGAATCAAAATTCCATTTATTGGAATTTATTTTAAAAATAGCTATTTTGGAGATAAAATTGGAAAATAGGATTTATTCAAGTACAAATCCAAACAACTTTGCCAAGGCATAAATAACAACACATTTGACCTAGGAAAAATATGATTCCTCTATTTTGAAGAATTTTTGGAGTAGATACCCTAAATTTCCCATTTTACCCTTATTTTGTAATTCTTGAATTGATGGATTTATACCTCTGAAAAATTTGGAAATTTTTCTACTGTCATAAAATGTTATTATTAGTCTTGCACAAATTTCTCAGAATTTAATGGATGCATTATTTGTGCTAAAATTAGTATAATGGCATTTTGGTAAATATCTTATAATGGAATCCTATAGGCCATCTTACATTAAATGTTGATGATTCTCTGCCAATAGTCATAAATTAGTGTCCTAAAAGCTCTGTAATTTTTCTGGAATTTTTGTGTAAATAATGCCTATACATCATTTGGAAAAAAAGGAATTTTGTGGAATTGATATTAAATTGAAAATGATAATAAATAATTTAAGGAAAATTATGAAATTCTGTAGGCAGCAATGTGTTATCACTATACATCTCAGGAAAAATTCCCTAGGTCAGTGGACACTTAATCAAACTACTTCATGTGTAAAGTGACCCAGCATGTAAATTAAAAGAATTAATTAAAGGACTATTTGGCCAAGGAAAATTACGAGAATCCTTAGGGTAGTTCCCTTAGTCCATAACACCTTAGGATAAATAATTAGGGGCAAGATGCCTTAAGGTTTGGAAGATCACATTTCTAGGGTAACCATAGGTCATGGTCTGCATATAACACAAATAGGTTTTGCCTTAGGGGATTACCAGGGGATTGATTATCGGCAGAAATAAGAGAGAGTTCAACATGAGTAACCCTGGTGGGTAGAGTTGTCTTAGTGAGGGATTAAAAGTGCAAGTCTTAGCTAGCAACTGGAGCGGGGATCGGCGGAAGACCGTCGGTTTCCCGGTAATACCTTAAGTCACTAGGGTTATACTAAAGCAATATGGAGAGCTGGGGAGATACATGGGTAGCCATCAACTAAAATAAATATCCTTGCGAAAGGGAACGCTGGGCGTAATCCCAACACAGTTCCTAGTGCCCCTTGAGAGCCCTTCACAGGGAATACCGGGGGCAGTCCTGGGATTAACCCTAAATCTCTAAGTATAATAAACTGTAGACAAGAGTAGTATAATAGGATAGGACATTGTCGTACCTTCTCGCCCGTGTGGGGTTGGAGAGATTCATGATATATGCTCACCCGTTTGGGTTTGAGGGAGTTGGTATAATGACACTAATGTGCGTTCTCACCCGGGTTTGGGTTTGAGGGATTCATGACGGGTTTTTGTCCTGCGAGCGGAAGGCTCGGTATGAATTACTTGCATGTGCATAAATATCGTGGTGGGGCATGCGGTACTGGCCGTTCGTCACACCGATGGCAGTACGGTGCACCAGGCGGTTGTGGGAGTTAGAGGGGCCAGTGGGTTGTTTTACACTGCGGTCTGGAGGACGACCCCCGATAACACACATCCGACCCAACAAGACTGACGGGTTTGTCAGCAAAGTACGTACGCGAGACTCTAGAGTGCACCTTGGACGTGTACAGAGGCGTATGAGAGGGGTCTAAGGCTTGGTAGTGTGCATACCGGTCTAGAAGCGGAGACGCCCGCTCCGCTGCTGCCGTAGCCACAGCGGTGGTACCCGAGAGTGATGCTAGCTCTCAAAAAGTGGGAACTAAAGGTCTGTGATCACAGAGTCGTTGTGTGTGAGTTGCACTTGCCTGCGCATAAAATTGCATCATATCATTCATTCATATTAGGTCATACGCTTCATAGATCCTTATCATATAAATTAGTATGGGCTCTTTTATATGATAAGTTAAATTTCCTGGAAACCCTAACTTATATATTTTTATGGGCATTTATATAAGTTAGGGTACGTTTGTGATGATAGCATAGTGGTAGCATAGCTTATTTACTTGTTCATTCTACTGCTTCTTTACTTTTCTTTACCGCACTGCTCTTACTTACTACTTGTACCGTACATAGAATTGCTAGAGTAGAATTACAGTACTTATTACAGCATTAGTTAGATATTGTCACCTGCTTCCACTTTGTTACCCCTTGTTGTCCTCCGCTTCGTCCTCCCGCTCGGTGCCTAGGAGCTGCGGGGCGAGGTGCGGAGGAAACGACTTAGTCTTTTTGACTAATGGTCGGTGACCAACTATTTTTAGGAGCCCGTGGAGATGGAGCACCAGCACGACGAGGAGGCAGGACATGAGGAGCAGATACCACTTCAGCAGGCTACTACCGCTACTGTGCATACTCAGGTGGGACGAGATCTGATGATCTAGTTTAGGTTCCGCATGTACTATTTTGTGAGAGAGAGATTTGATGTACTGGGCATAAGCCCTTTTTACTCTTTCTTCTGTACTATTCTGTGGACTATTGATGTACTATTCATTTCTTTTATATGATTGTACTGTGACTTGTGGACTGATGGCATTTATTTACAGTTTACTTCCTTCTTCTCATGTTGGCCTACAGGTTTATGATCGTACTAGCCGGCAGAATCGGCGTGTTGCGGTGTCGACTAACCCGTGAGTTAGTGCCACCGTAAGACGGCGGTTCTGGGCATAAGATCCGGTAGCCCTCCTTGGTAAGGGGGAGGGGGTCTTACAACACACCCACTCAACAAAAGTAGATAGCTGAAGAAAGTGAGAGTTAGTACAATATTTCATATATATAGGCTAGGAGCAACAATAAAGAAGCGCAACATAATATAATTGGAATAGCAGCAACAATGTATATCAATTATAATTAAGGCTCCACAAGTACATCAACACATCAGGTATCCACAACCTGTAACCTACTGCAACATAATATAACTAGAATAGTAACAACAACTGTGGAAGGTGTCTTATCAAGGAGGTGTTGGGTTTGAAACCTGGTATGCTCAAAAACCCGCCGTGCTGAGAAACAGGCCGGAGAGGGATTTGGGTGGTACGGACAGCAGTCCTGTAGCGATGAAGTCGGACGAGACAAGCCGTCAGGCCCATGAAGGGTTGTGGTGGGCCTCTGAGATCTAAACCCGGGTCATTACAGGTGGGGGTGGGGGGCAATGCACTATTTACCCATAGAGAGGAGGTGGCCTCCTCCGTAGGGAAAATTTCCAAAAAAAATGGGGAAAGGTGGGGGGGTGACCAAAGTCAACCCTGGTGGGTCAACCCATTGGGGTCAAAGTCAAAATAGGTCCAAGTCATCGGGTTGGGTCAAAGTTGAGATGTCGTGTCACAATTGGTGTGCACACGCTTTTCGGTGCACGACTGACCTTGATTTGACCACGGTTTGACCACCCATTATCAAAGCTGACCGAGACCAATTTCGTTGACTTTGTATTGACCATACAAATCCAATGCTACTGACGGTGGTCGAATCGGAGTTCGTTTTGTAAAATTCCAAAATCTGCGCGCCGCGACGCGCTAAAATGGTCAAAATGTCTATATCCGTCGTTAGTTCTAGGATCGCGACGCGGCGAGTTCTGATGAGCTCGTATGAGTCATACGAGACCATAGGAACTGGCGGAACTCAAATTGGAGTCCTTTAGACCGATATCCAAAGTCTAGCTCTCGTGGCATTTTACGGGGAATGGTTACATCCACCACATGACCTTGGGGTCCAATGGAACGAGTTCCGACGCGCTCCTATTGACTATACGAGGCCACAGGAACTGACGGAACTCAAATCAGAGTTCTCTAGCTCTATTTCCGGCCTATGGATACCTTCTATTAGGCCTGCAAACGAGTCGAGCTCGAGTCGAGCTCATGAAAAAGAGCCGGCTCGAGCTCGAGCTCGAGCTTCTTTTTTCGAGCTCGAGCTCGAGCTCGAGCTCGACGAGCCTATTTTAAAAGGCTCGGGCTCGAGCTCGACGAGCATGGTTCGAGCTCGAGCTCGAGCTCGAGCTCGACGAGCTCGAGCTCAGCTCGAATTTAATATTTTATTAATAATATAAAACTATTATTTTAATAATATTATATTAATATTATGTTAATAATATAATATATTAAAATATTTAATACTAATAATATATATTATTTAATTAAAAAAAAGCTCGCGAGCCGGCTCGCGAGCTCGTGAACAGGTTTAATTAGGCTCGAGCTCGGCTCGAAATCAGGCTCGAGCTCGACGAGCTCGAGCTCGAGCTCGACATGCTCGAGCTCGAGTCGAGCTTTTTTCGAGCCGGCTCATCGAGCTTTCGAGCCGGCTCAACTCAACTTGCACCCCTACCTTCTATCGGGTCGCAGGTAGGGGTTCGAGTCACTTTTATTGGACACACTAGGGTTCTGATGGCCCAATAAAAGTCGGGATGTTACACCTTGTGCGCATTCTTCTTTGCGTGCCCCCGCGCGCGCCGCCTCCTTGCGCCCTCTCGCGTACATTTCTCCCTTGCGTGCTCCCGCACGCGCCGCCTCTTTACGCGTTCTCTCGCTCGTCGCTTCCTTGCGCAATCTCGCGGGCGCCACTCCCTCGCGCGTCCTTACGCGCACCTCTCCCCAGCACGCTCCCCCGCGCTCTTGCACACGCCGCTCCCTTATGCGGGTCACTTTCCCCCACGCTCTATGCACTCTCCTTCTGCAAGCGCCCTGCTCTCTCTCTCTCTCTATTGACCCGCAACCGCTTAGCGCACCCTCCTCCAGCAAGCGCCTTGTACGCTGTCCTCCAGCAAGCTCCCAGCGAGCTCGTTGCCAACAAGCGCACCACGCACTCTAGAACAAGCACTACATCTATCGATAAGACAATCGAACAACGCTTCTACAAAAGACAATCAAAGACAAGAAGTGGAGGATAAGACGCGCTGAGCACGCCTCCGAGCTTCAAAACACCAGACATCAGAACGTGTACAACAAGCTGCTCCCGCCTCTAGGAATTATTAGAAGACTCCAGAATACAATGAGTACATCGCTCCCCGCAGCACACGAGGAAATAATTAGCCCTGTGAGTGGTGGTCTGTCACCCTCCAGGTTCTCTCTCTCCCCCTAATAATTGTAATGATAGGCGGTCTGCCGCCCTCGAGTTCTTGAAAAAGCCTTGTAATAACACTTAAATCTAGTGGAAGTTTGGTCGGCACAGACCCGGCCACGTGATTTTTCACCTATTTTCGGGGTTTTCCACATCAAAAAAATTACCTTATCAACTTTCAATTTTCATTGACTGTGTGCGCGCTCGACCGTTCTGAGAGCTAAGGTTGTCAAGGTTATTTCGGTCCGATCTGGCCGTCGAGTTAGACTGCAACAGTTTTGTGTCGTCTGTGGGAAGCGAGTTCTCAACATCCTCAGAAAACAGTATCCTCAACACAATGATACTCGTGACTAGAGACTACAGCAAGAGAAGTTACCCGCACTGCAGAAGGGAGGACACTTGGGGGGCACGTCGGTCCAGTTCCCCCTCACTTGTCTGTCAACATGCTTGAAGTAGAACCCCCTGTGTGGATATTCAAGGCCACAAAACCCATCATGCTAGAGAACCTAAAGCTTAAAATCACTACAACTACCCTAAAGTAGTGGGCCTCGATGAAAGCCTCACACGCGAAGAAGTTCTCAACTTAATCACACAAGAGCATGAGCGATCCAAGTAGTGTGCCACTTTAGCAAGTCACCCTCTCCAACATTGCTTGTCGTTCACACCTGAAGTTCGGGCACACCCAATCCCTCACGGTTTCAAGCTCCCAAAGATTGAGACATACGATGGTACAAGTGACCCATCAGAGCATATCAGACACTTCACAATCCTGATGCAACTTTGCAATGCCCCAGATCAACCGTTGTGTCAAACTTTCCCGGCAACTTTGAAAGGTCAAGCTCGCACATGGTTCATGTCTCCGAAGGAAGGAGAAATCAAGGATTTTGTAGAACTAGCACAACAATTCACTGATTAGTTCATCGTCATCCGCCTGATATTCAACTATCCTTCCCACCTGTCCGGTATCCGTCAAAGTAAATGGGAAACCCTTAAAGATTTCTTCTGTCGTTTCGCCACTGAGGCACGACGAATCCCTGAGATAAAACCAGGGCTCCTATGCGGATTTCTTCTTGTTGGGCTCCGCCCCGGTGTCTTCCACTCCGCACTAGTACGAGAGACTATACCCAGCTATTTCGATCTTGTTCAACAGATCGATGCCAAGATCGTCGCTGACGAAGCAATCGAAGCACACCGCCAACAATTCAAAAGCAACTCAAAGAGACAGCAAGAGCAGGGGTTGACACCGCTGTTGGTTCCCAAAAAAAGTAACTCACGTTGTGTCAACTCTCGACGGGAATCACCAACATCAAACCTTCACTCCCTCCAAGACTTCGCGAGCGGAAGTGCTGCTCGCCATATGTAACCATCCATCTCTCCAAAGGCCAAGGACTCGTACTCCAAATTCAGGAGACCAATCTAAATATTGCGACTTCCATCAAGGTCATGAGCATAAGACAAAAAAATATTCAAGACTGAAGACAAAAATCGAACGATTCGTTCGCCTTGGGTACCTCGAGAGTTCTCTCTAAAACAAAGGCTCTGAATCAACATGTCAAGAATGATCCGGCACAGGGACGATCCCCAGGATGAACATCTCAAAGAAGAGTTTGCTTTCTGCCAAATGGGCATCCAGAGCTCCATCACCACTACTTGTATTTTGTATTTTCAATATTCGCGGAACAAACAACAAGTGTTATTTCCAATTTTATTGATGACTGCAGTACAGAGTATTCGGGATTCCAATAAGGGACTCCGGCCTCTCCCATTACAGAGTGTTAGGTGATCCCAAAAATGGATTCCGGCCTCTCCCCTTATAGAGTGTTCGGTGATCCCAACAAGGGACTCCGACCTCTCCCCTTACAGAGTGTTCGGTGATCCCAACAAGGGAATCCGGCATCTCCCCTTACAGAGTGTTCGGTGATCCCAACAAGGGACTCCGACCTCTCCCCTTATAGAGTGTTCGGTGTTCCCAATAAGGGACTCCGACCTCCCCCCTTACAGAGTGTTTGGTGATCCCAACAAGGGACTCCGACCTCTTGCCTTACAGAGTGTTCAGATCATCGCAAAAGGGATCCTGGCCTCTTCAGCTCATAGCTCGGCTAACCCACGCAAAACGATAACACAAGACAAATTTACGAAAAAACAACATTTGTATAAAAGAAAGGGACATAAGACCCCAAAGTCGTCACATCTGGGTCAGCATGGCAGAACCATCAAGAGAGACAACCAGAACCTCGTCAACTAAGGAACCCTTCTGCCTCAATGAAGATGCAAGCGCCACATTCACATCCCAACATCTCGCAACAACAAGTTTCCTTCTCCGACCATGTGCACGAGGTACCCAGATGGCAAACTTGGGGGCACTAGAAACTCACAACGTCTTATCCTCCACAAATGAGTGCTCAATGCACCAAGCATATTGCACTCTTACACACAATCAACGCATGTTGCCCGCGTTAAGCACACATCACAAGCATTGTGCCTCACATGCACAATGCCCATTGCGCCCCACGCGCATGCTACGCACATTATGTTATGCACACTTGTCGCATGCATAGCACAATTGTGCGCCATACGCGCCATACACATTACACCTTGCGCACATCGCTCACGCTGCACGCATCACGCACACAAACACCTGTTACACATCACACCCATTATGCGATGCGTACGTCACACTCCGTGTACATGTCACACATCTTGCACCTTGTGCATACTACGTCATGCACGCACGAAGTCCAAAAGTGCACCTCACGCATACTTCACCCACCTACACATCAACGCGAGACGCTCACCGTTCACATTCCCCTCACCACGCTCTCAACATGCTCATCACCACGCAATGCACCTGCATAACAACAAGTACAGAACCGGGCATGCTTGCAATCGCTCGCCCTGTCAGAGGAGCGTTCAAAGGGCTTCTTCTTCAGGAAAATTTCCGGGCCCATTCTCTAGAAAGATGACCTTTGAAATTTTGGGGGCATCTGTTGGGGCTCCGTGTACCCGGTCCGGTCAAGCTGTGGTCTGTCAAGCATAACCCGAGTTATCAGCCATCCCGTCCGCCGTCGGCGCCCCCAAAAAGTGGCGGCCTTTCCTCGCCCTTGACGGGCTGCCGAGAGGCAGTCCGTCCTTGTCCATCCCCCGTTGGCCGCCCCTAACAGGGCCAGCCTCTTCCTCGCTCGGGGCGGGCGACCGTTTCGCCGTCCGTCCTCCGTCGGCACCGCCAATGGGCGGTTTCCTCTTTGCTTCGGTCGGCCGGCCTCTCCCGGTGGCCGGCCAAGTCTCTTCGGTCAAACGTAACCTTCGCCGACGAGCAATCTTTCCCGCCACCGCCCGTCGTCCATCATGTGCATTCTCCGTCGTCCGATCACACTCCCGCGATCGCCGTTGTCGGTTACGTGGGTAACCACCCACGTAACCGCCCACATGATCTCCCATAATGAGAATAATGCATTACCAAAAATAGATTGGTCTACGATTAATATAAGTTGTAAAATTAATGTGCATATTAAACCATAGTCCTATAAAATTTATTATAATATTTCGGCCTATTAATAACAATCATGGTTGTTATGGGCTACGAATAATCGCGTAACCTTCATAACCACCCATGAAGCCTATAACTAGGGCCCCAGATCCCCCTTTAATTCTCATTATTCTCTGAGCCGGAAAATCCTCCTACGGATTTTCTCTCTCATCCCTCCTTCGTCTCTTCATCTCTTTCCCCCCTTTGAAGATCTCATTCGTTTTCGAAGTCTCCTTCGAAGATCTTCATCTTCTCCGCCTGGAATTTCTTTCCTCCATCCCTCTTCCTTGTGCGCTATCGCACGCGTCTCTTCCTTGCGCGCTCCCGCGCGCGCCGTCTCCTTGTGCGGTCTCACGCGCATTTCTTCCTTGCCCCCCCGCGCCGCCTCCTTGCGCGCTCTCGCGCGCATTTCTCCCGTGCGTGCTCCCGCACGCGCCGCCTCTTTGTGCGCTCTCTCGCTCGTCGCTTCCTTGCACAATCTCGCGCGTGCAACTCCCTCGCGCGTCCTTGCCCGCACCTCTCCCCTACGCACTCCCTCGCGCTCTCGCACACGTCGCTCCCTTACACAGGTCTCTTTCCCCCGCGCTCCACGCACTCTCCTTCTGCAAGCGCCCTGCTCTCTCTATTGACCCGCAAGCGCTCAACGCGCCCTCCTCTGGCAAGCGCCTAGTGCGCTCTCCTACAGCAAGCTCTCAGCGCGCTCTTTGTCAACAAGCGCACCACGCGCTCCAGAACAAGCACTCCATCTATCGATAAGACAACCGAACCACGCTTCTCCAAAAAACAATCAAAGACAAGAAGCGGAGGATAAGACACGTTGAACACGCCTCTGAGCTTCAAAACACAAGACATCAGAACTTGTACAGCAAGCTGCTCCCGCCTCCAGGAATTATTAGAAGACTCCAGAATACAACGAGCGCATCGCTCCCCGCAGCACATGAGAAAATAATTAGCCCTGTGAGCGGTGACCTGCCACCCTCCAAGTTCTCTCTTGTTGGTTTATTGGCTCCTACCCGGTTCAAGTGAACCGGGCCACACATCATTTAATAGGGAAGAAAAAAAAAAGAACTGCCTGTGCCCCCTCCATTTTTCCGCTCTCCCTATAACCGCTCTCTCTCTCTCCCTCGCGCCGCCCCAGCCCGCGCTGCCGCTCGTGGAGGAGAAGAGCCCCCGTTGCCGTCCGTGGAGGAGGAGCGCCTCCGGTGGTCGCCCGGTTTGAGGTGAGGTGGTGGTCGGATGTAGCCGTGGAAGGAAGCAGACGAGGGCTATTTTGTGGTGGCTTTGGAGAGGAGAAGTTTGCGTTGAGGACGGGCTACACGTTCGTGGCGAGGTCCGGGTCCTAACTTGGAGTTTTCTCTCCGGTGGTGGCGGTTGAACGTCAGAGATCGACATTGAAGGTTCCGACGAACCTTGTGCGTCTGTTAGTCGGATTGCAGTCCAGTTTTCTACACTCACACGGATCGTGCACGTCCGTCGCATTCGCGGTTTTCATCGGACGGTCCATTTTCTCTCACCTTAATTTCGTATGTGTATGCATTTATTCTGTTAATATACACTGTGTGGTTGTGCCTCGGTGAGATTGCCAAGTGTCTGCATTTTATTTCATATTGCTGTTGCTTGTATTTCCTGTATTATTTATAGCAGCGCCGGTTTAGTAGTGCCTGTCTCTCAGCAAGTGGTATCAGAGCCAGGTTCGGTAGACGACCGTGATTGGACGTTCTAGGAAGGGTTTGACTGCGGTGGTGAACGACTAGGTCCTCTTCCCACTCTTTCAGATCCGACCTTTGAATAAATCAGGTCTTCTAGTTTGTCGGGGACAGTCATGGTAGGGAAGAACGCAATTTTGGACAAATTTTCCGTAGAGAAGTTCGATGGCAGTGTGAATTTTAGCCTATGGCAGATTCGAGTTAAGGATATGTTGGTTCAACAAGGTTTGATTCGAGTCTTGCGGGGGCGCGACAAATTAACCACAACAGTAAAAGATGAGGAATGGAAGGATCTTGATGAAAAAACCACGAGCACAATCAGGATGTCTGTTGGTGACCAGGTGCTCTTCAACATCGGGACTGAAGAGACGACAGTCGAGCTTTGGGAGAAGGTAAAGCGACTGTACTTGGCAAAATCCGTGACGACAAGATTGTTGCTGAAACAGCGCCTCTATGCACTGAAGATACAGGAAGGTGACAACCTACATGAACACTTCAATGTGTTCAACGGTCTTCTGAGGCAATTGCATGTGGTTGGCTCGAAGGTAGAGGAAGAAGACAAAGCCCTCTTGCTTCTTACCTCGCTCCCAGCGTCATACAAGCACATGGTGACTACGCTCCTGTATGTGAAGGATACGGTGGGGCTGGAAGAAGTCACGTCGGCGCTGTTATCCAGTCAGATGTTAAAGGACCCCACTCCTAGGGGTGACCGGATCTTGGTAGCGCATGAACGCGGGAGGAGTTTTAACAAAGGATCGAGTAGTGCACGAGCTCGGTCGGCGTCGAAGAAGGTAGTGACGTGTTACCACTGAAGACAAGTTGGTCATATTATGAGAAATTGTCCGCAGCGTGCAGGAAGTTCTGGAACTTCGAAGGATGTCCAAGATGCGGGCATGGTGACACTCGACCTGGAAGGAGATGACAGATTTTATTGCGTCAATGAGAGTCAGAATGACTCTGACAGCTGGATTTTGGATTCTGGTGCTTCGCAGCACATTTGCTCTGATGCGCGATGTTCAGTTCACTGGAGGTGACGTCGGGGTCGGTCTTTCTGGGTGACGACTCAGCATGTAAGGTCACAGGGATTGGGACGGTGAACTTACGGACGCATGACGGAGCTATGCGTAGACTTGATCAGGTACATCTGGTACCTAAGCTGTGCAGGAATCTGATATCGTTGAGCAGATTGGATTCCAGTGGTTGCAATTTTGCAGCGAGAGATGGAGTTCTGACGGTGAGGTGTGGCCGCACCGTGCTCATGCGAGCTTTGCAGCACAGTAGTTTGTACCGGCTGATGGGGACCACGATGCGAGGTGGTGAGCCCATGTTTTCTGCGGCCGACAGAGGTGACAGTCGTGGTGCAGTGGATCGCCTTCCAGGGACTCGGGTTCGACAAGTCAGTTTTTGTAATACGTTGGCGACGACGTTCAGAGGTTGAGCCGAGCAGGGATGGGTCGACTGGAGCAGGTCGGCTGACGCCTCAAGTCGTTGAGGTGGTGCTTTGCGCAGTTGTGTGCTTCGTGCAGGTGGTGGTAGTGGAACCGGGGTATGAGCCAAGCTGGTGTTTGTTGGTTTATTGGCTCCTACCCAGTTCAAGTGAACCGGGCCACACATCATTTAATAGGGAAGAAAAAAAAGAACCGCCTGTGCCCCCTCCATTTTTTCGCTCTCCCCGTAACTGCTCTCTCTCTCTCCCTCGCGCCGCCCCAGCCCGCGCTGCCGCTCGTGGAGGAGAAGAGCCGCCGTTGCCGTCCGTGGAGGAGGAGCGCCGCCGGTGGTCGCCCGGTTTGAGGTGAGGTGGTGGTCGGCTGTAGCCGTGGAAGGAAGAAGATGAGGGCTGTTTTGTGGAGGCTTTGGAGAGAAGAAGTTTGCGTTGAGGACGTGCTACACGTTCGTGACGAGGTCCAGGTCCGAACTTGGAGTTTTCTCTCCGGTGATGGCGGTGGTGGCGGTTGAACGTCGAAGATCAACGTTGAAGGTTCCGACGAACCTTGTGCGTCCGTTAGTCGGATTGCAGTCCAATTTTCTACACTCACGCGGATTGTGCGCGTCCGGCGCATTCGCGGTTTTCATCGGACGGTCCATTTTCTCTCACCTTATTTTCGTATGTGTATACATTTATTCTGTTAATATACACTGCGTGGTTGTGCCTCGGTGGGATTGCCGAGTGTCTGCATTTTATTTCATATTGCTGTTGCTTGTATTTCCTGTATTATTTATAGCAGCGCCGGTTTAGCAGTGCCTGTCTCTCAGCATCTCTCTCTCCCTAATAATTGTAACGATAAACGGTCTGTCGCACTCGAGTTTTTGAAAAAGTCTCGTAACAACACTCAGATCTAGTGGAGGTTTGGTCGGCACAGATCCAGCCACGTGGTTTTTCACCTTTTTCCAGAGTTTTCCACGGCAAAAAATTACCTTGTCAACTTTCCATTTTCATTGACTGGGTGCACGCTCGACCGTTCTGAGAGCTAAGACGGTCCAGGTTATTCTGCTCTGACCGAGACGTCAAATTAAACCGCAACAAAAAAGAAGAAATGAATTTTACCAAATATGTTTTTTAACGTTGACATTTTCTTCTCACCACTAATGAATAAAAAATGCCAAAACTACCGGAGCCTAATAGATGTGAGCCTTGACGATCAGATCAGACTAAGCTCAACGCATGTATTTTCGAAAGGCCATCTACCCCTCCTGTTATATTGATTGAACATGGTTACATGAATAAATAATCAATAAGTAAAGAACATAAATAGGAAAAGAATGAAGCCTGACCAAAGAATCATAGGCCATGAAGCCTTCAACAATACTTTTTGAGATGTCTCTAAGATTCAAACATAATTTAAACACTTTTTACAGTGTCTATGAGAATCAAACTAGGGGCGATCGCATGTTGTGATCAAAATCACATCGTTGAACAAAGTTTTAACAAAATGACTAATTCTAGCAGGCATGGGCGGATTTACATATGAGCCAGGAGGAGCACGTGCTCCTCTGAAATTTAAAACCAAATTTTTTATTCACCTTTTAAAATACCTGATAGGCGTTGTCACTGCAAGATTTCACGAATCCCTAACCTTGCCGCTATCCTTCTCCAGTTCTCCGTCAGGCGCCGGGCCGTTGGCGCTTGATCTCCGGCCAAAAGCCTAACCTCGCTGATCCCGCCTCTTTCCTTCTCCGTCTGTCCGTCCCACTCCCCACTTGTTTCTCTGGCTAGGCGCCAGACGGCCATTCCAGATTTCCAGGCGACAGGTCACAGGCGTGTGCGGTGTGCCGGCCGGCGGCCCCGACTGTGTTTCTCCGGCATGTGCTTGACCGGCTATTGGAACATGGAAGCCTATTTCGGTGAGGTTGAAGATGAAAAACTGAACCCTATTTCCCCTCATTCATTTTGAGAAGTTATGTGTTTCTCCATCTTATTTCCACGAGATTGAAGGCCAATCTATGTTTTCCCCTCATTCATTTACACAAATTTTGAGTCAATCTATGATTTCTTTTGAGTTTTGAATTAGGGCCAAATACAACCTGCATAAATAGATTTGTCTCCAGACTCTCCACCAATGAATTAGGGCCAAATAAAAACTGAACCCTATTTTCCCTCATAATCTCATTCATAAAACTTGCATGGTCATAGTGGTTGAATACTTGAATGCATTTCCTCTTAAAATTTTCCTTGATAGATTTCTTATTAGGGTATCTTTTTAGATTTCATTAAAATTTTGTGCCCCTCCTAATTTTTTTTTGACTCCGTCCCTGGGTCCGCCCATGGCCCCAAGTCGAGTCATCGACTTTGTTCAAAAGTCATATCTTCACGAGCAGCTTTACCTAGTGAATGTGCTAAATGCCTCTGTCCTTCATTTACTTAGGGGGCACAAAAATCATATATGGCCTTGTAAAGTTGATGATTTTAGAACATAATAAATGTATTTTTAAAAAATACATATACAATATTCTTAGGTGTTGATATTTAGGGCAAAAAAGTAAAAAAATATGACCCTAATGTTTAAAGTACAAATGAAATTGTGAAATCATGATGAAATTTTATGCTTTCTAATAATGCAAGATAACATTGCATCTAAATGGATGAATTTTTTTAATATAATACTAAAGTCGGCAGCGGATGCCCTTCATGCATAATATTTGGCAATCATGAAAATTATGCGCGCATTTCGGTCATCACATAATTCAAAAGGAATATCATCTTCGAGCCACCCACAACGACGGTATCTCCCATAATTTGAGAATAAATTATAATTATTTGATATTTTAATAGATGTGTAGCATCACTAAGGCTCTGTTTGGCACGATAGCGATGGTCGTAAACGCATGGATTAAAACATCATTCGTTAAGGATCACCTAACAATCATCATCTGTTTGAACATAAAAGTGGACGAAAATTCTTAGGTAGGCATTAAACAAATGACAATTTAACCTCCATGTTCATATATTATGGAGAGTACATGCACATATATTATTGACGGATTAGTATTAAATAATTATTGAACTTTTAAAAATAAAATAATAATAATAATTTCAGCATATATTTATATTCCATAATCCATGTTTTTGTTTGTTCCTTTCTGAGGAAAGAAATAACCGGAGAGGAAAAACATTAAAAAATAAAATAAAAGAAGTATCGAAGAGGCAGAGGGAGAGCTATATAAAGAGATAGGGAGACAAGGCGATGAGGAGCTCCTCTGATCCGCCCATGCCGACTCTCCGATCGTAGATACAGAAGAAGGGAAGGCATTCCCTCGTTCTCACATCCTACGGCGGACTTCCGATCAGCCGGTAAGCATATAACAATCAAACGGATCTCTCGCGGTTTCTATTTGGCTCGATCGGTTTGCCTGTCTTAATCGGATTCAACTTGGTCTCTGATCGATTCGAGAAGGATCTGAACTTTAATTTTTGATTTGTAAGGATTATAGTCCTTCTTCCCCAATCCTAATACCAAATTGTGGTTCGTTGCTGAAGGCAATACGCTTTGTTTGTTGGGCTCATTATGTGTTGGATCTATGCTAGCAAACGATGAATCGGCTTTGGTTAAGAATCTTATTGGATTTGTAAAGGTTGAATTTTACTAATGGTGTTTTGCTTTTTCTGCTTGCGATTGTTTCTTCAGGATTGGATCTATGTTCCTTAGATTGTGTTGTGGATGAGTTTGTTGGTCGGCTGTTGAGTCTCAATTTGACTGGTTTTAATTGTTTGTTGTGGATTATGTGGTGGAAATTGCAGGAAGGAGAATGGAGTCGGATCGGGGAAAGATTTTCATTGGGGGGATTTCCTGGGACACCAATGAGGACCGCCTTCGTGAGTATTTCACGAACTTTGGGGAAGTTGTTGAGGCCTTCATCATGAAGGATAGAACAACTGGCCGTGCTCGTGGCTTTGGGTTTGTGGTATTTGCTAACCCCGCTGTTGCAGATCTAGTTGTCATGGAGAAGCACCAGATTGATGGAAGGATGGTAACTACATTTCTTAATTGTTTGGTGCCACACATGCATTTAATCATGTAGCTAGATTTGAAAATGTCTGTCTTCTTAGATTTTGTTAAGGAAATATAAAAACTTTATCCATCTTACAGACATTGGATCAAAATTCTATCCTCCCTGTCTGTTGTTAGTTTCATTTGTCTGAAAACTTAGTACTGCATCTCATTCTAGTTCTTAATTGATCCATAATAGGTTGAAGCCAAGAAGGCTGTTCCGAGGGATGATCAGCTTATACTTAATAGAAGCAATAGCAGCATCCATGGTTCTCCTGGCCCTGGTCGCACTAAAAAGATATTTGTTGGAGGACTTGCTTCCACTGTGACTGAAATTGACTTCAAAAAGTATTTTGAACAGTTTGGGACCATCACTGATGCTATTGTAATGTATGACCACAACACTCAGAGGCCAAGAGGATTTGGTTTCATAACCTTTGACTCAGAAGATGCTGTAGATAAGGTGTTGCATAAAACTTTTCATGAACTCAATGGAAAGATGGTGGAAGTCAAGAGAGCTGTTCCAAAAGAGCTTTCTCCAGGGCCTAGCATTCGGTTACCAGCAGGGGAATATAACCAGGGTATGAATAGAGTCAATAGCTTTCTTAATGGATACAATCAAGGGTACAATGCACTATCAATGGGAAACTACGGCATGAGAATGGATGCTAGATTTGGTCCTTTACCCGGGGGAAGGAAAGGGTTCCCTTCTTTGAGTCCCGGTTTTGGAACTGGAATGAATTTTGACCTTGGAATGAACTCAAATTATGGCGGAGGTTCAAATTTCAGCGGAAATCTTGGTTATGGACGGTCCTTAAACCAATATTATGGTGGAAATTCAAACAGGTTTGGTAGTCCTATTGGTTTTCGCGGAGGTGGTGGGAGTCCTGGCTCAACATTTAGCTCAACAACACGTAGTCCATGGGAAAATGGTGGCCTTAACTATGGTATCATAGGTTCAAATTCCTACATTAACCCTGGAAGTGGGAGTATTGCTGGATTTGGTAATAGTGGCCTGAACATGGGTGGCTCATCTTCTCCTTTTGCAGCTCATGGTGTGGGTAGGGGTTCGAACTTAACTTCTGGAAATTTGAACTATGTAACTGGGGAAAATGATTTTGGTTTGGTTGGTGGAAGGTATGGAAGAGGCAATGGTACTGTCTCTGGCAATTCTTCCTTTATGGCAACAGGCAGTGGTTCTTTTGAAGAAAATTATACTGATTCATATGGCGGCAGTTCAATTTATGGAGGCCCTACTTGGCAGTCTGTGTCTAAGCCTAACAGTTATAATCCATTCGGCTATGGGCTTGGTGCGCCAGCTTCAGATATCGCAACTAAGGGTGGTTCAATTGGTTACATGGGTGATTATAGTACATCAAATAGGCAGGCAAATAGAGGTAATTGATTCATCCCACTAAATGGATACCAGGAAGAATTTGTGTCGCATTTGTGTTATTTATGACTTTTTGATTGACATGAGCTACTATTATAAATTTTTTTGCATTACTTTAGTTTAAAATTTCATGTTTTTTCCTAGTAAAACATGTAGGCAGCTGCAATTAAAGGGATATAAATGTAAAAAATAAGTGAAAGTTCAAACATTTTAAGAAGAAAATACTTTTCTGCAGGAAGAAAAAGATGAGACAATGTATTCAAATGGATATTGCCTACTAAAAAAACAATAATTGGAACCAAAAGAAACTACAAAGTGAAAAAAGGAAAACATGGATGTGGCTCTATGATACCTCGTAGCCCTCTAAATGAATTCTTAAGTTGCTAATTCATATAGCACATATTCCTCCTTGTGCAAGATCTGGAAGTATATGGTTCGTATGATCTTATTCACATTCTCGAAGTTAAGGGAATAGACCGAGTCTCGTGGAACTCCGACAATATTGTGCAAAAAGATGAAGCACATCATTACCTTCATCTCTAAAAGAAACGTTGTCTTCGAGATTCTACACAACAAACGACAACAAAATACAAGTGTAAGTGAGCACATTTGGCTGCTTGCCAAATTAGCTCAACCACCTCAGCGTAAGTGCACCTTGTACGCATGTCCATCACTCTACAATATTACTCTACTTAACTAGGCTACTATTGATATGACTTCGAGCCGTGCCGGCTCGAAGTCAGATCAGAGAAAACTTTGGTTCGTAATCTACTCAAAATCATAAGGGCTCCATCCGTTTCCAAATCAATTCAAATTCTCTAAACTTTGAGGTGGCTCAAAATGATTTTAGAAATAAAAAAGTTGTTTTATGCTCTCTCACTGCTCAGGGTACATCAAACAATGCCACAATTATAATGCAACACAACCACCAGGAAACATCTTCCATGCAACATCCAGGTGTCTACATGCAACACAACAACCATAAATTTAAGTAGTGGGCTATGAATGAATTAGCTTGTTGAACATATAACAATATAAGTTAAGGAGTGGCATGGTCGAAACAACTTGACATTGTGGTGTTTGTAGAGGCTTGTGAAGTTCAAGGAAGAATCATGATAATGAGGAGTCTTCCCGAGTTATCAAGCGGATGAGAAAGGTTACTTACAAACTTGAGCTTCCATTGGAGCTCAATCTTCATATGACGTTTCATGTGAGTATACTCAAGCTCTGCTACATGGACCTAATTTACTAAACACGAGGGATGTCGCGATGCACACTGCTTAGGGTGAAATCTTTGTATAATCAAGGTGTGAATTGCATCAAATGGAAGATCAAATGGTGTTGAAATAGTATTGTGGTCCAAAGAGGGTGCACTTATCTGGTGGAAAGGGTATCTCAAGAGTAATTTTGGGAGCCTAAGCAAGCTCTTTGGCAAATTGGGAAGCAAATAGAAGCATATCATGTCAAGGATTCAATGAGAGCGTCACAAGGATAAGCATAGGAGAATGCTATAAAATGCAAATTAGCTAGGGTTCGTTTGGCGTGGCATTTTCGCCGGCCGTTTGGGGCAAACGCCGCCGGACGGCAGGTTAACAAACGCCCCCCGGCGGCGTTTGCCGCATTTGAGCCCGCAGCGCCGTAGGAAACAGAGGAAAACGACCCTATTCGAACCGCGACCTCCCCCCTCTGTTTCGATCAGCATCCCTTCTCCTCCCGCCGGCGACTCCAAACACCGAACCAAATGAACCCTTAGTGTTTTATCCATGAGCATTTTGGCCATTTATTGGATTTAGTTTTTAGAAATTTGTAGGACTCCCGAATCTCATGAAGTTTCCATAGATATGTAAATAACTGTAGTTGTATATAGTTCTCTAGCACCATGTATATAGTTTTCTCTTCTAGAGTTTTGTAAATAGCTTTAGTGTGTTTGACAAGTTTGCAGTTAACTACTTAGATACTTGTATAGAACTGTTTTTGAGAGTTGTTTTTTTTAGGATATCCGACCTTCCAGCCTATAATTGGAGAAATCACTCTGACTTTTAACCATCCAAGTCATTCATGATCGGACTGGAATTTTTTTAAAGAGTTAATAAGAATATTTTTGAGTTGCTTGTCTTCCATTTGATGTGGAACAATAGCGCGAACCTGCGGTGCAACATGAGTTTTGGGCCTGTTCGGGTCGATTGGCCATCTGCCATGTTTAGCTTTTCCGTATCGACGATCCGACTCCGTAGATGCGTCCAGATTTTTGTTTACATGTTTTTTTTTTTGAAAATTACTTTTGTATTTTCAGTCACTATTTAGTGTAATCGGATACTTGACACTCTAGACCAATCATAGTTGTTGATCTCAGGACGCCCTGATGTTGTTTTATTATAAATATGAGTAAGGGGGCAGCCATCTCTTATTGTTGATTTTGGAGAAAACAACTTCACAGGATCCTACGATCTTTTGTGGTGCAACACCGCGAAGCCCTAAGACAGACTTCTTAGGTTTGTATCTTTATTTTCCCTAGCATCTCCTTTCACCATCATCGATCCCCTTTGAATATCTCTTGTAGAATACTTTTCTACAAAACAACCCGTAACTCTCCCTGCAGGCAGCGTACAAATCCTGTGAAAATCCCTCTAAATCCCATAAAGTCCCCTTGTTTGATTGTCGTGAACCCCACTATCCTCCTTCCTCGTATCCGCTCAGCTGGCTCTCCGTTGGTCTGCTTACCTGTAGCAATTCCTACGCGACCCTACTTTAATTCCTAGAACCGTTAATTCCCTACACTAAATCCCCA
Organism: Platanthera guangdongensis; assembly: GCA_039583875.1. Lineage (NCBI taxonomy): Eukaryota > Viridiplantae > Streptophyta > Magnoliopsida > Asparagales > Orchidaceae > Platanthera > Platanthera guangdongensis. Next base: position 8,133,633 of record CM077158.1, read on the forward strand.
TTTCCAGGAATTCTCTACCCAGAAAAATCCTTTGACTGCCCCGTTCTTCCGTCACTTCTAGGAAACATAACCCTTCCCCCCTCCAAATCCCCCAATCCCTACTTATCAACAAAACACTCATATAAAATCCCCTTCCTAGAGCCCATCTCATTCCCATCATCTGACTCCACTTTAAGCCTCAAATTCAGCCCGTCCCACCAATTGTACTATGATTCCAGTCACCTTACAACAACTATGTCCTCCCGGGCCACCACCAAGAACCCGTGAATCACCGGATCTCCTTGCTATTACTCCCCTTACTCTGTGAGTATTATTTTATTGTTGTTCGGAGTCTTTTCTTCAACATCAATATATGGTTATGTGATTGCATATTTGCTTGGATCAAAAGTATCACGGTTGTTTGTTTTGGGATATTTTTGTGATTTGTAGGAACTATTCGCCGCACTCTCTCGCTTTGGCCTTCCACGACGAGGAAATCCTAAGCTTGCTTTCCCTAAAAAAATAAATTGTTTCGCTTAAATTATCGCTTGAGATTTAATTTTTTATTGCTTGTTTTGTTCTCTCCATCGGATCCTATTTTCATACTACATATAAGAGAGCTACATATTTGCACCTCACTTAGGGTTGCTTGTTAGTCGCACATTTACATGCCTCACTCTTCATTAGTTGGTATTTAGGTTCATTGCAGTTGTTGCATGAATTTTTCGGATTGCATGTAGGGTTAGGGCATCATTTATCCGCCATATATAGATTCGTCCTACGTCACCATCTCTAAAAACTTATTAAAAATAATGGATCTCACGAGTTTGGTAGTCATGGAAAAGCAATGCCGTAGTAGTTGGTTGGCGCCTTACAACATATAATACTTCATTCAAATTATATTTTAACATTCTTAGGGTATGTCTGGCATGACAGTGACAATCGTGAATGCTGGTTACAGGCCGCCTTCTGTTTAGCATGTTATTTTTGCTCCGATGAGTTTGGACAAGAACACCACTACCATGAATGTGGGCTTGACATAACAATAGTTATGATTGTCACCAAGAAAAAAAAAGTTTAATCTTAAACATTAAAATTGATGGAGTTCCGTAAGTGAGGTTGAGTGTTCACGAACGACTCGTAACTACTGCGTTCTCGATTTCCATCATCGCACCAAACAGACCCTTAGCCACAAGAAAAATGCAAACACATAATTGCGAATATATTTGAAATCTCAACCTTTTCACCTAGGCACATGTCTTATTGCATAGTCATTCTCACTCTTGACATGAGATTATGTAATGTGCACACTTGATGTACTCCCGAGGATCTTTGCTTTCTTATAATGACAAAATCATTGACCACGATCATCAATTACAGAGTTATGGAAGTAATTAGTGGATCTATCATGCAACAAAAAGACATTAAGCAACCCAAAATTGTAACTCCTTAGTTAAAGCTTACGCCTAAAGATCTGTTTGTTTTAGCTGCAACATTGGGAGAAGCATTGGTGGGAATATCTGTTGTTTTGCAGTAGCCCCTGTCCCTGTACAAATACCAAATCATTCAATATGAATACTAGGAACGTAAGTTTTTTCACACGATGCTCCTGATTTTGAGTCTTGAATGCAATCGAATGCTTCCTATGTGACACAATGTATCATATCTATGATATTTCATCAGTTGATCCGCAATGCAGTCTTTTAGAGTTTCAGTAAAATGTATAGGTGTATCTTTGTCCCGTGGATGAGTGTTTGGTTTATAAGATTGTATGCCACTGGATGAATAAAACATGCGTTCCCATCACATTCACCAAACTACAGATATGAACACGGTGAATGTTTTCTAATATGGTTATGCGGTGCCATTATAGCCACTACCAATCACACACTGCTTTGAAAAAGCATACCGAGGCATACTGATGTAGGGTCGGGTGTGTAGTGATCTCCTAGAATGCACACTAGTGATGGGTGAGAGTTGACACTGTTGTTCCCAATAACATAATTCATGCACTGTGCGCAGACATGCGACAACAATCAACACATTCAGTGAGTATGTTATTTAACAAGGCAAATAAACAACACAAAATTGAACTCTTTTAAGCAAAAAGGCTTCGTCTTTCCTCCGTATGGAGGACAAATACCAAGTGCGCGGTAAATCGCTCCTTTCCTGCAGTTAGATTTATCGGATAACTAAAACTATAAGCTGAAAATCCCAATCAAGCATATGATAACCAATCCATAACAATGTTTACAATCATTATCTAATACAAAGAACAACACAAAATATTAGGGCTGCTTCTATAGGAATGGATCTGAACGTTGGAGGGTTAAAAATAGAGTTCCGGTGGAGGGTGAACTGAATCGGGTAAGGAGAAGGGTTGTTGGGAGTCGGGAGGGCCGAATCCAATAGGAAAGGGGTTGTTTTGGGTGGTAATGGAGCGGGTCTGGTGGAAAACGGCAAGACAGGTTATTGGAGGCTTGTGGGGGTGATGTAAAGTGGAATAGAGGCAAGGGTGGGCCTGCTGGGAGGCTGTTTGGGGTGTGGGGAGGGGCGGCGACCTGTTAGGAGGGGTGACTGGACTAAATACGGAGGGTGGATGGGCTGGGCTGGGCAGGGGGCGGAAGCCTGTTGGTAGGAAGGCCGAAAGGGTGGGGGTGGAGCGGTGGTGGTGCAGGGAGGAGGTGGGCTGCTGTGTGGTGGGCGGAGGCTTGTTGGGAGAGGGTTGGAGGGAGAATTCTGGAGGGGCGGGTGACTGGACAGCGGGATGGAAGGGTGAAGGAGGGGAAACACAATGATACAAAGAACTTACTCGAGGAGTCGTCACCAAGGGGTTTCACGGAGTCGGCACCGCGGAAGATTACCAGAAATGAGGAAGAAGACTTTCAAAATTTCAGCAATGCCTAAAACTACAGCCCTAATATCTTATTTATAAGCAACCAAAAATTAGGGCACCTGAAATCAACGACTATGATTGGCCCAAGGTATCGGGGCTATAAGTACATGAAATAAAAGTTAAAAATAACAATGCTATATATGAAAAATATCGAAACGGCGAGCCGGACGCATCCACGGTGGCAGATCGCCGATCCGATCAAGTCATCCTGCATGAATAAGCAAACGTAGGGTCCTCCATGCGCCGAGTCACGTTAGATGGCCCCCATCAACTCCCCCCAACTCAAAGGCTTTCATCTCCGATGAATGGAGACGATCATACAGTGGTCGAAGTCCAGGGGAGAGTCGATCAAGCCCTGCAACAACAATCTAGGTGTTGTCGGTGAAGGGTTGTCCGCGCTAATGAACTAGGTAGCGGGAAACAAGATCGTCCATAGAGGGGACGTGTACTCATGCGTGATGATCTCAGTGATATGCTCATCGCTCAACTCACTAGTAGGTGGGTCCGGCGGGATCAGTGGTGCCAATGGTGAAACCGTAGGAGATAGAATTCCTGACAAGTGGGGGGAGGATGTGGGCTGAAAAATGGGTGGTGAATGTTGTGGCAAAGGCTCAACCATAGAATGAGTGGTGGGTGGTAAATGTGGTGGTGAGGGCCCGGGAAGGCCGCCAAGATATGGGTCTGAATACTCGTGAGGTCCAAAGTATGGCGTCAGGTCCTCGACATTGAACACACGGGATGGGTACCCATTCTCGTGGGGATTTCAAGCTCATAAGCATTTGCCCGGATGCGTCCCATGACTATATAGGAATCGATCCGCCTAGCACTTAGTTTTTAGCAGGCCCCCGAGGGAGCCTCTCGGCGCGGACTCGTTCTATCACCTATTCACCTGCTAGAAAAATCTTGTCTCGCATACGCGTATCTACATGTATCTTATTGTATTCATTACTTGTGTTAATTTTGCTCCCGACTGACTCATGCAAATGATAAATAAATGACTCAACGGACTCATGCAGATAATGCAAGTGATGCAAATAGAAAACGACAGACACGACACACTTGCTAGGGAAAAATCTGGGAATGACTGAGATGTATTTGAAATATTATGGCTTATCAGGAGGTTCTTTCGGTGGAATGTAGGAATACTTGTCCAGTGGGCGAGGAATACTTAAATGACTTCTTGAGACATCGACACTGGGCTGTAAAACTATGGGATGCCAAATAAATTCCAAGGGTTGTTAGCTATCAGGAGGATCACCTGGTGATAGATAGAAAAATTCATCGTGAATAATGTCATCACCCAAACGACCGACGCAGATGGTGGCAAATGAACGCAACGGAGGGTGTGTCGGGTACTGCTCAAATGATAAAGCCCGTCAGGTGGCTTTCCAGGAGATATCTAAGAAAAGTCATCTCAAACGTACAGCTCGCTAGTGCGAAGGCACACACCAAGCATGCAAAGTTGAGTGCTCCTTGGGAAGGGAAGCTCGTCAAATGGATATCTTGGGGACTCAACGTAGGGTTTCCCAAGAGGGTCAATAATGACAAGATGATCCTCTAAAAGAAAGTTGTCACTAACAATAATGTCTACAAAAATATATGGGACATCCAAAACAAAGTCAATGCTAGACCCTCCCAAGGGAGTAGTGGCTCATCAGGAGGCTCATCGGGTGGTTCAACAATGAAGTCAATAATAACGGGATGATCCTCCAGATGAATATCGCCGACAGAGGTAGTGCCCTCATAAGCGAGTGAGACAGTCACTATGAGGTCAACACTAGGCTCTTGGCTCTCGATCGCATTGTGGCTCGGGACAATGCTAAGGGAAGAGTAAGAAAAATCCATACTCAACAGTGGGCCATTAGGTATAATGTCCAGGCCTAACTTTCTAGCCGAAGGGGTAACTAAGTCTAAATGAGGTGTAGAGGGTGGATATGCCCCTACAGTGTCACTGGATCACTCGTCCTCACTCTCGTGACCACGCTCACTAATCATATTAGTATCACTCTCTACCTGCATGAAATGGTCACGATTGGACTGGACTCCAAGGTCAAGTGGGAACCGAGTCTCATCCGGACGAGGTGAATCAAAATCAGGTGTCATGTCTCTCATATCAGTGGGAGCACTACTAGACACATCAGTGACTTGATCTAAATCCCCAGGCTTTCTCCTATTGATTCTTCTTAAGGCAGACCTCATGCGATCAATATGAAAATCCAAACAATGGAATTTAACAAGAAATAATCGTTGAAATTCGGCCTCAGTTATTTCTGTTTGCGGAACATTAGGAGGGTCTTGATATTTGATATGATCCTGGCGTTGGTGGGCTCTATAGGGCTCCTGGGAGTCATCTAGACGGTTGCTCCTAATATAATTAGATTGTGCTCGTGGGTGGACGTGATCACTACGAACGTGTACAACGGGCGAGGATGATCAACATGGCAATACAAGGACCTCTCCGGAGAAGCTCTATGGGGTCGAGCATATAAGGATTCTGGTTCCTCAAATAGCCACGAGGTGTAACGATGATGACCTGGAGGTACTCAACCCTACCATCATAATGTCGTGGAGAGGTGTAATGATGATAATGTGAGGACCTCTCATTGTGGTGGTCATCCCTAGCTTAATGGAATCGTGTCGGAGGATCCACACGATCTCTGAAAGGGCTGTGTTGCGAACGAGAATAATCATCATGATAACATGAAGTTCTCTCTGAAGTGGCTCTATGAGATTGGGTATCGATAGACTCGAGATCCCCAAATAGAGGAGAGGAATGCCGATGATAACTAGTCATAGATGAACCTAAAGACTCTATATAACCTAGCTACCACTACGTATATAAATGTAGCCCAAACCCAGGGCTCTGATACCAATTGATTTAGGGTAGGGTGTGTAGTGGTCTTCTAGAATGTACACTAGTGGTGGGTGAGGGTTGACACTGACGTTCCCACTTTCCAATGACACAATTCATGCACTATGCGTAGACAGACGACAACAGTCAACACAAGTAGTGAATACGTTATTTAACAAGGCAAATAAACAACACTAAGTTGAACTTTCTTTTAGGCAAAAGAGCTTTGACTTTCCACTGCGTGAAAGGTCAATACCAAACGCGCGGTAAATTGCTCCTTTCTAGCAGTTAGAAAGTTATCGGAGAAATAAAACTATAAGCTGAAAATCCCAATCAAGCATATGATAACCGATCCATAACAATGTTTACAACTATCATCCAATACAAAGAACAACACAAAATATTAGGGATGCTGCTATAGGAATGGATTTGAACGTTTGACGGTTGAAAGTGGAGTTCCGGTGGAGGGTGGACTGGATCGGGTAAGGGGAAGGGTTATTGGGAGTTTGGAAGGGCCGGATCCAATAGGAAAGGGGTTGTTTTGTGGTATTGGTGCGGGTCCGATGGAAAATGGCAGGACGGACTGTTGGAGGCTTGTGGGGGTGATGTAGAAGTGGAATAGAGGCAGGGGAGGGCCTGCTGGGAGGTTCTTTGGGGTGTGGGGAGGGGCGGCGGCCTGTTGGGAGGGGATTCTGGACTGGACAGGGAGGGTGGTTGGGCTGGACAGAGGGAGGCGGCATGCTGGTAGATGGCTGGAAGGGTGGGGGTGGAACGGTGGCTATGCAGGGAGGAGGTGGGCTTTTGTGTGGTGGGTAGCGGATTGTTGGAAGAGGGTTGGAGGGATGATTTTGGAGGGGCGATTGACTGGACAGCGGCATGGAAGGGCGGAGAAGGAAGGGAACACGAGGATACAAAGAACTTACCCGAGAAGTCTGAAGGATCAAGCACATTACCAACTGTTCCAAAAGCCCGGACTGTTCGTAGTCAAGTGAAGGAACGCCGGACGTCCAGCACAACCCGTCGGCTCAGAGGTGGAGTTACCACATGGCCCACATGACTCAGAGGTGGGGTTACCACATGGCCCACACGGCTCAGAGACCACATGTCCACGGTTGCATGGCTCAGAGGTGGGGTTACCACATGTCCACGGTTGCCTGAACCCACACAGGTAGAAGGGAAAATCAGTCGCTCCAAACCTGCTCTGATACCAATTGAAGGATCAAGCGCATTACCAACTGTTCCAAAAGGACTAAAAGGTGCTACTTAATTTCTTAAATAAGTAGAAGAGCGCCACGGGTCAAGTGATCGTCATCAAGGTGTTCCACAGAGTCCGCACTGCGAAAAGATCATCGGAAATAAGAAAGAAGGCTCTCCAAATTTCAACAATGTCTAAAACTGCAGCCCTAATGTCTTATTTATAAGAAACCAAAAATTGCACCCAGAGTCAACGACTGTTGACTCTGATTGGTCGGAGGTATCAGGGGTCATATGTACATGAAATAAAAGTCGAAAATAACAATTTTATATATGAAAAAAATATCGGAACGGTGAGCCGAATGCATCCGTGGTGACGGATCGCCGATCCGATCAAGTCCTCCTATGTGAATAAACAAACGTGGGGTCCTCTTTGCGGTTAGTCACGTCAGATGGTCCTCCATCACATACTCCTAAACATGACCTATTTCTTCTTCTATACACCAAAGCTCCGTTCGGTCACACTACGAAGTGAGGAAATTTACTTTGCTAAATATTTCACGACGTCCTTCTTGTTGGGCGATTTCCTCGAGCAAAGTCTGATAAATGATATCTAGTTTCAGGAAAAGGTTTCAAAAGCCCTTTTTTCAATGGATATCAATCGTCTACAAGATAATATTTACCTTAAATATTGCAAAATTATTAGACAATATGAAATGTGCTTTATTTAAAATTTGCAAATAAAGTTAAAGTGCAATGTACTCACCTTGAAGTGGAAACTGAAATTTACTTTTCGGATCCCTTATTGCACAGTGCACACACATATTGAAGTCACAAACGACCATCACATATTGAGTTGGGGTACCATGACGACCAATGTATGCCACTTGATTTTCAACAGGAATACATGCATCAACACGCGTTTCATCAATTGCTCCAATATAGTCCTTGAAAAACGACATATATCTTTCATCATTATCTATGTGTGAAGGAGTAGTCTGAAACTGTGCAGTAGATGTAGCTTGGTGTACATTGATAGATGTGTCAGGGCAAGAAGCCCTATCATAAAGTACCGACTTATAGTTTTCATAGAGTGTTGGAATCGTTCACTTGCTTCTTCGATGGATTCATTGTACCCCAAAATGTATAGTGTTATTGCTAACACCTCACGATTAGCAGTTCTTTGTGATCCTTGTAAACCGTGATTTTGCTATAATAATATGAGCAAATCTACAAAAAATTTCTTGGACATTCGAAATATATTGTGGAACCTCTTTAGATGTCCATCTAATAACTCATATACCTGCTTGTCCCTTGTTTGAGATGATGTCATACACGGTGTTTTCTCACAATATAAAGACATGTACTCATTGATCATAGTACTGTCAATGTTACAATATTGATAAAATAAACACAATTTTGTTCACAATTTGCATAATAATTTAACATAAGTTTGTCGTCATCATTCATGTGAGCATCATCATCATTCTATGTTATTATTGTTATGACATAAAAATGTGATGATGCAGGACCTGGAGTCCACCTGCCCGCCACCCTAGAGTCCACCAGAGGCCCACCTTGGAGTCCACCAAGGGGGTTTATCAGGTCCGCAGACCGTACACCCCAACCATCTCTTCGCCATGGAGTCCACCGTGCGGCAGGTTGTTGAGGCCGGGGCTCGATCCCAAGACCTCCTAGATAAGAGGCCTTCACTGATCCGGATCAGTTGGTGATGAGAGCGCTGGTGAAGGTCTCTTATCTAGGAGGTCTGAGGATCGAGCATCGGCCTTCAACAACCTGCCGTATGGTGGACTCCATGGAGGAGAGTTGTTTGGGGTGTACGGTCCGCAGACCTGATAAACCCCCTTGATGGACTCCAAGGTGGGCCCCTGGTGGACTACAGGGTGGCAGGCAGGTGGACTCCTGGTCCTGCATCATGTGATAAGCATAAATCAAGTACTAATATAAGCAATAAGATATAAACAACAAGATGTAAGCAAAGTACTGATATAGGCTCCGTTTGGCACGGTGGAGGCAGTCATGAACACGGGGGTTAAATTGTCATTCGTTACCCACCTAAGGAACTTCATCCACTTTTATGTTTAAACGGATGATGTTTGTTAGATGATCTTTAACGAATGACGATTTAATCCATGTGTTTACGACCGCCACCACCATGGCAAACGGAGCCATAAGCAAACACTGATATAAGCAAACACTGATATAAGCAATCAGTGATATAAGGAACAATACATAAGCAAAATACTGATGTAATAGTTGAGATGAATCACTGATATATTTTCAAAAACATGAGTTCTTCAACACTGATGCAAGGGTAATACTAGAGAGCAAACACTGATGTAAGCATCATCATAGCATAGAGTTCATGTGGCGGTTCTTGAGCCATTCAACCCTCATATTTTCTGGAATACTCAGAAAGGTCACTCGATTAACCGAATTGAGGAAATGTGGCAAAATCATATAACAGTTTATTCTAGTTTTTTTGTTGACATTTTGCATTTGATGGACAGTAACATAAACCATTATAAAGAGTCATTTATCAGTTTTGTAGAATAAAAGCACTACCATTTTTGTTTCTGATCATAAACCATGGAAGAAATCAAAAGATCAAACACCTATGTAGATCATTTATTATTAATTATCGGGATTAAAAAGCATGCATATAAAGTAAAAACTGGAGGATATTCGTATCTTATGTTAAAGCATACTTTTCGAAGGAAGTTGTAAATTCCTCTTTTAAGGACCACATGACAATTGAACTTGAATATATAAAAGTACAGAAACAAATAACACCATAACTTAAAAAAATAGAACTGATTCTCTTTTGATCAGAAAAAAAATCACACTGATAAACTGATTGCAAAAAATAGAACAAATCCTCTTTCAAGGACCACCATCATCAATATTATTCTATAATGGGATGCATCAAAAGTTTTCAATATGAAACAGTGCTAAAAACATACCTATTGCGTCCTGTAGCTTGGTGTTCATCGGCAGAGAACTGGTCAACGATGTGCGATGGAAACGAGAGAAGATGAGCCAAAGAGTGACGCTAGATTGGCATGTCGCTGGGATATGGACTAGTGATCGGCCTCGCTATGACGTTCGCCGGCGGAGGAGGTTGACATGCGGAGGAAATGAGAAACTTCGCTCCACTAGGTCGAAATGAGAAGAGAGGCGCGGTTGAGATTATGTGATGCAGGGCCAGGAGTCCACCTACCTGCCACCCTGGAGTTCACCAGGGGCCCACCTTGGAGTCCATAAAGGGGGTTATCAGGGCCGCAGCCCGTACGCCCCAACCAACTCTCCGCCATGGAGTCCACCATGTGACAGGTTGTTGAGGCCGGGGCTCGATCCCCAGACCTCCTTGATAAGAGGTGTTCATCAACGCTCTCATCACCAACTGATCTGGGTTGTTGAGGCCGGGGCTCGATCCCCAGACCTCCTTGATATGAGGCCTTCACCAGCGCTCTCATCACCAACTGATCCACGGATTATTTGGTGATGAGAGCGTTGGTGAAGGCCTCTTATCAAGGAGGTCTGGGGATCGAGCTCCGGCCTCAACAACCTACCGCTTGGTGGACTCCATGACGGAGAGCTGGTTGGGGTGTACGGGCCGCGACCCTGATAAACCCCCTTGATGGGCTCCAAGGTGGGCCCCTGGTGGACCCCAGGGTGGCAGACAGGTGGACTCCTGGCCCTGCATCATTATGGAGTCGTGAAAATGATTTCACAACTCCTAACCACTGATATTTCCCTCGAAAACACGGTGGTTGTTTGCACCGCTGGGATTAAAGTTCACCGTTTGGCGGGGCGGCGGAAAAAACTACGGCACACCTCTCCCAAAACGCTCAGCCAAACAGAGCCTAAATGCCATGGTCATCCAACATGCAACCTCATACTTTTTTGCTTGAGAGAACTAGTACACTTGATGAACCACTTGATGCTCGTTCATATAAGGCTTATTTATATTCAATGATTTAGACAACTGAAACTTGAAACACTTTTTAAGCTTTACATATAATTGAACAAGCTTTAATATTGGCTTCCAGCTTGCGCTCGAGGTGTGGTAGTGGGAGAGAGAAGTTGTGAAGGAGATTCTCTCAACCCTTAACCTGAGTAAGGGGGAGATACTTCCAATGAGAAGCCGTGCTCAACCCACACACGACAACCCATAGGAGGCACGACTATTGGCTGGAGGGAGAACGAGGAAGAAGAAGATGAATGGAGGAGATTTTAGAATTTAAATCTTGCATGCCCTTTTCATCACCCCCTTACTCATTTAAGTAGTGAAAAGGAAAGATTCTAAATATTACAAAAACACCCTTCTCTCAGGTTACATTATATGTAAATAAAAATGAGATAGCACAATAAATATAAAAGTACTGTCCCAAGATTTAAAATACACATGCCCGTAGTAGTACGTCGTTCCCCCAATGTGAGCCCGTATTACCTGCTTGTTCATTTATGGTCATGAACATAATTATTATTTAGGTAACTTGACAGGAGCTTGATAAATTTCTCATTTATATATTGCTCGATTGTTGTTTAATGACTTATATTATGTTTTTTAACAATTTTCTTATAAATTGTGAAGTTCAAAATTATTTATATCACTAAGGTACAATTGGTAAATAATTAGATGAGAGATTATATTCTAACTTGATGTTTTTAACTTAATGAACTATTAGATGTAATACTAAATTAAATACATCAAATTTGTTGATTTTCAATACATTTATGTTTTATAATAAGGGTATATCTTTAGTTATTTGTGTATATATATGGAGATAGGCTCAAATAAAGCTTGATTATGCCCTGAACTCGATAAGAACGTAAAAATAGACAAGCTTTGATAAGATTTCAAAAGTTATGTGATGTTCAAGCTCGGCTTGAGCTCAATAAATCAAATGAGCAAGCTTGTGCATGGCAATACTCAGCTTGACTCGGCGCATTTGTAGCCTTATGCTCTTCTCTTTGCCATTCAAAGTAACGTGCATTTTCTATTTACTATTAACACTGCACACAAAAGACCAAACATGTGCCACCAATTGCACATAATTACTTGAATACATTACTATTAGAATCTCCATTGCTCTTTGATCTCAAGCACTCAAACTTTTTCTTCAACTCTTATTCCATCCGACATGTCCTTGCCTTTGATACTTCTATTATGCTTATTGATGTAACATCAATGTGCCATCTTTGTTTTTGATATCATTACAGTGCCACTAGCCACCAAAGAAGGCTGAGATGAATCCTTCTAAGATTATGATTGCAGGCTTTCTCTCCAAGTGAGTAAATGTAACCGTTTGGAAAAAGTACTCTTGTATCTATTACTTGTGATACTCGACATCTATGCCATCAAACAGATCAATCTTCATCTTCCTATCTTTAGATATCAATACCACTTTTTATATCAACATTTAGGCTCGAGCCTTGATATCAGTGTCAAAATAAGGATAAAATTTACCTACATTTACAACTACAAAGAGAGATACCCATTAGATATGAGAGAATTATATGATTTAATTTTACTCGACATCTACGTCTTTTATTTTCTTTATGCTCCAAGCCTGGGTCCAATACAAAACCAACACAACTATACTGCCAACCTCATTAGTAGACTCATCATCTCTGCATCATTTCTTGACTGCACTGTCAATTATCATAGGTGGATTTACCATCATGACTACACTGTAGAAAGTCACTAATTTACCATCTCAATCAACTGCATCATTGAAAATCACTCAGTTAATATCTCGGCCACACTGTCGAACATGCTTGTGACATATCGCCTGTTGAGGCTCAAACCTATTTGACCGCCAAACCCCTGTCATCACCCCCATTCAAATGCGTTTACTTAAGTCCAACGATATGCCTGTTGTCATGATCTGTGATTTAATACTCCGAGCTTGTTTCACTTGGCTGAAAGTTCTTGAAAAACACAAGTGTAAGCAAAAAAGTTTACAAAGTAGTTAAGAGATCTTGTAATATTGTTGATAGAGAGTAAATTGTGCGGAAAGGAGGGGACATGAAGAATAAAAGGAAGAGAGATGGTCGAGAACATGAAATGTGGCTTTTGCCCGCAATGGGGGAATCGTTAGCAGAAATGACATTGCCCTTACAGCCATGACTTATTATGAATGAGTCAATATTCTTGTATCTGATGAGGAGTCGATTTCAAACCATAAAGACTTCTCTTCAACCTGCAAAGCCAGATGTTCCGAACCTTTTAATTCAAAACCCTTTAATTTGAATCATATAGATCTATTCCTTCAAATGACCATGAAGATAAATAGTTTTGAAACCCAATTGTTTGATGTGGAGATCCATGCAAACTGGTATTTTTAAGACTACACAAATAGATGATATATTCACAGCAGGAGAAAGTATGTCATTAAAGTCAATACCCATCTTTTTGAGCAAATCATTTCGCTACTAAACAACCCTTACATCTGACTTCATTTTAATTCTTCTTAAGTTTGTAAACCCATTTCTCAATATTTTTTCTACCCATGTGAAGCTCAAGCTGCTCAACTGAAGCTCAAGCTGCTCAACTAACTCGTCTCATTCTTATGCAAGAAATCTTCTCTTCTTGCATAGCTTTCATTCATTCATATTTGTGTTTATGAGTATGGATTTCCTTGTAATTTCTTTGGTTCCTCGTTTGAAAAAAATATATATTTAAAGGTGGAATACTTCGATTATGGTTGATGCACTCTCAAAGACCTTATTCAAGGTTCTACAACATCCTGAGAAATTGGCACTTCTGTTCGGCAAATATTTGTGCTTGATTATCATCTTCATCACCAACTACTTATTCTTGATGCACATCTTCCTGGTCAACAAGTGGGAACGGAAAATGACTAAATGTCATATCAACGGTGCCTTCTTCAGAAGTGGACTTTCTATTATATTAAATCAACAATGTTATCGTCTTCTTGAAAGACAACATCTCTACTCAAAAATTTTCTTCGTTGTTGGATCCCGTAATCTATAGCCATGCTTTCATCTACATATTATGTAAATATGCACAATACAAATTTTGCATTCAGCTAAAATTTCTCCTCCTTAGGAAAGTGAACAAAGGTTTTGCACACACAACCCATTAAATCTGCATATGAGACATCTTTCTGTCGACAAAAAAAAATCAAATCCCGCTTTCTTTTTTCGTATCTCCCTATTAAATACAACCTAATACATTTATATTAACACTCCTCAAGATTGACGAGAGATATTCACTAAGCTCATCCTGTCACAACCTCTAATCACATCCACCGAGTTAAGTCCCTTGGTCAAGCAATCTGCTGCCTGATTTTTGGTCGAGGTGTGCCTTAGCTCCAGTAATTCGTTGTCCAGCTTCTCCTTTATGAAGAATTTGTTGATCTCAATATGTTTGGTTCTATCATGTTGTAGTAGATTATTTGCAATACTGATGGCTGCTTGACTATCAGACCATAACTTCACCATATCTCCTCGATCCAGCTTCAGCTCCACCAATATGCCCTTCAGCCACAGGAGCTCTGCAACCCCTAATGTCATGACTCTATATTATGCATATGTTGTCGATCTGACCACCACTGACTGTTTCTTGTTCTTCCAGGAGACTAGATTGCCTCCAACAAATATGCAATAGCCTGAGGTGGACCTTCTGTCATCTGCACAGTTTGCCCAATCAGAGTCACAGTAACCCTCAATCTTCATATGCCCATTCCTTCTGAACATCTGTCCCTTTTTAGGGAATTAGGGGTACTCTTCAATTATTGAAGGATCTAGTACACTGCGTCCATGTGGCCCTTCCTAGGGTTGTGCATGTAGCGGCTCACCACGCTCAATGCAAAGGAGATGTTTGGACGTGTGTGGCTCATTCCCAACCAGATGCTGATACATCTCACGATCAACTTGTTCACCAGCCTCAGCGCTCAGTTTGCACTTATGATCAATTGGTGTTGCAGCAGGTTTGCACCCCAACATTCTTGTCTCTGTGAGGAGATTTAAGACATACTTCATTTGGGAGAGAATAAGTCCCTCCGGCCTCCGCCTCACAGTATATCTCAATCCCAAGAAAATACCTAAGAGGATCCAGATTCTTAACCTCGAATTCTTTGCTTAGTGCCCCTTTTAGGTGACTAATCTCCTGCTCATCATCCCCTGTGATGACCATGTCATTCGCATACACCGCAAGCATGGTGATATGACATTCGTGTTGTCTGGCGAACACCGTGTGATCAACTTTGTTCTGCTAGTATTTCATCCCAATCACGACCTTCCTAAATCAATCAAACCATGCACGGGAAGATCGCTTCAGTCCATAGAGAGATTTCTTCAACCTGTAGGCTCTGTCGTCTGTGTTAGTTGTGCCGAACCCTGGTGGTATTTTCATGTACACTTCCTCGGCTAGATTACCATGAAGAAACACAATTTTCACATTTAGTTGGTTCATCTTCCATCCACCAATTACTGTCAAGCTGATCAGAATCCTGACCATACTCATTTTTGTCATGGGTGCAAATGTCTCATCGTTATCAATTCCATAAGTCTGGTTGTACCCATTTTCAACCAATTAGGCCTTATAGCACTCGACTTGTCCATCAAGGTTCTGCTTCATGGTGAAGACCCATATGCACCCGACGACCTTTTTGTCCTTCGGTAGCTGTGCCAAAACCCAAGTCTTGTTCTTCTCAAGGGCTCTCATCCCCTCTTTCATTGTTGCTTTTCACTTTGAATCGTTTTTGTCAATCTGCCAATTGTTAGGTACAATAATACTATCAAACGATGCAATGAATGCTCCATGAAAAGATGAGACATTATCATAAAAGACAAAAAAAGATCCCATCCATATCGATCCGTAGGATTTCCCGTATTACTGTGAGTGGTCCTTCAAAACGTCACAGTTGGGGATGGAGAAGTGGACAAAATGATATCACTTGAAGATGGTTAAGGTGTAGGTTCTCTAGGAGAAGGGAACGTCGTAGTCGAGGTATCAGACATTGGCATTGTGGGAATAGGTACTGGTACTGTAACCTGCTTCCCCTTCCTGCTATATATGAGTAACTCCTGAGCCGCAGGCCTAACCCCTCTGATTTCTTCCTCCATCTCCGTGAGTAACTCCCGCTGATTCATGGGTCTAACCCCTCTGATTTCCTCTTCCATCTCCTCACCACTCTCCTGCTCATCCTCCACTAATATTCCTCGCCATACTCCCAGATCTATCACCAAACTCTCTCACTCTCGCCTTATATTTTCGGCATTTGACAATTCTTGTATGAGTGAAGCTCTCTTCTATCGATAGTACTGCTACAACTCTCTAAAGTGAACATTTATGTTGACAAAACTTCTTTTCTCCACTGGACTCCAGCACAATTACCCCTTCTGAGTACGAGAGTAACTCACAAAGATACACTTGACTGTCCTCGCATCAAATTTCCCAACACTCGGTCTATTGTTCTTCATGAAGCATACACAACCAAACACCTTCAGTGGAAGTATTCCCCCATTGTGTCCTTGCAACTTCTGACACAGAGACTCTCACCCTAGAACCTTGGATGACATCTTGTTGATCAATTGTGCCGCTGTCAACATTGCATATCCCCACAAGCTCTGAGGGACTTTCATATAGAGCTTATACTCATTGCCACCTCAACAAGGTGTTTGTTTTTCCTCTCCGCCACTTCATTCTATGCAGGTGTTTATACAAAGGTGGTCTGATGCAGTATCCCATGAGTGCATAGATACTCCTCCAGTGCCTTGTTAGTGTACTTTGTTCCATTATCTGATCGTAGATCCTTTACCACAACTTTGTACTATGTTTGGACGTGCCTATGAAAGTCTCAGAAACAAGTAAAAAACTTCATTTTTTTTTATGAGATAATCAAGTAACACGAGATGCACAACCGATGAATGTCACAAAGTACTTATATTCATTCAAAAAACTTACAACACAAGTCCTCCATACATCAGAATGCACAAAATAAAAAAGGGAAGGGATTCTCCAGCATGTACTAACATAAGAGCTCCTATTAAGCTTGCCTAGTCACAAGCATCACATACTAATTTGATTTTATTTGCTTTTTAAAAAACAGAAGAAAATAACCTAGCGATAGTGTCAAATGAAGAATTCCCCAATCGCTGATAATGTAGTAGCAACATATTCGCTGCACTCATCTTCTGTCCCCCAACTCCTGCCTTTTCTGTCATAGATATAAGAGTTGCATCTAATCTTTCCTGATCCAGATACTATAGTCCATCATGCCAAGTCTTAGTCCCAAATATCCGCCTTGTCCCTTTTTCCTGGAACGTCACCTTAGAAATATCAAAAGAAACAATACATCTTAGTTGAATGATAATGAAGCTAATGGATAATAGAGTAACTAGAAAAGAGGGAGCATGAAAAATATTAGATAGTTTTACCGAACTTGTGCAGTTGACAGTGCCCTTATCCACCACTAGTTGGAAAGTCCTATTCGCCATCTGGATGCTATCAACAGCTGCTAGGCATGTGTATGATAACTCACTTGCATCTTCAGTCATGTACCGCGATTCACCTGAGTCGATGATCTAGTCAGATGACCTAGAGGAAGCTATGGCTGCGAGAGCAAAGGATCCATCAAATCATTTTGTGGGGTGGGCATAGATAGCTGATGGATGCCCCATCAACCCCATTTCTTCTTCTGTCACCTGTCTGCTTCCTCTTGATGGATTCCATCATGCTCATCAAGTTTAGCACAGTCTTCTCCTCCTCGGTGTAGATAACGCCAGTATCCTCCTCAACTCCAGTCAGGCCTAGATTTGTCTGATAGCCTCCTTGTCCACCACGAATCCGGCCATATCCACGGCTACGTCCTCATCCACCACCCAGACCTCCCTCCTTGGATGGTTTGGGGCAAGACATACCTCAGATGACTCACCTCCTCGCAGTCGTAGCACTATCAGATATCTTTTCTTAGTCCAGTAACATCACACCCAACAACTGCTAGTGCGGACTTCACTGCAGTGGACCCTCCTATCCCGGATTGAAGTTGGAGATGTGTCTCCTCCTGAATCATGGCCGACATGGCTTCGGTAGGTGTCAGAATCTTCATCCTAGACAGAAGGAAGGCTCTTATCTGATCAAACTGACCATCTAACCCCTTGAGGAACTTCATATTCCTCTCCTCCACAATGATCTTGGAGGCCCTACATTGTGAGTCGCTACAACTCATTCCACCGGGAGCGTGGTCATAATCCACCAAAGACGTTCTAATGTTGAGACGTGCTCATTCACCGTCTTCTCTCCCTGAATGGTGTCATCGATCTCTCCCTTGACCTGAAAGACCCTTAGAGTGTTCCCCACACCATCATATGTACTCCTCAGCTTGTCTCAAACCTCCATGGCCATCTCCAGGCCATACACCGTGGTGTCAATCAATGGGACTACCGAGCTGAGAAGCCACATGAACACTGTCATGTGAGTTGAGTCTCACTCATCTCCTCCTTCGGTGTTGTCTGGCTTCTGCAAGTCCCCTGTCAAGAAACTCTCAACTTTCTTCACGGCAAGGGTTTCTTCACGCGGCGTGACCAACCTAGGTAGTTATTTGGTCCTTTGAGCTTCAGATCAACAGGTGGAAGTTCCAACTTCACCGGTCTGTGCGATGCATCCAACACTCGCAACAACGTGGCCACCTCCGCAGGGCCCAACTTGTTGAAGACGTCCTCCATCGCTCTTCGAGGGTTCGTCAACATCTCGTACAGTCACCAGCACGGAGCAGTCAACAACCGAGTTTACAACCTCCCAACTGGAGGAAGCCTGCACTGGAGGAAACCCGCACTGAATCAGATCCCAATAGGAGGAAACACGCACCGGAAGAAGCCCGCAATGGAGGAAGGAGAACGACAACTGGAGGGATCCCAGCCGGAGGAAGCCGTCGCCGAGAGGACACAAAACCAACAACCCACGTCGTCCACAGCCCAACGCGTCGCCCGACAGCACGGGTCGCATGCCGTCGTCGTATCTTCTCCCTAACCGCGTTTGCCCCTTGGCTCTAATACCATGTTGCCGATAAAAACAAATCTCACTTTACTTTTTTGTATCTCCCTATTAAATTCAACTTAATACATATATATTAACACTTTCTAAGCCCACACCTGCTCTTGAATGTCACTCTCCAAAGGAAATGATGGAGACCTATTGATGAGATAACAAACTGCCGGCATAGAGTCGCCTCAAAATGTCTTTGGTAACTTGCTTATAGACAACAAGATTCTGGCCCTCCCAATAATGATTTTTGATTATACTAGACTAGTAGAGTCGCCTCAAAATGTCTTTGGCAACTTGCTCATAGACAACAAGATTCTGGCCCTCCCAATAATGATTTTTGATTATACCAAGTCTAGTACTTTCTCTATGCTTGGCTTCTTACCCGAGTTGACGAGTTGTTTCTAATAAAGAAAACTCTATTTTTCTTGCCAGATAAATAATTATTATATGACTTACATGACACACTTTTAAAATTGGAAGTAAATGTTTTCTGGCAATCTGCGTAGCCTTTTCACTTGAGTAACCAAGCCGCATTTCCTGGAGCTCTGATGAAGTTTTATCTGTGGTGATTTTCACCATACGAAACTGATGTTTGAGATGTGAATAACATTTTCTGCTTGTAGACACAATAAGAGACCCATTTGAGAGTTTCTGAGCACCTTTACCAAAAGTTGACTGCAACCATTCATTATCCAATCTGTTTACTGAATACAATTTAAATGAATATCTGACACATTTAATATTTTCAGCATCTTCATCCTTCTATCAATTTTTGCATATATATCTCCTCTCCCGCAAGTCATTGATGAACAAAAAGTTCCCATTCTTAATGAGCCATGATTACCTAAAGTGTATGATGACAAAAGTATGCAATTCTTTGACTAGTTCTTCATCTTCTTTTTTAGAATGTATGCAATTCTTTTTTCGAATGTATGCAATTCTTTTTTTTATGGTCTTCTTCACCATAATGTTAGCACATGAGCTTGCCTTTTGTATTAGATCAACCTCTTGACTTCTCACAGTCAGTTAATTTCTAAACTTGCTTCTACCTCTTTTCTTAGTGGCAAGAGCCCGTAAATTATCAGCCTGTTGCAATATTTTTAAATCTTTGTACAACCCGTATTTGATGAGAGGACCCAGGACTAATTATAGGTCCCACAGACCTCATAAGGTTGACCATTGACCGGAATGAAGGACGTCATCAAAGACATGTGGAGCTTATCCGAAGCTCTCTATTTTTGTTCATCGGCTCGCCGGCGAGCTCCTTTAGAACTCGCTAGCGAGCTCGCTCAACAATCTCTAGCTCGCTCGCGAGCTCTCTTCCCAAGGCGACCTCCAATCTAGCGAGCTCGGCCCCAACGTGCCCTGCTCTAGTGACCTCTCCTCCGGCGTCCTGCTTCAGATGTTCTCAAGAGTAAGGTTGTCTAAACAACATGCATCTCATACCCAACATAGGTGGGTGGCTATTCGCTGACACTAACCCCTTGGATTGCATATAAATAGGATCCCAGGGCACAAGTAGAAGTGACGTTAACCCCCCCTCCCCCCAAGGTTCCCTCAACCTTTAGTTTCGCATCTCTTGTGTCTAGCTTAGCTTTGGCTTTCGGAGGGAAATTTCCTATAAATTTTCGGGTGTGTAGTGGGACCTCCTCACTGTACCCCCAACAACTTGATGACCTAATGTTGTTGAAATGGTGCAACCTACTTTGCTTTAAGAGATATTTTAGTAAAAGTGGTGGTTGCGGATTTTTAATCTTCATCCCAGCAGGTAAGAGCGTCATTGTTGTTCTGTCTTTGCCAACCCTTGAGCTTTTGTTCATCTGGTGAATGATAGGCGACGATTGAAAAAGTTCATGGGTTGTTCCCCTGGTATAACAGTGCTCAAATCCTCGAACTCTATGTGTTATGGTCGATTTGAAACTCCTTTGTGAAGTCTGGAAGTCGTAAAACAGACATGTCTAATAAGGGGTCCTGGAGTGCTCTGAAGGCCTTAACACTGTCTTCGATCCACTGGAATGAGTGTTTCTTTAATAAATTTGACAACGACACTACCATAAAGTTGTAGTTGCAGATGAACCGCCTATAATGTCCAGTAAGTCCAAGTAAGCCATATAGTGTTCCAGGGATTCACAGTTCTGTCCATTCCGTAATGACCAAAATCTTCTCTAGGTTGACGGACAAACCTTCCCTGTGCACCAAACTTTAGCTTGCCCTTCTTCAAGGCCAGATGTTGATGGGCAACGATAGCTAGTACGGTGCGCAAATGTTCCAGATGCTCTGCCCATGTTGTGCTGAATATTAATATATAGTCAAAGAAGACCAACACATACTTGCGGAGGAAGAAGCAAAATACCTCGTTCATTGTTACTTGCAATATGGATGGCACATTTATAAGCCCAAAAGACATGACTAGAAAATCAAAATGCATGTGGCGGGTTCTGAAGGTTGTTTTGTCTACATCCTCCGGAGCCATTCTTATCTAATGGTAACCCAATAACTCCTTGCCCCATGTAATTCATATAGTAGTTCTTCAATGAATTTACCTTTCATAGTTTTGTTATTTAACTCCATATTGTCCACACAATATCCACATTTTGTCCTTCTTGGCCACAAGAACAACAATAACATTCAAGCCTTTATCCCACTATAGTGGGTTTGGCCACAAGAACACCAAAAAAAATGATGACCGGCTAGCTTGCATAATCCCCTGCTGGAGCATCTCTATGGAACACCTCTTTATCATCCTTATGTAGGAAGGGGGTAGTGCTAAGGTCGCACCACCATTGGGGCGGCCCAGGAAACAAGCAAATGTGATGATCTTAGGTGTGCTTGAGAAGATATCTAGTAGGTTCCTTAAACACTTGTTCAAGCTCTTATGGTATTGCCTCTAACATGGTGTCATTCATAGGTGGCCCTTGCAGACAGTGCATCAAATCATTATGTTTCCCCTTAAGGCCCTGACACACAACCTGTTGACCTCTCATGTGCAACGTCATAGAAGCTCCATATAATTTCTCCCAAACCAAAAGTACTCAACTACTTGACGTATGAAACCACGTCAAAGCTTGCCAATGGAATCACATAAAAGTTTGTTGAAAAGTACTCCTCATTCACTTGTAAATGAATGCCCATACATATCCCTGGGCTCGACATGTCTCTGTTGGCTTCCGTGACCATCATTCTCATTTGTATCTTTGCAGGAAGTTCCAGTGAACTTTTCACACCCACTCTTATTAAGTTATGTGTGTTACCTGCATAAATCAAAACCTTGACATCCTACCTGCAGATCACCGTGAGAATTTGTGTAGCGTGCGGTGCTTGAACGCCCGTGATGGCGTTCAATGAAATCTCTGCGTTGGGTTGCTCTTAATCCTCCTTTGCTCTGTCGTCTTCAAGCACCAACCAAAATAACTTCTTACATCTGTGGTCTGGCACATAAGGCTCGTCAGAATTAAAGCACAGTCCTCATGTCTGCCATGTCTTGCTGATTGAGCCTCTTGAGTCTTGATAAATGTTGGTTAGGTTCCTCATTCTCGGGCTTTGCCTTGTAAGGGCAAGGTTGGTGCTTCCCCGACTTCCCATTGCTTTATTCATCTGTAAGCATGGGTCACAAATACGGCATAAGCTTATGTATGTGATTAAATAACGCGGTTTTTGAAACTTCACCTATGGATGAAGTCGTTCTTGTAGTCCGACTGTAAAAGTTATGCGCCTGCTGATCCGGTCTAATCGAGATGGCCTACACTGAGAGCCATTGAAACCGCTTTTAAGTATTCATGCACAATTCCCGTTTGTCTTAGTGATATGAGTCTCCTTAGAGTTCCTAAAGAGGAGGGGTCCAAAATGCATGTTACAATAGCGCTTAAAATCCTCCCACATCATATTGGGATGTTCCCAATCCAAATGAACGAGAAATAATTGCGTTGACCCTATTAAATGATAGGAGGCCACTCTAATCCAGTCACACTCAGACGTACGTTCATAAAAAAATGCTCACTGCATGTTACCTAAATAAATGGGTCCTCCATCTTGTGGAGGCGATAGTGGTTCTTTGTTCCATCCTTCATAATGTCCACAGTGTCCCCCTCCTCTCAAGCCGCGCCATCCATACGATCTGGAAAAAACATTTGCGGATCATAAAAAGCATCCTTTGTCCTGATTGGTCTGTCGATCAACGCATTCCAGAGTTATTCCTCCTCATTGAGTTCATAGTGATCTTCCACTGGTTATTGTCTGGTGGAACCTATACCTAATAATCCGGTCGCACTGGGCCACTGCCCGCTAGGATTCCTTAGATTCCTCCATGTGTCGAGTCTGTCCTCCCTTGTGTGTGGAGCGGAGAATCTATAGGACCGGGCACTGAAATTCCATCAGTCCGGGCATGGATCTGTGAAATCGCAACTTGCGTTGCCTCTGAATCCTCCAATAACTTCCTTAGCATCTCATGGATGTCACTTTTTTTGTTGGAATCACCTTCATGCCAGCGAGTGGGTCTAAATACCAATTTGTTTTGTGTCCACATGAAGGATCACGTCACTGACTAAGAGATGGATCAAAGGTGGTTGAGGGTAATTTCTTCCATCGATTACCTTATGCCCCCCAGTGGTGAGTATCAAAGAGGAGATCTAAGCGGTTGTGATGGGAGATCGCCCGATACCGAGCTTGCAATGGTATAGGAGAGGCAAAACTTGCTTTCATTAGTCCCCTTTCTATGTGTGTGTGGGCGCACGCGTGTGTGCGTGTGTGTGAAGTTCCGAAAAATTACTAGATAACTCCACTAATTCATGATATTCCAAAATAATAACAATGCTAAAATCTAAGATACATTTAAAAGTAAAAAAAAAGCATGGGAGGTGTTGGAGTCGAGTTCATGTGAGAAGTTCGACATCTGCTTATGAGTCAACCTTTTCATTATCCTGTCGCTTATATGTGTGCCCTCAATCCTCATAATATATCTGTAACATGATGTTGATGAAATAATATCTTTAGATTTAGTGAGCTCGGAGATGAATTTGGTCAATCATTTGACTAAACTACTTATTAAGAAATACACAAGTGATACATCAAAGGGGATATGACTAGTGAATATAAACAAAGTAGGTCTTTCCCACCAAAAGTATGCCCTAGATCTACTTAAAGAAACATGCCTTTTGGGGATGAAGTGTAACGACCCGAGTTGCTGCCCAAGCGTCGCTACAGGGCTGCAGCCCAGACACCCCAACTCATCACTGGTATGTTTATCAACACAGTAGGTTGTTGAGGCGGGGCCTTGATTCCACGACCTTCTTGATAAGATGCCTTTATATCGCAACCTCATCACCAACTGAGCTGCAACTCAGTTGGTGATGAGGTTGCGGTATAAAGACATCTTATCAAGGAGGTCGTGGGATCAAGGCCCCTCCTCAACAACCTACTGCAGCTCAGTTGATGATGAGGTTGCAATATAAAGACATCTTATCAAGGAGGTCGTGGGATCAAGGCCTCGCCTCAACAACCTGCTGTGCTGATAAACAGGCTAGTGATGGGTTGTGGTGCCTGGGCTGCAGCCCTGTAGCGACGCTTGGGCAACAACCCGGGTCGTTACATAAAAAGATACCAATTGTCACGACCCGCCTTTTCTCATTATTTAAAATGTTTCAGAGTAAGAGAAAATACGTGACGTGATGCCACGTCGTGCATGGTACAACTGCAGACGTTCAGGCAAGGATAACACTCGCATCTATTTTTATATAAAATATATGTTTTGTGTTTTAAGAACATAGTTTTAAATTTACGGTTAAGGAACCGTGTCTCTCGGTTCAGTGGATCAACTAGTACACAAATATATATATATTCGCAGTGGAAAGAAATACATAACTTGCTTCATTTTATCCTACATGAGCATGATGACTCAACGATCATTCTGAAGATGTGCATGTTTCTAAATTTAGTATAGGTAGAAAAAGAGTTTTATAATCCGTAAATAAGATAACTTATAATTGAAAGAGATGATATGAGTCTAAACTAGAATGCAGTTTTTATGTTTAAAATACCTAACATACATCCTAACATAAAACATTCACAGAGAGCAAGTAATAGAAATGACCAGCAAGTAAAGCAGAACCAACCAACAAGTAGTCTAATATCTACAAGCATGCTCTTTGGGCGTAAACAACCTGACACGAACCCATAGATACTAAACACAAGTCTGATCTGAAACAAATCCATCAACTACCTCACACGGTGAGGGGGCAACAAATAGTTGCAACAACCGCAACCCTGAAATAAAGGCATCTTATCAAGGAGGTCGTGAGATCAAGGCCCCGCCTCAACAACCTACTGTGCTAATAAACGGGTCAGTGATGGGTTGGGGTGCCTGGGCTGCAGCCTTGTAGCAACGCTTGGGCAGCAACTCGGGTCGTTACATGAAGCCTACTCGAAATCCAATGCCTAAATACACAAACAGATTTTGAGTTGAGACATCTCTTTCACACAAAGATGTTACTCGTTACAGGCGTCTATTAGGTAAACTCATCCATCTCATAGTGACCTCACCTGACATTAATTTTGTTATTGGAAAAATATCAATTTATTCAGACTCCTAGATAGTGTCATCTTGAAATTGAATTAAAAATATTGGAATATATTAAAAGATCTTGATAAAGGTCTTCTATTTTGAAGAAAAAATTATTTATGAATTGAGCCTATTCAGACGCAAGCTATGCAGATGATAAAGGAGAAATCTACATCAGGATGCTGCACGTATGTTGGGAAATCTTATCACCTAGAGAAATAAGAAACAAGCAGTTGTGTCTAGATCAATTGCGGAAGCTGAATACATAAACATGACTCAAATTGCTTGTGAGTTAAAATGATTGAGTATACTTATGAAAGATTTTGGTGAGATTTACAACTATCCTCAACCGATGTTTTGTAATTATTAAGTCGTTATTTGTATATCTAAAAATTATGTGTTTAATGAAAGAACAAAGCATATAGAAGTGTACCACATTTCATTAGAAAGGAACTTATCAACAAATATATATGCATTGTGCTTGTAACATCAGACAAAGAACTTGCTGACACATTCACTAAACCTATTTCATCTTTTTTTTGATGTGTTCCAAGCTGAGAATGATTGATATATATATGCTCTAGCTTAAGAGGGAGTGTTATAGATCATTGTAGAAACCCAAAATATGGTACATTGTAGATTCTTCATCTTTCTTGCATTAGTCTCACATCTCCCATTGGTGCAAACAAAGCAGACACCCAACTATAAATGCTTGGCGGTTCCCTGCAAGGGCCATCTGACCAGGCTAGGTGCAACGCCGTCTGTCCAAATCAGGCCTAGCTCGACCAGACAACTCAGGTAGGCCCACTTTAAGTGAGTGACCTGGGTCTGGCTTTTCCAGCCTTTCTTTACATGATTAAATGGAGTGTGTTTGTGTATAAGGGCACGTTTAAGTTAAATACTACTGAAAGTGATAATGTTTCTGCTAATGTAGTGGATTCTTCTTCTTTATTTTGGCATAACTGGTTAGAACATAGGAAAAAACACGGATGCTTGATGTGATTAAATCTGTAGTAATTTCTAATATGATTTTTGATATGGAAAATTGTAATATTTATATGCTAACAAAAATAACCAGTTTATCATTTCTTAGCATTGAGAGAAAAATGAATCTATTTGAATTAATACATAGTGATCTATGTGATATGCATTCTATACATTCACTAGGAGAAAATAAATGTTTTGCTACTTTTATTGAGTATTGTGGTAGATATAGTTGAATGAGGAGGAAAATAATAATGGCATAACCTTTATTCATCTATAGAGGTCTATATATAATATTACAATGGACTCGTAGATTTAAACACACGATATGGGACTAAAACCCACTTACGCACATAAGCACTCATAATAAAAAATAATAACACGGGACAATAAGGAAATATTCGACTTGTAAATATCTCTCAACTCTCCCCCCCAACTCCCTAAGTCGGACGGAAGATGTCGGTCATTCCAAGTCTTTTGTTGCTATCACTGAACGCCTCACTTCCCAAGCTTTTAGCGAACACGTCTGTCAGTTGAGCTTTAGAATGGACAAATGGTGTGACCACAGTCTTTTTATCCAAGAGATCTTTGATAAAATGTCGATCCACCTCAACGTGCTTTGTCCTGTCATGTTGAACAGGATTGTCTCAAAACAAGAAGAAAGAAGATGTCACATATGCCTTGTGACATTGCATGGTATTCTGCCTCAGCGCTTAATCTAGCCACTACATTTTGATTTTTACTGTGTCATGTCACCAGGTTTCCTCCAACAAAGGAACAATAACCTGTTGTAGATTTCCGATCATCACGACATCCTGCCCAATCAGCATCAGTGAAAACTTCAATCCTCAAGTGGTCGTTCTTTGCGAACAGAAGACCACGACCAGGGGCTTTCTTCAAATACTGTAATGCACGGTATGCTGCCTCTTGATGTCTGTTCCTGGGAGCATGCATGTATCTACTCAGAATACCAACTGCATAAGTAATATCAGGACGAGTATGAGATAAATATATTAGTTTTCCAACTAATCTCTGGTAGCGTGTGACATCGACCTGGTCACTGTCACCATCTTCACAGATTCCATGATTTTCTTCCATTAGGGTGTTCGTAGGAACACAGCCAAGCATCCTGGTCTCCTGCAACAGATCTAGAACATACTTCCTCTGAGATATAAAGATACCCTGATCCGATCTAGTCACCTCAATACCCAGAAAGTATCGCAATCTTCCCAAGTCTTTCACCTCAAACTCGGCAAATAAGAGGGACTTGAGATTCGCAATCTCTTCCAAATCATTACCAGTGATCACGATGTCATCCACATAGACAATAAGGACCACAATACTCTGATCACGTCTCTGAATAAACATAGTGTGATCAGACTGCGCCTGTTTGTACCCAAATTTGAGCATCGCCGTGAGGAATCTGCCAAACCATGCTCTAGGAGACTGTTTCAAGCCATATAAGGACCTTCTTAGCCGATCGACAAGACCGTCAGCTCCTTTTTCATAAACCCAGGAGGGAATTTCATATATACCTCTTCATCAAGCTCACCATGGAGAAATGCATTTTTAACATCCAGTTTGTGAAAATCTCAGTCCATGCAAGCCGTGCATGACAATAATACCCAAATAGAGTCCATCTTAGCCATATGGGCGAAAGTCTCTTGATAGTCAACTCCTTGAGTCTGAGTATACCCCAGGGCGACTAGCCATGACTTGTACCGTTCGACCTTCCCTTCTTGATTCTGTTTGACCGAAAACACTCATCTCGAGCCAATAGCTTTCTTTCTAGGAGGAAGGGAAGAGACATTCCAGGTATGGTTCTTGTACAAGGCTGACATCTCCTCTTTCATAGCCTGAGTTCAGGCCAGGGTACCTAAAGCTTCCTACTATGTCTTAGGAATAACAACCGAAGAGAGAGAATCAACCAAGGCCTGATGGGCCGAGATAAGATGGTGGTAAGCCACATGATTAGAAATTGGGTGTTTAGTACATGCAACCTTACTTTTCAATAGAGCAAACGGAATATGCAAATCCACATCATTAGAATCTGAGGTAGAAGCGGGCACTGGTAGAGGCGGAACCTTAGTAGCATGTATGTCGGAGTAGCATCGGTGGTACACGTGTGGAAAATGGGAGATCGGAGTATCGAGCAGAGGAACAGAGATAAGAGGTCCCAGTTCCCGCGCAGGAGGAAGCTGTGGTGGCAGAGGAGGAAGAACAGGAAGGGGAATATCCGTATCACCACTACTCTCCCCCTGATGAAGAGAGTGAGTCGAAGGTGAAAAATAGGATTCCCCTTCTCTGAAAGTAACATCCATAGTGCAAAACATACGCCCAGAGGGAAGGTGGTAACACCGATACCCTTTCGTCGTAGAAGAGTATTCAAGGAACATGCATCAATGAGCCCGAGGGTCCAATTTGTCTCGATGAGGCAAATGAATATGGACAAAACATACACCCCCAAAAATACGAGGAGGCAGATGGGAAGTATAAACCACAGTCATGGTAGACAACCGAGCTAGGGGAGTAGCATAGTTAAGAACACGCTATGGAAGCCAATTGATAAGGTGAGCTGTGGTAAGAACGTCACCCCAATAGGATTTGGGAATATGCATAGTAGCCAGAAGGCAACAGACGGCATCTAATAGGTGCCGTTTTTTTTCGCTCGGCAACTCTATTTTGGGTAGAGGTGTGGACACACGTGGTCTGGTGGATGACACCATGACTAGTAAGGTATGAGCCAAATGCTCCCCGATCGTCATATTCCCCCATTATCACTGCACAGGACACGAATAGTGCCCTTAAACTGGGTCTGAACCATTTTGTGAAAAGTCTGAAAACAAGAGAAGACGTCACTCTTCTTTTTTAACAAATACACCCAAGTTGTGCGAGAAAAACAATCAATAAAGGTGATAAACCAACGAAAATCAGAAATAGATAAAACGGGGGATTGACCCCAGACATCAGAATGAACAACATCAAACAGGGTGATACTGGAAACAGATAAATGTGAGGAACTATGTCTCACATGTTTAGACCTATCACAGACATCACAAACAAAAGTTTGTAAGTAAGGTAAAAAAATAGGAAACAACGTCTGAAGATAGGTAGAAGAAGGATGTCCAGCCACAGGTGCTATCGACGAACATCATCAGCTGTAACATTAGTGCAGGAGAGCCTAAAAAGACGAAGTCTGGATATTCAAGTAATACAGGCCACCACGGTTCCTACCACTGCCAATATTCCGCTTCGTACCCAGTTCTTGAAAAACACAGGAGTCGGGAAAAAAGGTCACAGAGCAGTTAAGAGGTCGAGTAATATCACTAATGGAAAGTAAATTGTGAGGAATGGAGGGAACATGAAGTACAAAGGGCAAAGAAATAGAAGGGAAACATGAAATATGACCTTTGCCAGTAATGAGAGACAACAAATCATTAGCAGAAATTACTGTCCTTCCCAGACAAAGGAGTGCAAGAAAGAAAGCTTAAGGAGGAGTCGGTCATGTGGTGCGTGGCACCAAAATCAATCACTCACTCAGAGGAGGAGGCAGTGACTGCATGGGCACGTGGCATAGCAATAGAGGCAATGGAAGTAGAGGCACCCAGAGGCTGATCAGGCTGAGAGTGTAGCATACGGTGGAAAACATCCAATTCAAGAGCAGTAAGTTGCCCGGGAACAACACTGGAGGTCTCGTCGGAGATGTCTGTAGATTAAGCAACATCATGAGGTCTGGAGCCACCCTAGTGATGGCCCCCACGTCCTGACCCTCGTCCACGACCACGACCACGAGGGGCAAGATGTGGGTGGAGCTTGTAACACACCTCCAGAGTGTGGCCTTTGTGACCACAATAATCACAAGTATGAGCAAACAAGCTAGGGCTGAGAGCGTGACCATGGCCAGCGCTAGTCAGAGTAGAGCGCTCAGGAGTACCAACACTAAGGGACTTCCAACGGTCTTCATCACCAAGGACCATGTTGAAGGCTTCCCGAAGGGACGGGAGGGGAGAGCGGTGAAGGATGTGTTCGTACTATGTCGAACTCTATGTTTAGCCCCATCAAGAAGACATGGAGACGAAAACGATTCTCCTGTTGTTTTAACTGAACAGCGTTTGCAGTGCATGCTGGAGTGAAATGCGAGAAATAGTCCAACTCCTGATATAGACGCTCGAACTCTGAAAAAAGGACGACACCGTTATAGAGTCTTGTCGCGGTTCCAAAATGCGGCGAGTAAGTTCATAAACCTGTGTAGAACTGCCAATTTGAGAATACGTCTCACAGACACGGGTCCAGATTTCGAAGGCGGAGTCCATCAACATGTAACTCCGGTAAATCTTCAGAGACATAAGAGTGAAGAAGCCACGAAACAATCAGGGAGTTTTCTGTGTCCCATCTCTTCTATGGGGGATCAGTTTTTGGAGGCTCCTTAACAGTTCCATCAATGTAGCCAATCATTTGATGGCTGCGAATGACATGTTGCGCCGCTTGGGACCATTCAAGATAGTTCGTGTCATCTAATGGGACAGTGGTAATCTTCAAGGAGCCGGAGTGACCATGAGACCGCTGAGGGTCACTCATCTGAGGCTGAATCACACCCGACGACGACGCTGAAGAGTCACTCATGTCGGGATTGAGCAGCCATGAAAAAGGAACACACATAAGAGGAACCAAACGACAAGGGAGGCGTCGAGACAACAAATCTGGTGTAGACGCAGCAGGTGGTGACGCCGACAACAAGACAGAAAGGGCCCCAGAGGCAGCATACGGGCCAACGACTGGTGAAAAACTCTGCAGGAGGTGACGTAGGGGAGTGAGTAGCAGATCTGGCGCAGGAGAAGGTCCCGGAGGAGGTGCCAGAGCAGATTTCTGAGAAGCAGTCTGGATCGGACTAGATCGCGCCGCGGAAGGAAAAAAACGGTCTAGATCGTGCAGTGCAGGGAGAACGTACCAGCTGCTTCATTGGGAGACGGCGGCAGCGCCACTCTCAACAGTCAGCGGTGGCGTGAAGGCCGCCCATCATCCCCGATGGCGAGCAACAGGAGATTGGGGCCGGTCGATCCGGAGCGGATGCGGACGAGAAACGAGAGTGGAGAGGCGCAGATTGAACAGGGGAGTCGCGGAAATGGGGGCGGAGAGGCGCGGAAACGGGGGCGGAGAGGCGCAGAAACGGGAGATTAGGGATTGACTCTGATACCAAGTTGAATGAGAAGGAAAATAATAATGGCTTAACCTTTATTCATCCATAGAGGTCTATATATAATATTACAATGGACTCGTGGACTTAAACACACGATGTGAGACTAAAACTCACTTACGCACATAAGTACTCATAATAAAAAATAATAACACAGGACAATAAGAAAATATTCAACTTGTAAATATCTCTCAACTGATATTTCTAAGTTTATCTCTTGCATAGCGAAGGTGAAGTAAAGAATAATTTTTTAATTTAAAATGTATAATCGGGGTAGTGAATATTATGATCTAACATTATTTGAATTAAATGGTACAATTCTTGAGGTTGCAGCTTCATATGCGCTATTCAAGAGCAGTTGGTAATCTTATATACGACAGGGCATGTACTAGGCCCGACATAGCATTTGCGGTCAGAAAGCTTAGTAGGTTTACTAGTTCGGAGTAATGAGTACTAGAATATTTTTCTTGTGATATCTGTGAACTTTCTAAGCATGTTAGACATAGTTTCTCTCATAGCTCCTCTTCTATCTTGCTTTTGTTTATGTAATACATTTTGATGTTTGAGATCCCTCCCTTGTGCTATTGTTTTCTATTTTTCGCTTATTTAGCACTTTTATTGATTGTTTTTTTTTCGTGTTCCGCACGGGTATACCTCCCAAAAATAAAGAGTGAAGTCATTGATTGCCTTCAAGTGTTTCATAAGATAGTGGTAAACCAGTTCAAAAGCAATATATGCATCCTTCATAGTGATAATGGGGGAAGGGGAGTATGAGACACAGATATTGCCTTTGAACTGGCTAATCATGGTATTATCTATCAAGCTACATGTGTGCTGTCCTACACCCAAAATGAAGTAGTTGAACGAAAAAAAAGCATCTCCTTGAGGTTGCTTGTGGCCTACTCACCGTCATGCATCTTATTAAGTCTTACTAGGACAATACTATGTTGACTGTTGCGCACCTTATCAATCGCCTCCCATCCAAAATTCTTTGATGTGCTACTGTGATAGCTAATCTCCACTAATTGCGTTGTTCATACGTCACATCTTATCCATGTGTCTTTGAGTTGGTTTGTTTGTCCACATCTGTCAACCTCATTGGTACATGCTTGATCCCCGAGCTCAGAGATGTGTTTTCATTGGTTTCTTCACTGCCACAAAGGGATATCAATATTATAAACCCCTGACACATCTTGTTTTTTGTACCATGGATGTTACCTTCTGTGAGAGGGAGTCCTGCTTTCCCGATCCGGCTCATCTTTGTGATACACATGATGTCGGTGTGGTGCGAGAAGACATTCTTGTGGGTGACATTCCTCCGCCTCCCATTTCACTCACTTTCATTATTCTCCCATCTAGAACATACCATTGATCTAGGTTACTAAGTCTCTGATCTCTTCTCATAGTCTATCATCACACGCATACAGGTGCCCAAAAAGCGCAGGTTCTTATGGTTCAACCTACTAATGCCTTCCTCAAATTCCTCTATAAATGATCTTTATCCTTCTATTGCCCTTCTTAAAGGTAAAGTGTTGTGTACAAAACATCATATTTCAAACTACGTTTATTATTATAGTCTTACCCATGAACATCGAGATTTTATTACCTCTTTATCCTTGTTATTTTTAATAATTGACAAGACACACTGAGATCTTTGTATGGAAGAAAATTATGGAGGAAATGCGCGCACTTAATAAGACTCATACGTGGGACATTTCTCAACTTTTTCTGGGAAAGAGAACTATTGGTTCAAAGTAGGTATTCTCTGTGAAATAAAACTAGAATGACACGGTGGAATGTTGTAAAGCAAGGTTGGTGGCTTAAGGATATACTCAGACCCAAGAGGTTGACTATTAGGAGACATTTACTCATGTTGCAACAATATACTCCATCCGAGTTTGATTATCATGTGCAACCTATCTAGGTTGGGGACTTCACCAATTCGACGTGAAAAACGTTTTCCTCCACAGGGTGTTGGAGGAAAAAGTGTATATGAAATTCTCTCCTGTGTTCATAAGGAAGGGACAAGAAGGGATGATTTGTCATTTGAGAAAGTCTTTATACAACTTGAAGCAATCTCCTAGAACCTGGTTTGGAAGATTCCATAAGACCATGAATCTGTTTCGCTATAAGTGGACAATCAGATCATAGTAAAAGTCGAGGTCAGAAAAATCTTTGTTCTCATTTCTTACGTGGATAACATTATGGTTACAAGAGATGACACTGAGAAGATTGTTGCTCTCAAAACTCAGTTGTCCATGGAATTAGAGGTCAAATTCAGGTATTTTCTTGGGATTGAACTTGCAAGATCCAATAAGGATATCTTCATTTTTCGGAGGAAATATGATACGATCCCGAGAGGAGGCGGGGAGTTCGGTCGGCTGGAAGAGAGTAGAATGGGAGAGAGAGGGGGATAGAGGGAGAGAGAGGGGGAGAATTAGGGTTAGAGAGGAAAGGAGGTAAAAACACAATTCATCCAAGATACCAAAAATGAGTATAAGCGCTACCCCTTATAGCAGTGGGGTGCGAACAGCGATGCGAATAATCCTCCCGAAAAATAAATGCTGAAAGGAAATACAATTGCTGAAATAAAAACCATAAATGCGGAAATAAATGAGATTTGACAACGGCTAGGCCACGATCTGCTCTGCGGGCTCAATGGGGCCCTCCGGAATACGCCCCCGGCGCTCGTAGACTCTCCATGGGGGCTCGGCGTCGTGCAGCTTCGTAACAATGCCACCATTTGGGAAATGTGTCTTGTCATCAAGGCAGTAATCGGCGAACTGGCGGTGTAAATCATCGCGGGATAGCCACGTCGCGTCTGAGTCGGGTCAACCAGTCCAGGACACGATGTCCTCCTCCGATGTACTGTCCCCTGGGGTGCGGCATCTCTGATCGAGGATCGAGGCGGGGTAGTAGGGTGCCTCTCCTGTGAGGTCGAGGTCGGCTGGAATGTGATATGCGGGGGTGTGTTCGCCCACCACGCGTCGTAGCTGCGAGACATGAAAGATCGGATGAATGCGGCTCTCGGCTGGAAAGCGAAGGCGGTTAGCGACCGCTCCCATGCAGGCGAGGACCTCAAAAGGACCGAAGAAACGAGGTGTCAGTTTCGTACAAGGTCAGCGGGCCACCGAAAGCTATCGGTAGGGGTGGAGTTTGACAAAAACCTTCTCTCCTACCTCGAAGGAGAGGTCCCAACGTTTCCTGTTGGCGAAGGAAACCATCTTATGTTGGGCCCGACGTAAGTGGTGCTTCAAATAATCCAGAATGGTGTCCCTATCACGGAGAGCAGTGGCCAAGCTCTCCACCTGACACACCCCTGAAAGACGGCGGACAATAGACGGAGGAGGGAGGCCGTAAACGGCCTCGAATGGTGCAGTGTCGGCCGCCTGATGGTGGGCGGTATTGTAAGAGTATCCGTCCCAGTCGAGCCACCTGGCCCAACTGCGAGGCTGGTCCCCCACGAAGCAACAGAGGTACGTCTCCAGACACCGGTTGAGGACCTCCGATTGGCTGTCTGTCTGTGGGTGGTATGTCGTGCTCATGCAGCGATGGGTTCCCTGTAAGTGGAACAACGTGGTCCAAAAAGTACTCAAGAAGAGCGGATCGCGGTCGCTCGCGATCGACCAAGTAAACCCGTGGAGCCGCACGACCCCCTGGATGAAGCTGTCGGCGACGGTGGCTGCAATGTATGGGTGGCGGAGGGGGATGAAATGAGCATACTTTGAGAGCCGGTCCACCACGACCAGGATGCAGTCGTGTCCCTGTGATCGGGGTAGTCTTGTGATGAAATCCATGGCGACGTCGTCTCAAATGCTGTCAGAGATTGAAAGGGGCTGAAGTAGGCCACCCGGAAACATGACCTCGTACTTGGCCTTCTGGCAGGTGAGACAGGCGGCCACAAAGGCCTTGACCTGTCGGAACATGTGAGGCCAATAGAGTGAGGCGGCCAGCCGTCGGTACGTTCGGTAAGCACCAGTGTGTCCCCCTGTGGGTGAAGCATGGAACTCGGCCAACAACAGAGGAATGCTCGGGGAGGAGGGGGCGAGTACGAGGCGGCCCTTGAAGTGTAGGCGATCGTCAACCAAGGAGTATGATGGGTGGGCCATGTTGTCCGCGTGGAGTGCTATCCGTATCCTGTTGAGCGTCGGGTCGACTTCTACTTCCCGTTGGAGGGCATCCACATCCTCCCAGACCGGGCGGGAGATGGTTGCGAGTATGGGGTTGCGCGAGAGGGCGTCTTCCCTGGTAGGAACTCGATGCTGAAGTCGTAGCCTAGTAGCTTGACCACCCACACTTGTTGAGCGGGCGTAGCAATATTCTGTTGTAGGAGGTAGCGAAGGCTGTGATGGTTGGTGCGGACCACGAACCGTCGGCCCAGGAGGTAAGGTCGCCAATGCTGAATAGCAAGGATGAGACCCATGAGCTCGTTCTCGTAAGAGGAGCGGCTGCGGTTCGTGTCTGAAAAGGCGCGTCTGAAATAGGCCACATGGTGGCCGACCTGCATCAATACTGCCCCCACGCTGACGCCAGACGCGTCGCACTCCACAAGCTCGTTCTCGTAAGAGGAGCGGCTGCGGATCGTGTCTGAAAAGGCGCGTCTGAAATAGGCCACAGGGCGGCCGACCTGCATCAATACTGCCCCCACGCCGACGCCCGACGCGTCACACTCCACAATGAAGGGCTTGTAGAAATCCGGCATGGCTAACACCGGGGCACGAACTAAGGCCTGATGTAGAGCTTTAAAAGCGGCGAAGGTCGCCGCCGACCACTCGAAGGCCCTTCGGCCGACTTCTTCAGAAGCTGGGTGAGGGGTCGGGTCAACATGTCGTACCCCTGAATGAATCAGCGGTAGTACCCTGTCAATCCCAAGAATCCACAGACATCACAGAGAGATGATGGTGTCGGCCACTGGAGGACCGCCTCGATCTTGTCGCTGTCTATCGTGACTCCCGCAGTGGAGATGGTGTGTCCAGATAACACTTTGTTGGTTGGAGCTTTAGGTGGTGGCGTCGTAGAGTGGCCAATGTCTTGCGAACGTGCTAGAGGTGCTCCTGCCAAGAAGAACGGTAGACCAATATGTCATAAAAAACAAGTACGTGTTGACGAAGTATTGGGCAAAAAATATCGTTCATTGTGGCCTGAAAAGTGGTCGGTGCGTTGGTTAGACCGAAAGCCATAACCAGGAACTCATAGTGGCCTTCATGGGTACAGAAAGCCTTCTTGGCGACGTCGGCCGGCCGAACACGAATCTGGTGGAAGCCGACATGGAGGTCCGGCTTGTTGAAGACGGTCGCGTCGTGGAACTCATCCAAAAGCTCTTCAATCACTAGAATCAGGTACTTGTTTGGGACAGTGGCTTTGTTGAGTTCCCGATAGTCCACGCAGAAGCGTAATTGCCGTCTTTTTTCCCGACCAAGAGGACCAGGATGGAAAAGGAGCTGACACTAGGGCGGATGAGGTCCCCCATCAATATGTCGCATACCAGCCTCTCGATTTCGCCCTTTTGCACGTTCCCGTAGCGGTATGCTCGGACCAAGATTGTCGATACGTAGGGCTGAAGAGATGTGACATGATCGTGCGGCCGAGCCGGTGGCAACCCGGATGGTGCAACAAAGAGATCCGCAAACTCAGATAGGAGGGCCTGAAGCTCCGGAGGTGGTGCTGAGGCCGGTGGCGCGACGTTCGAAATGGACCAGAGCCAGGCCAAAAATTCAACGTCCGCAGTCCGCTGAATTGCGCGGACGGAGAAGGGGGAGCGAAGTAGCGCGACGTCTCCCACAAGGCAGCACTCCCGACCGTCCTGGAGGAAATGCATCGTCATAGTCCCCCAGTTGACTCACACGTCGCCCAACGTGCAGAGCCACACAACTCCCAAAATGACATCAATCTCGCTAATACCGCAGACATAGAAATTTGTCGTCACCAAGTAAGGGCACACGGAAAGCGAGATGGTCGGACAACGGCCCTGGATCGAGTGGCGACGACCATCGCCCAAACTAACGGTGAAATCTGGAGAAGGTTCCATTGAAAGACGTAGCTGCTGGGCCAGATAGGATGAAAGGAAATTATGACTCGCCCTGCTGTCCACCATGATGATAATGTGGCGGTCGTCCAAATTGCTCTCCAGCTTCATGATTTAGGGGCCTGAAATGCCGCCCACGGAAAAGCATGAAAGCTTCAAATGGGGAAGGCCTGCGTCTGCGGCGGCCTCTGTGGTGTCCTCCGCATTTCGAGGTCTTCAAAATCCGCCAAAGTAATCTCTGGATCGAAGTCACCGATGATAGCATGAAACTCCTTGACCGCACATATGTGGGTAGGGGAATAGGGCTGACGACATCAAAAACACAGCCCTTTGCAGCGGAGGTCGTCGAACTCGCGGTTGGAGAACCGTTGAGGCGGGGCTGGACGGCCTGGCCTTGCTGCCGGAGGGGGCCGAGGGACTTGGGGCTCCGAGGTATCTATCCTCCATTATCGGCCGCCTGGAGGAGGCCCGCCTAGAATCGTCGGGGGCCGAGGGGACAAATCCGCTTCCACAAGGCAGGCCATGTCGAGGGCCTCGGAAACCGTCCGGGGATGATGGGTGCGGAGTCGGGACCGCATGTTGGGCCAAAGGCCTTGCATGAAGAAGACGAGATAATGATCCAGTGGTTGGCCCGAAACATGCGTGACGAGGGCCACGAACTCATCTATGTAATCATCCAGTGCACCAGATTGTCGTACCCCACACAGTCTTTTGATGGCGGAGCCGGAATAATGGTTGTCGTAGCGACGAATCATTTCCCGCTTGATTTCTGACCAGGAGATGGTCAGGATGGTATGGCGGAGCCATCAGGCCTAGTGGAGGGCAGAGCCGTCGAGTCCCACGACAGTGGTAGAGACCTTGTCCTGCTCGGGTGTGTGGTGGAGATCAAAGTATTGTTCTGCCTTGGCGATCCACCCAATCGAATCTACACCAGCGAAGGTGGGAAGGTCTAAGGCCAGGGCCGGGCGACCGGGGGGGAGAGGGGGTGTGGCGTCCCCGATGTGCGGAAGTCGTGCTGCCCCTAGGATTGACATGGTTGTGGCCGGGCACGTGGATCCGTTGGCGAAAGAGGCAGCGGGAGGTTGTAACGCATCCGCTGGCGAAAGAGGCAGCGAAAGAGGCAGCGTGGATGGCAAGCAAGGAGGCCTGCATGGAGGCCACGATGGGCTCCTGGGTGCTGACACGACGTAGGAGGGCCTCGTTGGCCTCCTCCGATGTGGCTTTGATGGTGGAACGGGTGCTCGTCGCCCTGGCCACGAAAGGAAGGGCGGCAGTGGCGGCGCGACGCAGGCTGGACGGTCACGGAACGCACGACACGACAGAGGCAGTGCGACCGATGCAGTTGCGGACGGAGCCTGTGCGGGAAGGAACGGCGTGGCAGATGTGGCGCCGGCTGTGCGGGATGCGGACGGGCGGCGCGGCCTGGAGCGCGGTGCGGAACGCAGACGGGCGATGCGTCGGTGTGGAACGCGGATGGGGGCGCGGCCTGGAGCGACGCTGGGTGGTGTGGCGGACAGGGCTGGTTCTCTGGCGGCTGACGGCGGGCGGAATCGGCGGGTCGAACCAGTTTGATACGATCCCGGGGAGGAGGCGGGGAGTTCGGTCATCCTGGAGAGAGTAGAATGGGATAGAGAGGGGGAGAGAGGGGCGGGAGAATTAGGGTTCGAGAGGAGAGCGGGGGAAAACACAATTCATCCAAGATACCGAAAACTAGGGGTGCAAGTTGAGTTGAGCCGGCTCGAAAAAAGCTCGACTCGAGCTCGAGCCTGTCGAGCTCGAGCTCGATCGAGCTATTACGAGTTGAGCTCGAGCTCATCTAATGTTGTTCATGAGCTCGCGAGCCGGCTCGCGAGCTTTTTATTTATACATTTTAAAAAAAAAATAAAAAAAATAATAAGAAAAATATGAAAATAAAGCTCATGAGCTAAAAAGCTCGCGAGCAGCTCGAGCTCGAGCTCGAGCTCGCGAGCTCGAGCTCGAGCTCGATAAGTTGGCCTTGAGCTCGAGCTCGAGCTGAGAAAAATGAGCTCGTCGAGCTCGAGCTCGAGCTCGAAATGAAAAGCTCGAGCTCGAGCTTGGAAATTTTGCCAAGCTCGACTCGAGCTCGACTCGTTTGCACCCCTACCGAAAACGGGTACAAGCGGTACCCCTTATAGTAGAGGGGTGAGAACAACTGCGCGAATAATCTACCCGAAAAATAAATGTTGAAAGGAAATACAATTGCTGAAATAAAAACCATAAATGTGGAAATAAATGAGATATGATAGCGGCTAGGCCGCAATCTGCTCCGAGCGCTCAGTGGGGCCCTCCGGAATATACGTCTGGCGCGTGTAGACTCGCTATGGGGGCTCGCCGTCGTGCAACTTTGTAACAAAATGCGTTCTGAATCTTCTGAACGAAACAACAATTCTTGGTTGCACTCCAATGGACACTCCTATCAAGGAAAATCACAAGATCATTGATGATAGAGATGGTGATAGGATTGATGTGTCAAGCTATCAAAGATTGGTTGGAAAACTTGTATACCTTATCACACACGTTCTTATATTATATTTTGAGCAAATACATGCCTGATCCAAGAGTTCTTCACCAAGAGACGGTTCATTGTATTTTGAGATTAAGAAGTCTCCTAGCCGAGATCTGTTATTCTCTATAAACAATTATTTAAGGGTTGAAATCTTTACTGATGATGATTTGGCGGGAAGTTGTCATGATATAAAGTCCACCACTGGCCATCGTACCTTTGTTGGAGGTAACTTGGTTACCTGAAGGAGCAAGAAGCAAATATGGCGGCCAGATCTTGTGAGGAGGCAGTATATCAGGCCATGTCCGAAAGCCTCTGTGAAGGATTGTGGTTGACATCTATCTACAGGATCTAGGGATCCTTGAACCCAAATATTTCTCATTGTATGTATATAAGGTTTGAGACTTCTATCTACATAGGGAATTTGTCATAGGCGCTCCGAACGCGACTACGGACTCAGATCGTTCATATGACAATCCAAACTCCTCTCTTTCTATGAATTACACCCAAATGGGCTCTGATACGTGTTGGCCCGCCCGAGAACTTTATTCTCCATCACTTTGTGTACTTAATTTACATTTTGGATTGACAGCATAGGTTCTAACAATGATGATGAAGAATGAATGCCCATGTTAGTGGTTGCTTTTACCTATTTTAACAATAAAGAAGCCACAATGCTCACATAACTATGTTCTTTTTTGCTAGCTTCTTGGTAAAGCATTTTCATTGAAAAAAAATGTTAAGGTACCAAAATTTTTTAAAATGTTAAGCATCATTTTCTGTTTGTTTCTAATACAATAAACTTTTTATTGCAGATGGATGATATTCTTACGTGCATGTTCATTGTTAGATACGTTATATCGCGGTCGAGCAGAGTGTGTGAAAATGTATGGAACATTTCGTTTCTTCATTACTCTGATCAATCTTTACTTTATTCTCCTTCGAAGGTAACTTCAACAACGATGGAATCTTCCTGACGTTTTGATATTTCGCCTTCGTTTTCTTTCAGGAGTTGCTGCATAAGAAGGTGTCGGTCATTCTTTTGAGTCGGATCTTATTATAGTCGAAGAAACCAGTAAAAAAAAACAGGTGCATGTCTGTGAATTTATTATTTTCATTTGATATATAAAAGTGGTTAGTTAAATATTTAGGGCTAACCAGGGAGTTTGTTTCATAAAAGTTCATTTTCAAGGTTCCCAAATTTATAGAGTTTTCTGTAAGGTTTGAGACCCCCAACTTCTTCTACAATTGAGTTTAGGCTTTCCTTTTCTTTTTCGATTTGTTGAGATGTAAACCCGGATTGCGGAATATATTCACAAGGCATTTCGATTTATGCAAGTGATTAGCTTGATAGATCTTTTTTTTACTATATCAATAAAAGAAGACTTCTATTGTTTCTGGAAATTAAGGTGTCTGTTTTGTCAAATATTTGATCTTTTAAACAACTTTTCTTTAAGTTCTTGTCATTTTCGCACAAGAACCGTGATATCGATCTCTTTTGTGAAACATTTCGAGGAATATAATGCTTACTCTTCGCTATCTGTAGGCCCGGTGCCTTTCTTTATTGCCTTTTTTGTGCTCAGAGATGCTTTTCCCCTACTTTTCTGCAAGTGTTGTTTTCTCTTGTATGTTGTCTTCTCCAGTTTTTTGCCTTTTAGGGTTTGCAGAAGCATCATGTAAAGAGTTGGCACCATCATTCATCCATGAACTGTCCGATTCCTTTGTCATTTTTCCATGGGGATTGAGGTTCCGTTTGGCGTGGCGGTGGCGATCGTGAACGCGGTGGTTATGAACCGTCATTTGTGAATGACCGAACTCACCTAAAGAAAGAACTTCGTCCACTTTTAAGTTCAAAATTAGCTTTCTTTTCTTGGTGACGGTCAAACCGTTGCAATGCCAAACACACATTCTATGACGGTGGCGTTTTTGTCCAAACTCGGCGGAGCAAAAACGCCATGCCAAACGGAACCTGAGTCATGTGTGGGGCTTTTAATGATTTGATCCAAAGACAAGTTAAACCCGACTCGAAATCATTCAATTCGAGCCCTCATCCAACCTGCTTATACACGAACTAGATTCGAGCCTGACGTGTCTCGTTAACATCTTCAATTTGAGCGAAAATTGTCCTATTTTGAATGTGTTTTCATCTTCCAAGGCAAATTCTTAGTCAAATGGACTTTCATACACCATAAATGTGCATGAATTGAATGCATAGATGCACATAACACATTGAAGTAAATGTGTATGTGAATTCATAAGTACATGCATATGTCTCAATCCGATCTGGCTAACCCGCAATCCAATACATGCTTTGTTGAATATGAGATTGATTTGAGCCAAATGTTTTACACAAATTCACAAGTCCTCAACCTTTATCCCAAGCTTTTGGGTAGTAAATCCACTCATTAGTAGCTTATTTAACTTGAACATTTGATATTCCACCTTTCTAATAATTGATATTAGAGTCAAATGTTCTGGTTAGAATCAAGTGTTTCATGCGGTTTGTGGCTCGTGGATTTTGACAAGTTTCCACTGTGATTGAGGAAATTTCACTAGTAGGTGACTCTCGTGTAAGCCACGAGTGTGAAGAGTAGTTCCACTTCGGATATGAAACAAGATTCAAATTCCCGATTTATTTGTTGCGGCCTTCTCCTTTAGCTTAATTTTTTGGCCGGTTTATTCAAATTCTCGCTTTATTTGAATATTTGTTTTGACTCATTATGTATTTGGGCCCCTTGGGTTCGCTCCCTAAGAAACTATGTCGGTCCGAATTTGATTCTCATGACTCCGTGTATTTGATAGTTTGAGAGGTATTGGCGACTGATGCGGAGAGCTTTCATGAGACGAAGATTATTAAAGCATGCAAGTGACTCGTGTTGTGGTTCCATACATGTATGTAAAACAACATTTTGATGTATAATGCATTAGTTTCAAGTGGTTGACTCTCACTCGCGGGCTTTAAGGTGTTGGGTCGAGAGCGAGTTGACTATTTATTCATGGGCCTAATTATTTTCCTTTGGATCATGATCCCTAACACATCTTTTACTTGCTTCCTTTTTTACTCCCATCATCATTAATATATTGGTGGAATTTTTTTTCCATTAATTTTAGTATCTATTTAATAATATAACTCTTTTATTTTGGTAACCATTTCAAAAATTGTAGTGATAATGTGATATGTGTGTTTGTTATATTTTCTTTGTGTAAATTATAGTAATTAAGTTGCATTTATTTGTTGCAAGTGTATTTTAACTTGTAAATACTATAGATATAGAATATGGCACACCAGTGAAATTTATCAAAGAAATATTTGAACCTTCTAGCAGTTAATTGAAAATTTCTCAGTCAAAATTTATATTATACATTGATTTTATTTGATTAATAATCAAAAAAACAAGACACTTAAGTGTATTTTTCTTGAATTATAATATTTCCTTAACTAGATTTTTGAGGTGCCTGAGAAATTAATGGTTCCCCTTAGTGCTCATATGTTTTGTGAGCTAATGAGATTTGGGCTGTATTTTTTTAGGAAAAAAAGAGATTTCATTCATTAGAAAGCTTTGAACGAAGTAAAATCATTACAGTAGATGGTAAGGACGAAGGCACAAAAAAATAAACAAAGCCCGCTCATGCACAACGTTTAACTTCACATTGTAGTGTATAAATAACGCCCCCAATCTCTCTGTTTGGCTGATGGAAGTTGCTTGATGAAAAACATGCAATATCAGAAAAGTGTTCGAAAAACGAAATTGTTAAATATAAATCGAAAACGAATCTAACAATACTTTGAAAACAAAAATCGTGTTGACGGCACACACACAACACATAACACATATTAGCAAACCATTGTTATAAAATCTAAACAGTTTTTGCGACAATCGATATCCTTATACAAATTTCAGAAAAAGTGTTCAAAACAACAAAAGTTTAATCGTCGATATCTACAATCATCAAATTTCGTGTTGACAATTGTATGTACCAAGGCGTTTATTGAAAAAAGACGGTGAACAAAAAATTAGGAAAAAATTTGGGGTTCGACTAGCCAAAAATTACGGGTTGCGGGTTAACCCCAAAACAAAAAAAACGAAGGCTTATTCCATTATGCAAAACGAATCGGACGAAGGGTTTTAGTTTGTACCGTGAAGAAAAGACAAACACAAGAACACTGCAACAGGTTCAGGTATTGGGAGCCGTGAATCGGAGGCCGAAATTGGAGCG
Organism: Platanthera guangdongensis; assembly: GCA_039583875.1. Taxonomy (NCBI): domain Eukaryota; kingdom Viridiplantae; phylum Streptophyta; class Magnoliopsida; order Asparagales; family Orchidaceae; genus Platanthera; species Platanthera guangdongensis. The sequence goes on from CM077158.1 coordinate 8,178,091, forward strand.
TTCGCTAATTGTATAACCGATCCTTGCTCTAGCAATGTATATTGCTATGAAGTGTATAGGTCATTATGTGAGTGCTATAAAATGTTGCATATAAGCTATGATGTGATTATACTGGTGTGGTGTACATTAAACTGTCGCGCTTACAGCTGAGATTAGTGCATGCAGCAATGCACGTGCGGAAACGGCGGGCGTAAAGTACAACATGGTGCAGTGCAGCCATCGTGTGGCTGTGAGTGCATCACATTATGCGCGCGCACATCTTAAAGACATGCACACATCTCCGCGCGAGATGTGATACACTCGCAGCCACACCATGACTGCATGCACGGTAAAGTGCATACCGCACTTACACTGGATTAGTGCATGCCCCCAGCTTCTTGCACGTGCTTACCATAGCAAATAATTTTTCTTTTTAATATGATTTGCTTAAAATATATATATAATTTTCAAATATTTTCACCAAAAATACCAATTAGGTGAAGGCCTTAGTTGGCTTAGGTGATGTTGTGTTATGCTTATATTTACACCCGGGCAAAGGGCGAGTCAAGTTGGGGTCGAGCTCAGTCGGATTGTATCAAGGGGCTAAAAGATATTGCTTAGGTGCAGTCTGACCTGACCCAACAATCAGCTAGGTTAAATATTCTTACATGAACTTGAGTTTATGTGTGCGTCGGGTTGGGTTTGGTAGACCCGATTAAAGCGCATTATTCTTAGATCTGGTTGGTTATGTTGAAATGTTCTACTCATTTTGACCTAAGGATGCAAATTATGATCAGCTTTACCCCTGAAATTGACTCCTAATGCCCAACCCAATTCTATTGGGTCGAGTCAAATGGGATTTGTTGGATCATGAACCTCATTCCTAACTCTAACATATCCATGTTATGGAATATATAGTACACAATTTTTTGTGAGACGGCTATGACAGGTTGGGTTGGAGACGACTATGATAGGTGTCCCTCGACAGATTGTTATGAGCGTATATTTTACTTGAGATGAATATAATGCATACGTGTATTATGGGAGACCGTCGAATTCCTCGAAGAGGATATGCTGTTAGAGCTTTATGTGGTGTAGGTCTCAAATAGTATAGTCTACATCAATTGATATGTAAAGAACCACAAAAGCTGTCACTAAAGAATAATCATTCATACATAATAATGCAACAATAATTAGGCAATACTCACCATCAAATAACTAATATCTATAATCCATGTAGATGGATACATAAATGAAATCTCTATATAATTTAATGCACCTTTTGGCACTGTGGAGGGCATCAACATGGGGGTTAAATTGTCATTTATTAACGCTCATCTAAAAAACTTCATTCACTTTTATGTTCAAACAGATGATGCTTGTTAGTTGATCGACGGTATAACTCATGCGTTTACGACCTCCACCACGGTGCCCAACGGAACCTTAAACTAAAGTATTTTAAAGGTACTGATAATTCTAGAACGGCCTTTCCATTAAATAATATATATACTTATTTGGAGGACAAATTTAACCTTTAATATATTATTATAATTAAATGTGATTATGACTTCTATCTAGTCTTACACACTTGTTCATAAAATTAAATTGTATATATTTTATCAATCTAGAGGTTATTAGAATATTATTAGATCTTCACTATCATCTCCAAATATATATGAAATTATTTTTTTAAAAGATTATATGCATGTTATTGTAAATATTGCCCATAAATATTAGTAAATATGATAATATAACAACTAAAAATCCGAGGAAAAGAATATGTATGGAAGCACCGCAACTACTCAACACATTCACTCTTCTCCTAACACTCATAGGTGTAGGGACGCATTTAGTGATATTGTATATAAAATCATGAGTGCATTTTTCAGTAGTCTTTTATCTCTTCATAAAGCCGATCAGTCTGAGGATGATACAGATTCTGATGAATCAGAAGATTCTTATAATAAGAAAAGAAAAAGCAGAAAAAAAAGGCTCAAGCCAAGGTTGCTCCTCAACCTTCTCCTATTGCTGATATTCCCTATTACATTTTGTTTGGGATCACTCTTACACCAGACCATCCAAGCTGAATAAGATATTCTAAGAATGAGCTGAAAAGGAAGAAGAAAATGAAAAGGTATCATTCTGATTCATGAGGAAAAAATACTGCACATAGAAATATGTGCAATATTAAATATTGACCGTTGATTTCCTGCAGAAATAACATGATTGGTCGAAATACTGATCAACGATAAATATTTAATATCTTATGGACTGTAAGATATCAGATCAACGATCAGTATTTAAAATTGCACCTATATATTAATGAGTGTAACACACAATAAAATTTTTTTTCCTAAGAGACTCGGCAACCACGCTGGTCTGCAGGATCGATAATAGAGTGCCCCAACATCAAATTTTCACTATATGGATGAATGCAGTGTTACACTAATTTATTTAAATATTAATTATTTAATTAATTTCTGTTTTATAATGTTAAATTAATCAATTAATTTCCAAATTATTTTATTAATATGATCAATAACTCTCAATTTATGGTACGGTCAATAACTGTTAATTATACGATAACTTTTCATTTAGAATGAATAGTTAATAATTAATCATTCTGTGGATAACTACCCACTAGTGGTTAATAATTAATCATTTCGGCCGCGCGTCGGCGATTGAGGAAGGGAGGCCGGCCTGGCCGCCCCTTCGCCCGCGCGCCAGCGGCCGAGGAAGGGCGGCGGGCTCGGCGCCGCCTTCTAGGTCGTGCGTCGGCGGCCTAGGAAGGGCGGTCATTGTAACAGCCCGACCCATGGCACTCAGAGGCTGCGCACAGCATGGCCCAAGCTCCGACACTGCTACAGGGCTGCAGCCCAATACACCCCAACGCCTCTCCGGCCTGTTTCTCAGCACAGTGCGTTGTTGGCGCTAGGTTTGAACCCGCAACCTTGATAAATCACTCTTCCAACAGTGACCATCACCAACTGAGCTGCAGCTCAGTTGGTGATGGTCACTGTTGGAAGAGTGATTTATCAAGGGTTGCGGGTTCGAAACCTAGCGCCAACAACGCACTGTGCTGAGAAACAGGCGAGAGGCGTTGGGGTGTATTGGGCTGCAGCCCTGTAGCAGTGCCAGAGCTTGGGCCATGCGTGCTCGCGGCCGAGGAAGGGCGGTCGGTCCGGCCTCTTTCCTCGCTCCAGCGGCCGGCCTTGCCGCCACCTTCGGCGCGCGTGGGAGGCCGGAAGGGGCGGTCGGCGGTGGCGAGAGGAGGGGGCGGCTGGGGATGACGTCGACGAGGCGATATCCGCGGCGGTTTTGACGTCATGCGCGATGGGATCGGCGGGGGGGGGGGGGGGGGGGGGGGGGTGGGGGGGGTCGGGCGCGGCGATCGCGCGGGCGGTCAAATCCATGATCCCACTAATTTTGGTGGAGATCATGGGGGGGGGGGGGGGGGGGGGGGCGGCTATGTGCACACCCATACTTTTAAATGAGGATATCATCCCTATCAGTCCCCCCCCCCCCAGATCCTTGTTGCAAGGGACCGGTTCGGGCGGAAAAAGAAGGATCTTCTCCTTGCTCATTATTGATGATTCTTGCGACAATGGCAAGGGGGTGAAAAAGCGGAGATGACAACTAGCGGCACTCTACAAACTCAGGTAAAATGTTAGAATATGCCGAGGAAGAGAATAAGAAGTGACGGGGCGCACTCATGGGTGCCAGCGTTGCTTTATCTGCGCGCGATCGCGGACGGAGTGGTCACCCCGGGGAGAAGGGTCGCGCCGGCGAATGCTCTCAGGGGAGGTAGCTGGCGTTCCTGCGGAAGCGGGCGTGGACACACCAGGTCGCGCGCGGGCGAGCGCAGGGCGCGCGCGCACCGGGCACAGGCGCGCCAGGTCGCGCGCGCACCTGACCGCGCGCGGGTGCGCGAGTAACATGGCGCATGCTGACCAGGTCGCGCACGGGTGTGCGCGCAACAGGGCGCGCGTGGACGTGCGTGTGGATGAGGTCGCGCGCGCGGGTGCGCGCGCACCAGGTCGCCTGCGGGTGTGCGCGCATCAGGCCGCACGCAGGCGCTCGCATCCCTGGTCGCGTGCACCGCCCTACGCTCGCGCGCGCGCACAGGATCACCTGAGCACGCTCTTAATTGTGCGCGGCTTTGTCCAAGTGTGTCGGGCATTTTGATGTATGCTTGCACGCAACACTGGGCGTGGCTTTGGCCCGGTCACGTGTGACGCGCCTACACGCACATGACGCTGGAGGAGAATTTTGGACGTGCAAATTATTTTATCTAAGACCGTTCTTGATTTTTATGTTAGAATTCAAAACGTACTGCGAGACCGATGCGTCTGCGCTCCTCGCTTACCGATGAACAAATTGTATTTTGGAGGAAGTGGTTCAAATTACCTGTCAACCTTGAAGTGAAAATACCACGTGCCAAGTAGAGGGTTCAAAATCTACCTCGAGGTTGGTTGACGATCTGCGAGACCACTTTGAGATCGGGTTTCTGATTCCCACCATGCGTGGAAATAGTTGAGATTTTGAAGTTTTACGGTGTGCCGATTTCTCAGTTCACTCCACTTGGAGTGGTACGCCTCATGTGATTGGTTGTCCTTTTTCGTAAACATGGTGAGAAACTCTCTTTGGACTGTTTCCGGGATTGATGCGGCGTCCGATATGATGGTGGTAAACGAGTTAAGATTCATAGCAACAAGTGATAACTTGATTTTGAGACTCAGACGGACCGCCGTCATGGAAACACTTTATTTGGATATGTCAAGAACTCTTGGGGTTTGCCGAAATTGTGGAGTGCACTGCCCGATCGTTGTCGTCGTCAAAAGTGGAAGGAGCGGGAGTTTTCCCCAACGCTGAGATTTTCAGAACCTCACAAGTTGGCAAATCTCTTGTTCAACATTTCCTCGTTTGTGAAAGAAAAATGCTTGTTGCGGTGCGGTATTTCTCCAGATCCTGAGCAGACTACCGAGGCAGCTTCAGGTTGTGGTTGGAAGAGGAAGGCTACTGTAGCCCCTTGTGGCGATGTTGATACGGTTGTTGAAATCAAAAATTCGGTCTCTCTGGAGTTCACCCTTGGCGAAGGGATGATCACACACTTACTTCTCTCCCGCGAGCCAAACGACTAAGAAAATGGAACAGGGAACAGACCCAAGGACTCGGCGTGAAGGTCCTACCACACACCCGGAAGATCTTAGAGCGCTTACCCTCCCTAGCCAAATGTCGAGCTAAGGATACCTCAGAAAGCGCAAGAAGACCGGGGCACAAGTAAGCATGCCCTATGAGGTACCCCCTTGGGGCCTATTTATAGATTTCTGAAAATGACCTGCAAATAGCCGACTTTCGCTATCTTGGGCAGTTATGTACAACCCAACTGGGTCTGCCAACAGCGAAACTCCGCTATTCCACCAGGCTACAGACAGGCCAACGAGGGTAAAATGGTAAAAACACATCACAAGCAACTGGGCGAGTGGCCCTCTGGAGCCTCCACTCGCCGGGGGCGGCGAGCGCTCGATGGGGCTGGCGCTCGCCACCTCTATCCCCCCTGGGCGAGTGCGGGCCCGACCTGCCTCATAGCCGCTGCCTGCCGAGCCTCCTAGGGCAAGTGCGAGTCGGCCTGCTCCACTCGCCCGCTGCTCGCCGAGCCCCTGGGGCGAGTGCGAGCCGACCTGCTCCACTCGCCCCTTAAACCGTTCACCCCACTTGGATGAGCCTGGTCGCTGGTTCTGGCCGGTCTGGTTCCTGTCGCCCACTACTCGTCGGATATGAGGTTGTACACAATCCCCGCTCTTAGCGAGGTTTGTCCAAGCTCGGAAAGAAACATCCAACCCCGCGATATGCTTCGAGTGCGACAGAGACCAGAGAATTTTTTGGTGGGCTCCACCAGCGGTTATAAATACATGCCTGCGTGCCTGGGTGGCCTCCGTCATTCCCCTTACTTAAGTTTTGTCGAGATGCCTCTCTCCAAAGAGCTCCAAGAGAAGCTTATCCGCGCCCGTAAGCTCAATGCCACTCGTGCCGATGTGCTTGTTAGCATGCCTCCTAGTGCTGCACTGCGCGAGCAATCCAAGTCAAATCCTGCCAAGAAGACGAAGTCCATCACCAAGGATGTCGAGTCCATCTACCGCGACCTGGAGTCCACCCTGACTCCCAGGCTCGCCTTCTCCAAACCAGCTGATGACCCCAAGGGGAAGATGGTCATCGACATCCCCGCCGACACTAAACGCCGCCACGCCGACGCCGAGTCCTCCACGCCACGAGTCTACACCCCGCACAATGACTCGCAGCCTCAGACTCCCCCCGACACTCGCCAGCAGAGCAAATCTCCTCCCATTGGGACCACGGGGCTGGACTCGCTGAAGCCCAAGTCGCCAGCTCGCACTCCTTCACAGCAGCCTGCATTCGCTCCTGCGCTCGCAGGGGAAAAGGCCGAGGAAATCCTGATCCCCACCTCCAACCTCATTTCTTCGAGGGCCTATCCCCCTGGTCGCGACAAGAACTTGTCCTTGCCGCCTCTGCACACTCTCCAAGAATTGCCAAGCTCATCCTGTGAGCCTCACTTTTATTAGAGCATTTTTCTTTCATGACATCTTTGATGTGCTCGCAGTTTCCTTCTATCACGATTGATTGTTTTTTTTGTAGAGTTCCTTGCTCCGTCTGAAGCCGAGGAGTCTTCGGGACCAGCTCGCCACTCGCCACCCCAGAGCCTGGGTTGGAAAGTTTCTTGGATGAATCACTGGATCCTGTCGAGCTGAGGCAGCGAATGATAGAGGTGCTGAAGAAGCAGAACGCCGCCCTACCTCAACTTTGAGCGGATGGCGCCTATCGCGATCAGAGTCTGCAGGCGCTGGAATGGGACTATGTGCTGCTCGCGGATAAGGTGGAGCACTGCTCGGCGGGTAAGATGATGTCCCCTACCCCAGTCATGGCGAGCATCCATGAGAACCTGCAGACCTTCAGCCGCGACCTGGACTAGGTCCACGAGTTCCTCACCCCGCACCGTCCTCCGGGGATGGGGGCGCGAGGCCGGGGTAGATGGAAATGGCTCCCCAGCTGTCCCAGGTCGTGCGGGCTGACCGAACTTCTTTTGCTCGCTAAGAACTTCTCTATTTTCGGGGTTGCGATTACCCCTGTCTGCAATCACAGGGCTCTGGGGGGCCGCGAGTGGCGGTTGCGGCGTTGAGCCGGTGAATTATGTGGAAGCAGAGTCCGATTCTATGCGACCGAAGGTCGCCCGGAGCATCAAGCACGAGCGAATCCTGTGCGCAGGCGGGCGAAGCACGCCTGATGCGGCCGAAGACCGTCCGAGAGCATAGAGCACGGGCGTAGCCCGTGCGAAGATACTCGTATTAAATAATATAATAGAATATAATAGAATAATATAATTATAGAATATAATAATATAATATAATTAAAACTTAGGACTTTGGTTGAATAGAAAATTAAAGCGGGAAAGGAGGAGAAGGCCTGCACGGGAAGAGGAGGAGGATGTCACAACCCGCAATTTTCACTTCCAATAAAAGCACATCAGAGTAAGGGAAAAATGCACGTCATGATGCCACGTCAACAGGGGATAACTGCAAACGCTCAGACAAACACCTACTTAATCATGAAAAAAAAAGATTCTTTAATTTATTTAAATATAAAAAATAGTTTAAGTGTGATAGTTAACTGTATCGCTCGGCTTGGTGACTCATCTAGTACACGAGGAAAGTAGTTATACGCTGTGGAAATTACTTCTTTTACAAAATTAGACGCCCTACATGACGTAGGGGTTCCCAGGGGACACCTCATAGTATGCAAGTTCTAAATTTAGAATAGCAATAAGAGCGGATTTTTACGGTCGTGAAATATATTGAGTTAGAGTTTTAAAATATACAATGCATGAAGTAATAATAGTAGATTTTATCTTTGAAAGTACCTAACATGCAGCTCAACTGGTGATGAGAAGTGAAAGAACTCCATAGTTAAGCGTGTTTGGGCGAGAGTAGTACTGGGATGGGTGACCTCCTGGGACGTCCCCGCACGGCCCAGCTTAAGTGTTGAGTTCGCACATCAAAGGGAGGCTGTGACCCCCAACAACCCGTCAGAGTGTTGGAGAGGGGTTAGGGTGCTTGGGCTGCAGCCCGGACGGCCGCCTGGCGTGTCTCCTCGGTGGAAATGAGAGTACACAAGTGAGCAGGGCCAGGGACGTCACAAAGGAGGGGGCAGACGAACCGCCAGACACCGGCGACCCCGGTGGGGGTAGGCCTGAGGCGAATCGGCAGGGCCGCCGGAGGCGAACCGGCAGCTAAAATTTTAGCTGGTGAGCTCCGCCAATTTAGCCGGCGGAGGCGACAACAGTTAAAATTTTTGATTTCAGCGGGCCGCCGCCGGCGGAGGCAGCGACTGCCTCACCGAAACCTACCGCCAGGGACGCCGAACGACGGCGACGGCGACGGGGGTAGGTCGGAGGCGAACCGGCAGGGCCACCGTCGGCGGTGGCCCTGCCCTTGAGCCCCAAACCTGGGACTCACGGGCAGGGCTACCGCCGGCGGTGGCCCTGCCGGTTCGCCTCCGGCTTACCCCTACCGGAGTCGCCGACGTCCGGCTACCCCGACGGTGGGGTCCGATGAGGAAGCCGCAGCCTACGCCGGCGGCGGCTGGCCGAAATCATTTTATATATATATATAATCTCGAAGCTGGCGGAGTTACAGGGGCAAAATAAAAAAAAACAAAAATAACGGACAATATGGCACTGTAGCAAACGAGGATTTATGTTTAGTATGGTATAGCTAGATAGATATATTTCATCAAATCAAATAATTTTAAAAAAGTAAAATTCTAACTCGTTCAACAACTCTAGTGGCTTTACTCTACTCCTAGATGGAGTTTTACCAACTATGGATGGTCCCACAAACTGCTTTCTCGTTATTCACATGAGGCCAAGAGCCAGCCGCCGAAATAGAACGCCAGGCTGTCCGAAATAAATATATATATGAGTGTACGACACAGGACTAGGCCTCTATGGCCAGGCGCGACAATACCCGGCCGGCGACGACGGGCTTCGTCTGCCCCGGTTCGATGCTCTCGGGCGGCTTTCGGTCACATCCAGGAAATGGATGGGGGCAAAACCCGACCAGCGACGACAGGTTTCGCCCGCCTCATCAAGACGAGTTTCGCCCGCAACATATACATATGAGTACTCAAAATGACCGTAAAAAAATATACATAAATATTACAATTTTTATTTTGTAAAACAATAACGTTTTGACCTAAAAATATTAATTTTGACTTTAATAAAGTTGATTGATTTAATGTCATCATCTCGAAAATACCACTGATATGTCTAATGACAACCTTCCTTGAATAGACCGCTGACATGTCTAATGACAACCTACCAATCTATCATAGTAGGTGTAGGAGATCTACTAAATAATTTTTGGAATTTAAATGGATTTTAATAAATTATTTCTAATTTGTTGATAGTGTAATTACTTAAATGAACATTGTATTTTAATTTTTTTGAAATAGTTTATAATATATGTCAAATCATTAATATCATAATTGATATTTTTGAATGTTTCACCAAAGACAACTTTTTCCTTATAACAACGATATATATATATATATTTACGAGCGACAGGCACGGGTCTCCGGCCCGATGGCCACGCGTCACAGTACCCGGTCGGCGACGGCGGGCTTCGCCGCCCACCCGCTCGAATCCTGCCCCATCCCGCCCGACCCAGCCTTTTTGGGGGTCAAGAGGGTCTCAAAACGAAAAGTAATCAACATGAAAGTTGTAGATCTCGGTGAGACGAATAACTTTTATGTTGATCACGTTTTGATTTGGCGCCGTTTTAGCTTCCGATTTGGGCCTCGAAATCAGGGGCGGCGAGAGTGCGACAGTAAAACCTCTCGCCGACACGGTTTCGAGGCCTAAATCGGAAGCCAAGACGACTCCAAATCAAAAAGTGATCAACATGAAAGTTGTTCGTCTCGCCGAGATCTACAACTTTCATGTTGATCACTTTTCGTTTTGAGACCACAATGACCCCCAAAAAGTCTTGTCTATACGCCCGCACCGTATGTTTGCCGTCGTCAAAGCTTCTTATTAGTCTCACACCGCCCGTTCAATTAGAAATTTTGAATATATATTGATCTTTCCGCAATTAGTGTTTGAAATAAGGTGTGCTGGTAGGCTTGCGGGCTTGCGGGCCGAATTGCGGCTTGGCTGACTGAATGCGTGTGCTGACGGCCTAACAGACCTGATTGCATGGTTTTTTTAAAGCTTTATACCTTATAAGAGTACAATCGTAATTTCCCATAGGTTTAGGACCCTAGTAGTTGGTTTAGGAGCCCTAGTAAAATGTGGAGAGAGAGGGTTGGTTTGATCAGACGACTGCTGATATAATGGAAGAGATCAGACGGCCATTAATATTTCCCCTAATTTCAAACTTAGGCTAATAACATATATAAGCTCAAGCTTTTTTAAGTCTAAAAAAGCTTGAGCTGGTTCTCTTACAATATATATCGAAATTAGGCGAATAATATATGCATTTTGTAGCCAAGAATGAGATCTAAAACTTTCATGTTGAACAATTTTTCAAAATTTTCACGGTTCGGCCAGAATCTCGCCTGAAAGGTTGCTGACTCGAAATGAATATAATAATAATAAATTTCAAAATTCGAGCCACCAACCTTTTGGGTCAGGTTCCGGCTAAACCGTGCAGATTTTGAAAAAATGTTCAACATAAAAGTTGTAGATCTCGTTATTGGCTACAAAATGCATATATTATTTGTCTAATTCCGATATGTATTATGGGAGAACCAACTCAAGCTTTTTAGCCTTAAAAATCTTGAGCTTATATATTTTCAAACTATATATATATATATATATATATATATATATATATATATATATATATATATATATATATATATATATATATATATATATATATATATATATATATATATATATATATATATACGAGCATCTTCGCACGGGCTACGCCCGTGCTCGATGCTCTCGGGCGGCCTTCGGCCGCATACAGGCGGGCTTCGCCCGCCTCCGAACAGCCTTTTCCCGTGTTCGATGCATCGTTGCGGGCTGCGTCTGCATCAAAGCGGGATGCGCCCACATCAAATCGGGATGCACCTACATTATAACGTGCAGTGCCCGCAATATATACATATGAGTACTCAAAATGACCGAAAAAAATATAAATCAACATTATAATTTTTATTTTATAAAAAATTTAAGTTCTGTCATAATAACATTAATTTCACGCAATATTTCTCTCTCTTTTTTTTCTCCTTTCCCATCTCTCTTCCTCTCTCTCCTCCCCTCTCTCTCTCTCTTTCTCTCGCTCCCTCCTCACTCCTCCAACTCTCTCTCCTCATCTCATGCTCTCTCTCATGATCCAATGGCTCTTATTTGTTTTATGGTGTGCCTCCAAATACCTATATTGCTTTATATAATAATATATGAAATGTTATTACACAAAAAAGAAAAAAAAATAACTTGAGGGAAAAAACAAAGATGTACACATGTACAATAGTAGAAGTCGGGTATGTGCATATGTAGTTGGAGGACATCAGCAGCGAAAACAGTGATTGATGTCATATTTTATTCAGTGGCCTTCAGAGACCCTGCAGTTGTGAAATATGTAAATTTATATTAGGTATTAGCAAACAGCGATTGATTTATCGTAGTAATGTTCGTTATATAATGCATATTATTTTGTACGTGTTACCTTCTAATCATTGTGAATACATAGTTCCATTCTTCCTGTGGTGTTAGACCTGCTGGTACAGCTGGGATACGTAGGCGAAACCCCGGAATTTCATTTCGTGGCAAATCTGACCACCGTGTTGTGCTTGGCGGGTAGAGCTCATCATAGTAGTTGTCATCTGAGACAAGTGGAGGGGTGTTGTTGGCAGGGTCATCTGTCAAACAGTTGGTATAGGCTCAATTTGCACGCTGTATGGTAGTAATATTATAAATACGAATATTAGTAATCACTTACTGGGTTGCGTGGCAGAACTATTACATAGCTGTAGCTGTTGATCTGGCGAGCTCGTGTTTTCCATCTGCGAATTTTTGACAGTTATAAAAAAACATATTTAATAAATGTGAAATGAATGTGTATTTTATAACATATATAAGAAAATGTTTGCTTTTTTAATGAGTAAACAAAGAATTTTTAGTACAATAGCGAAACGTACGTTCTATGATCAGAGTATTTAACTTGTAAGACGTACTGGCAAAATTTGTGTTTTTGCTGCTGGAATATGATGTATTTGTACGTTTTATGTCAATTGACATTACACGTCACTGCACATTGAAAGTGTTTTGAGGGAAAGATTGTAAAATGTAAAATACAGTAATATTGATTAGATACAGAAAAATGAATTGTTTGTAATGACTATTTATGTACCTGTAGTTGTGGTTGAATGAGAAGTTCTTTGAACACAACATTTTTTGTGTACATACCCTCGTGAGGAGGCAGGGATCCTTTTTTAATAAGTACTGTAGTACTTGATGAAGACATTGCTCTTGATAGAGCAACATATAGTTGACCATGAGTAAAAACATGGCCGGGTAAGTAAATTCCTATTTTCTTCAGTGTTTGGCCCTGTGCTTTATTGATTGTCAGTGCAAAACTAAGGCGAACTGGAAATTGTTTGTGCGTAAGTTCAAAAGGCATCTTTGAATCTTCAGGATTCTTTAAAGGTATACGTGGAAGGAAAACTGTTTTCCCTTTATGTTCTCCAGTAAGAATTTCAGCTTCAATGATATTTTTGCTGAACTGACGACAAAGAAGACGTGACCCATTGCAAAGTCCTGCTGTGGCGTTGAGATTTCGTAGAAGCATAATAGGAACACCATTTTTTAAAGACAGTTTGTGCGGTGGGAGATTTCCTGGTGATAAACTGTTTAAAAACTCCTGTGGATATAAATTATATCTGTCATCATTCACAGAGTCAAATGAGTAGTAGGTGACCTCTTCTCCCGGAAATAGTGATAGACATTTATTGTTTAAATGATTGACATCTTCATTTAGTGGAGTTAGCAAAACGGTATTTGCAAGATAATCTGAGCACTGTATCTGTGTGTTGATGTTACAGAAAACTGATTTAATTAACATATCTATTGAGTGTTCCCCTTCCCACGAAGTAATCATAGCAGTTGGGATTCAGATCATTTCATCTTCAACTGTCATTTCTTCACCATCACCAACGCATAGTAAGAAATCAGAAAATTCATGATCAGAGAGAGATCTCATATTTTCAGTTAAAGGAAGCATTCTTACGGTTGACCACAAAGGTGATTTGACAATGCTTGCATTGATAATTTGAGTCTTAGTTCCATTAATAACAACCGGTGCTACTTGACGAAAATCTCCGCCCATTATCATTATTTTACCACCGAAAGGTTTATTTATTCCAAGAACATCTCTCATTGATCGATCAAGAGCTTCAAATGCATGACGATGTGTCATTGGAGCTTCATCCCAAATGATGGCGGAGCAGCGGTCCAAGAGTCTATGCATATCAGATAGTTTTCCAAAATTACAGAATGATGTAGCGTTTACTGGTATCGGAATTTTAAATCGCAAATGTGCAGTCGTACCACCTGGAAGAAGAGTGGCTGCAATTCCAGATGAAGCTGTAGCTATAATAATGTGGCCAATCTTTCGCATATTTGCAAGCAAGCAGCGATATAGAAATGTTTTACCACTGCCTCCAGGTCCATCAACAAAGAAAAGAGAGCATTCATTATGGTGTATTGCTTCAGTGATCACGTAATATGCATTACGTTGATAAACATTAAGCAATGCAATCGAGTTTAAGTCAGACTCTGATATAGCAATTGAGAGTTCATGTTCAATTAAGTTGGAATAATCGATAATGGTATCGAACAGATGGTTGATTTCTGGGAGATCAAAATCAGCAATACTTTTACTATGCTGTTGAAGAATATAATTGATTTCATGAAGAAGTTTATTTGTCACGTAGACAACATTCATAAAACGCGGCATGCTGTAATCTTCAGTTATGGAGAAGTAGTTCTCATTCCACATTTCTCTGACATTAGTCGGTTGGCAATACATTAGAATATTTGTGAAAAGAGTACATAGTGCTGAAGGCATTCTAAATTGGCGAGCTTCATGTAAGCAATCATGGAGGCTGTTATCTCTTTCAAGCAGACCGTACTGTTCAGCAGCTTGTTTGAAAGTGGAGTATTAAATACTATTTACTGTTAAAAGAGAATCAAATGATTTTGGTGCGGAAACATGGTTTAACAGAAGTCGTAAATAAAACCTCTCGCCTTCTGCAGGATGGACGGAGTAAATGCGTCCAATAACTTGTTGTGTTGTTCTTCTCCTACTCCACACTTTTGAAGTTGAATTCCACCTGTAATGTTTTGAAAAATCTTTGTATAAGTACTGATTGTGTTCTTGATTGTCATTGTACACGGTGAAGAATTCGGTGAGCATTGTCATTGAATTGCGTTCGTTTGAAAGAACCGAAGAAACAGATTCGTGGATTCTGAAGTGTACTTGATGTTTGTTAGGGAGATGAACCTGTCAGTTAAGAAGTTTCAATAGTTTCGAAAAATAATAACAGATGATGCGTTTTAAAAAAAAAGTAATAATAGTGAAATGTGAAATTTGTAATAAGGTAATGTTAGTTTGAAAGAATAACCTGCAAACGGACGACTGATGGATATATTTGATTCATATGAAATTTGAATAATTTCCAACAGGCCTCCTGGGGACATATCCATCGCCCGTTAACATAGTTAGAGAGCTCATCGTACTGTAGAACTGGTTGAACTTGAAACGAAATACAATCTGGTCCTTTGTGAATGTATTTGTATAAATATTTGATACTTTTAATACTACTGCAAATTTCGACATTAATATGACAGTCATATTTTAGTAGAAGCCAAGGATTGTAAGGAACAATCCAACGATTGTCAATTGCAAAGTCTCCAGCACGTCGTAAAATAATAACTCTGCCGTCATTGCGTCTGCGATATATTGGGTATGAGTCTGTTCCTTGAATTGTATGCTCAGCATAACACTTTGGATATTTTTTTTGCAATCACCGTGTTTCATGCAAGGAGCATTGTAATTAATGGTGCCACATGGACCGTGTATCATATGTTGTACAACTGCATTGTATAACCTCGGTTCGTTTAAAACTGAAGGAATTTCGGAACTAACAATTCGGTCGTAGTCATCTGGAGTGTTTAGTTTGTCATTCTCATCGAACATGACCAACATATGTACATGTGGCAAGCCTCTCTTCTGGAATTCAATAACGTGCACATGACTCATTGTTTTTCCCAAGACATGTTTATGAAATATGTCTTTTTTTAATTGCTCGTATTTTGCACGAAAGATGCGAGTTACTAAATCAGGTCGGTCTTGTGCTCGTTGACCTGGGAGAAGTTCATTAGTAATCTCTGGCCACGAAGAATTACATGTCATTGTCAGAAAAATATCTGGTCGGCCATAATGCTGTACAATTGCCATTGCATCTTGGTAGCGTTGGTACATATCTCGGGGGCTTCCAACAAATGACGATGGTAGTATAACACGTCTACCAACATTTTCTGTATTATAAGCAAATAATAAAAAATGCGTTTGTTAGGGAGTATAGCAACAAAATTATGCGTACGAAAACCGTCATAACACTGTTATTTTCTCCAGCATTTAAACAGTCTTGTAGTCCGTTGTATAGTTCAGCACGAATATTTTTCTGATTGTTTTTAATCCATCGTAATTTTTGAGTTTCAACTTTAATGTAATTATCAACAACGTATTGTTGTAACAGACGACACCCACGCAGAAGTAATGATTGAAGTGACGATCGAATCTGCATCAATCAGAAAGCAAATATTTATAATATGACTATAACAATGGAAATAAAACATGATGAAAAGTAGTAGATAAAATATTGAACCTGGAGAATATAAAAGTAGTAGTCACAACAGCTAACATGGAGGTTATTAAGTCCTTTATATTCAGCGTGCCAACCATATGTTCCGCAAGGGAAAAATAAGGGATATTGCATTGGATCATAATAGCCTGTGTATTCTGGAACAGTTACAAAGCCTGTGTCAATGCTTTCCACTATAATATTTCGGTCATTCGACTCCATATATTCTTCAGCACCAACAATTATAGCAGCAACTTCTGATGACATTGGTAATGTATATTGAAGCTCTGCAGATGATCGTTCTTTAATCAACAGCTTGCAGTTTGGAATATCAGGTCTTAACGCAATTTGACGAAACATTGCTACAAACGGGTTGTGCATATTTAATATTGATGTTATTTTGTCAAGTAATGCACGGTCCAATTGCTCATTTTCTTGCAAGCGGTAGTCAGTCTGATGATCACTATCATAAATAAATAACTGCAAATATCTCGGTCTTGTGTGCGCAGCAGGTAATAAAGTCCCAATTTTGTGATATATAGCACCATGAGCTCGAAATGTATACACTCCTTGATGATTGACTGCGACATTTTGATCAAGCTTAACACCAATGGAGGTAAAAGCGAAAACATGGTTGTATGATCGAATATTTGTTATGAATTTTTCGTAATCGGCAGTGTGTTCGTTGAAAATAAGTTGTAGGTCCGTGGGTGTTGGTGTAGGTGGTATGACTGTTCTTCCATTATTGCAGCACATAGTTTGTGTTTCACCATCGAACAATTTTGCTGCGCAGTAACGACACATATATGGTCTTTTTAGTTGCAAATTTGTATTTCGTTGATGTGTATCAGAAATTCGAGCTATATTGTGTCATTTACTCCGAGGGGCGTACTGTAGAGTCTGTTGGAATTTATGGCTACGTCATAATATGTGCTTTGCTCGTTGATTGTTTGCGTATGAGGAAGTTGAGGTCCAGTAAAATCTGAGATACAAAGATTCGTATGGTGAGATGAGGCAGTGTAGAAAACTATAAGAGGTAAAGGAGAGTATATTAGATGGGCGACAGATGAACTGTACCTGATCTAATGATCGGTTCATGCTCATTTCCAGTATGCAATGCGTCGAATTGGTGAGATGTTGATGTAACATCTGCTGGTAATAATGTAGCTGTTGTGTTTGCTGATGACGCAGTGTGCGGCCGATGTTCTAATGCAGTTATGTCACATAAAGAGTATCTATGAATGACACCATTTTCAGCGTGGCTGACTTTATGAGGCCGAAACCATAAAAGAAAAGTTCACATGATTACGTTTTGAGTGCAAACAATATGTAAAGATATAAAAGTGAAAAAACGTATATGTTTACCCCATGTAACATTCCCACTATGATGTTCTTGTAGAGAGATTGGTTGGTTGACGTGCAGCAATGGTGGATCTTTTACTGTAGCAGCTTGATGTGGAGGAGCAGTCGAAATGGTTGATGGTTGGAGTTGCAGAGGATGAGATGCTTGCTGTGTAAGATGTGGCTGTAAAGACAGAGTAGTAGGTACATGATGATGCTCTGCGGAAATGCGGGATCTTCTTGCTTGTGCATTTACTCTGTTACGGGCACGCTGTGAGGACCGCTGTTCTTCAGTGAGCTGTGATTGCCATTGTCGCATACGATCTCGTGCTCGCTCTCGATGGATTTGACGTTCTTCTTCAGACATTTCGAGTACTCTAGCTCTTCGTGAGGACATTTTCTATATACAGTGTTTGAAAGTGGTCGGTTCAAGGAAAATAAATGAAAAATAAAGTACAAAAGTTGTCTTGAGGTTAATAAATTAAGTAGAATGAGGAATATAGATAGCTGTAATTTAAGTTATATTATGAGGAGGTGCTAAGTGCATGGTACAGTGAAATGCGCGGAGCAATTACAAACACATGGATGGACAGACACGATTGCATCTCATATGTGGAATTATGAAGGAAAATGTAAATGAGACGAACACTAAGTAAATTTAAATAAGATATGGATGACATTGTATGTTCAAAAGTTGGGTGTATTCTGCACCGGTATTTTCAAATGTACGGCAACATGTAGAATTTGTGCAACTGGCTGTTCGTTTATATATTTACAGCATAAACAAATTATTCGACATAGAGCATATTTGGCAGAACAACTATATGTATATGTACATCCGCTCATATTGTATTATAGTTCATGTATTGCTGGTAGTATTCTGGGTTAACATCGAACAGGCGGAGCTCGTGCGCCGAGATAGTGTTTCCGTCAATTACTTGGTCGTTGATCACAGCTACAACAGACTCCATCGATGACTCATCTGCAAATATCAACTCTCCGGTCCCAGTTGGGTTTCCCATTGTGTCAACATCAGCCTTCAGTAGTAAATACATAGTAAGCATGTTTCATCTATAAAACAAAGCGGATGCAGTATGTTCTGTTTCAGTGTGCATCAGTAGTACTTACGCTGGCATGCAGATACCCTGAGAGAGTTTGGAAAATTGATCTTAATGAATCAGTGGTCGTAGCATGGTTCAGGTTGCTGAGTAGTACAACAAAGTAATAATAATCCCGCATATGGGAGGGTACGTTGCTGTAAGATTGATTAGAGTCCATTGTTGTGGACATGTTGTTTTGATGAGTCATGCTTTCTGAGGAATTGTATTCAGTCATCACAGATGGACGCGCGTCTAATGTATTTAATAACAAACAGCAAGGGTATATTATATCACATCAAAGTGCAAAGTTAACATGAGCATTTCTTATTGGAAAAAAATAACGAAACAGTGATATTCAGATATGAGGTGAAATACAGTACAGTAGTGTAGTGTACAATAATGACATACTCGAGAATACCGTGAGTAAAGCAAAAGCAAAGCACAGCAAAGTAAAAGGATATAGTTCATATATTATTCAACATAGTGCATTTTTTCAAGTGACGATAATTTTAAATATTTGAGTAATCAAGGGAGAAACAGTGCGCAAAGTGAAGCAGTAAATAAAAACGAAAGTAAAGTACCTATATCAAAGAAACACCAGACGCTTATCGATGACAGGAGATCAACTGGGAGAAGCAATCATATTAGTCAAGTAAACATATATAAAATTTGTGCAAAAACACAAAGCAAACACAAAATATGTGAGGCAATCGGAAAGTGGAGTACATATTCATATAAGAGCGAATGAATCTAAGTGGTTGTTTTGTTTTCACGAAACTGATATTATAATAAAGCGCTATTCTTAAAATGAGTAAACGCATGGGGCTAAAACAGTTTCCGTTAACGATCATGAAAACAGTTTCATCATTTTTAACATAAAAGTGTAAAGAAATTCCGTAGACGGACATTGATGAGTAAATATCTAGCAACATTCATGTTAATCAACGACATTGACTTAGTGAAAACAGCAGTAGTTACAATATTGGCTCAGAAAAAAATGTAATCTTAGTTGCAACAAAGCATCAATGGTGAATGTGGAGCAAAAATGTAAGCGCAGGAGATATTCTCATGTACAGGACAAACGAAAACTAAATACAATTTGTTAGACCAAAGGTTGAATGTTGTGGGTTGAGGTTAAAAAAGTTGAGATATGAAAACATTCTCGTAATCAATTATAACAGAGCCGAACTTGAAAAGTTTGATTAATATCAGTATAGTGTGAGCAAGTATATTCACAAATATTTTGGGGTATTTATGAGTAGAGGCGTAAGCAAGGTGTGCTCGTTTGATCTGAAATCTGCCGGAGATAGGTGCAGACTTCAGGTTCAGACATACATCGCTGAATGGTTGTTCGTGGGAGTTTCAGTCATGAAACTTTCCCGTTCAATGATCGGTTAATGTTGTTTATATAGGTAACGGGTCAACTCTTTTCAGGCAGCACTTGGCATTCTTCTTGGACTCTCTTCACGATCACTCAGTGATGGCTTACTGTGCGGAGAAGGTTAAACTCGTGGTAGGTACGTGCACAATTTTAGTGCAAACGAATTTGCTATGGAGAGGGCAAAACAATATCCAGTCCAATTTGTTGAAGCAAAGGTTGAATGTTTTGGGCCGAGTTCATAGAAGGTTAGGTATGAAAAAAAATATCGTAATATCAAACTAACGCGTCCCGCAGTCAATTGTAACAGAGACAAACTTTTTATTTCAATCCGACATGGGTTCTCTACGTGAGGTCGACCCATTATAGACAGTAGGAAAATGTTTTAGTTACAACATAGTAATACTATAGTCTGGAATTAATAAGCAAATGTGCAGGAAATCACATTTGAAATGAGAAGTTTCTTTAGAAATGACAGTAATTCAAAAGAAAGAGTGACACTCAGTTTGTTGGTAAGTTTTCAGAGCAGTGGTTCTAGTAAAGCAATAGTGACACATGGTGAAAAAATTTTCAAAAGATGTAATGGAATAGCAGTTTCTTCAAAAAATTTTCAGAATACTTCAAAAAAAACACAGTTTCAGTTGAGTAATAGTACAAAGTCTAGTTCTGTAATAAAAGTACAACCTCATATGATGATATAATTCCCAGGTTCCCATAAGATACCAAATTAGATTATTTTTCTACCAAAAGTTCTGATGTGATTGTTTAACTGTCTAGCAGGCCCCAAAAACATATTTGCAAAGATTTGTTTTACATTGTTTATCTACATGGTTCACCTATGCTTATAGCACGTAGTGCCTCTCCATTTTTGGCCTTGGTTTTCATGTAACGCCCCGAAACTCAAAGGAGCAGAGGGGAATAATTTGGGCCAGTTTGAGTTCTGGCTGCAGGCACACGGCCTGGGACACGGGCGTGTCCCAGGGCGTGTCAAGCCTGTGTCGACACTAAGGCGTGAAGTCGACACTTTGGTCTCGACATTGTGTCGAGACTGGGCACACGGCCTGCGACACGGGCGTGTCGCAGGGCGTGTCGACCCGTGTCGACACTTAGCCGTGAAGTCGACACAGTGCTTCGACGTTGTGTCGAGACACGGCACACGGCCTGCGACACGGGCGTGTCGCAGGGCGTGTCAACCCGTGTCGACACTCGTCCCGCGAAGTCGACACTTTGGTGTCGACAGTGTGTCGAGACATGGCACACGGCCTGCGACACGGGCGTGTCGCAGGGCGTGTCGACCCGTGTCGACACTTAGCCGCGAAGTGCCGAGACCTTGTACACGGCCTGGAGCCCATTCGTGTCAAGGTGACACGGGCAAGGACACGGGCGTGTCCTAGAACCCGTGCAGTGCTCGGGTTGAAAACGGGAGAAAATCATGGGGTACACGGCCAACTACACGGCCGTGTCAGGTGGAACACGGGCGTGTCAGCTCGAACACGGGCGTGTTCGAGACCCGTGTGAGGTTCCAGGTGATTCGATTTTGACGGCGAATGAGGCACACGGCCCTGGACACGGGCGTGTGCCAGGCCGTGTTCGGCCCAGATTGGGCATTTCAGTCCCGAATCGAAGCCGCTCATTTCTTTGACTGAGGATCCAATGGCTGGGGGTTGTTCCTGAAGGGATATACCCGGGTTTTGACTTAGAAAACCCTCACTTTTTCCACTTGTTATCTCTCCAAACCCTTGGAGAAAGAAAAGCTAAGGCAAGAAGAAGAGGAGCTAGATCCGCCATTGGAGGAGCTTCGGAGCTCCGAATCGCAAGCCGACTCCGGATCCACGGAGGCAACGCAAGTGCGGTGATTTCCATCCGATTACTTTTCGATGGCGCCAAAGAGGACCGCAAGGGTAACGATCCTCACTTTTGAGCATGATAGCTCTCTTTCTTAGCATAGGAAGCCCTCTCTCGCGAGTTGGCGAAGAGTTGGAGGCGTTCCTTCGGGTAGATATGTAAAGTCCCCGTTGTTTAGCGTCCGTATGAGAGAACGGACATAGGCATTTTGGTTGAAGCCTACCCGGACATGTAGTTCGGATCGGTGATGTTGCATTGCATAAGGCCGGAGAAGACTCCGTGCTATTTGGTGTTTTTCGGGTTTTCTACGCGGTAGATTGCAGCAGGGAGCCTTGGGGACTAGCCCAAAGGTGCACCCGGAAAACTGGGCGGACACGAGGTCTTGCCAACTTGGTGGCCTGAGAGCCAACTTGAACATAACGGGGTTATGTGACTTGTGATAGAATGGGACTCGGTGAAAGTTTGACCCGCGCATATGGCTTAAATTGCCGTTGCGATGTGAGCACGGGTTAGATGGAGCCGTACCCGCTTTATGTCGTTCGGGTTAGAGAGACCTAAAGGTACATGGCACTCGCCGTTGGCATAAATGTGAGTCTTCGGTGGTCGATGGCTTAAATTGACGTGACCAATACCATGAAGACGAATTGCTCATAGGAATGGCCGTCTAAGTGGCGGTGGTGAGTCCGGAATGTTAATGGCTTCAATTGACGTAACATCGACCGGTTCACCGAGAATGTGCCCTGAGTGCACGGGACGTGTGGCCGTACGAGCCAACGTCTGTGATGAAATGGCTATGGTTATATGCATTGCTCGCTTGTGCTAATGAAATGCAGGGAAGGAGCATCGCCGCCCCGAGTTGGGGGCGGGATCGTTATAATTTGGTCAGCATTGCTGACCGTTGCTTTGTTTGCCACCGTGCGGTGGTTTGTTTGCTTGCAGGTGCAGTTGGACCAAGCGGTCAATAGCGGGCTAAAGCCCTTTTTGCGAAGCTGGCCCTCGAAGGCCCAAGTGGAAATGTTTTCTATTTTATTCATGTATGGCCGGCCTGCGTGCCGAGGTTGGTAAATCATGTAATAGACAAATGAAACATCTTGTAAGGCCTTAAGGCCGACTTTTGAGTATTTTGTAATGACATTCCTTTTGGTTTTAGTGGACATTCATGCTTGTGCTGGGTTCTTGATTTGTAACTCTTATAAATTGCTTCCGCTAGAATGCTCTGTGTAGGACGTTGAGATTGGTTGGATGGTTTCCATACGTAACCACCCGGTCTGTCTGTGGTATATGGCGTCGGGCCCCGGCCGGACCTACTGCTATATGCTATGCGACGGATAGGGGGTGTTACAATTTGGTATCAGACTACTGGTTTTGGTCGGGCTTAAAGTGAATTCGTGGGCGAATTCTTTTTTAAGGGGTGGTGAGCACATTGTGTGCGTCATCGTTATAACAGTAAAAAGAACCCATGAATGTCCACTTAGGAATGAAAATACTCGTGTTTGAGGAACCTGCGTGTTCCTATAATTGCTGTTTGCAATGTTATTTGGTCGCTTAACGGTGTTTTGTACCACTATAGGTGACCCGAAGTGGTGTTGGGCCGTCAGAACGCCGAGGTTCTGAGGCTAGTAGTGCACCCGAAGTTGCTCCCGCAACACCTTTGTCGGCTGAAAATATAAGATTGGTGGCTGAAGCGGTGTTGGCCGTGATCAATGCGCAGCCTGGGAGGCAAGCGCAGCAGCCCGCTCCTGTGATGGAGCAAGTACCTCTTCAAGAGGCTGAGCCGAGGAGGATGGAGCAAGTGGTTGTAGAACCAATAGTGCCAAGGAGGGCGACTGAGAGGCAGTTGAAGCATGTAATGAGCTTTAACCCTCCGTTATTCTCGGGGTTGGGAACCCCATCTCAGGCTGAAGACTGGCTCTCTAGGGTGAAGAGAGTCATGACAGCGACGGAGACGGAGGAGTGGCAGATGACCACCATTGCTACGTTCCTGCTGGACGGTGAAGCGAGGATGTGGTGGGAAGGTTTGGAGCTGCATCATCTGCGAGGTAGACAACTGATAGACGTTCCGATGGAAGAGTTCTCGGAATTGTTCTTAGCAAGATACCTCCCTTCTACTCAGAGGATTTCAATGGAGAATGAGTTCCTGAGGTTGGTACAGGGTGAGAGGAGCGTGGATGAATATCTCCACGAGTTTACGCGGTTGAGTCGTTATGCGAGCTCTACCATCATGGATGAGGAGCGCAAGACTAATCGTTTTTATGAAGGCTTGAGGGATGAGCTGAGACTATTACTGTCGGGGCCGATGACGCAGGGTTTCTTAACCTTGGTCAATACTGCCCGGTCCTTGGAGAAGGAC
This sequence comes from Platanthera guangdongensis, assembly GCA_039583875.1. Lineage (NCBI taxonomy): Eukaryota > Viridiplantae > Streptophyta > Magnoliopsida > Asparagales > Orchidaceae > Platanthera > Platanthera guangdongensis. Next base: position 8,202,032 of record CM077158.1, read on the forward strand.
ATGAAGAACGTGCAGGCGAAGAAAGGCTTGGTTGATAGAAAATCTGAGTTTAAAGTGCCGACTACCTCAAAGTCCGGCTATCGGAAGTCTTTCAAGAAGCCTAGGACTTCGGGTCCAGCTCCTTCTGGCGCTTCTGGGGCGACTACGAGTCGGACCCCGGGCGCGTGCTTTACTTGTGGCAAGACGGGGCATTTCGCCCGTGATTGTTGGAGCGGACGTCCTAAGTCCGAGAGGAGGCCGGGAGCCACTTATGAAGAGAAGGGAAAGGCGGTGGAGTCGACCGCATCCCACTATGCTCCGGCCCAACCCAGGGTTTACAATCTTGGCCAACAGGAGGCCATTAAACAAGCTGACGTGGTGACAGGTACGGTTTAATTTATAGCAAGTCAATTCCTTTATATGCTTGTTATGTATATGTTACCTTACCACTGCTTGTTAGGATTTGTGTTGATTTGTGAAAACCCGGCACGAGCACTCTTTGATACGGGAGCTTCACACTCCTTCTTGTCCGAAGGATTTATATCACGCATCGGAGTCCCTTCTTCGATGGCGAAGGATAAGTTGGATGTGTTGTTGCCCAATGGGTGTTCGATGCGAGCGGTTAGGATCTGCGATGTTAAAGTTCGTATTGGGGAGCAGGAGTTCGACCTGCAGGCGTCTTTACTTCCGTTGGCGGAGTTCGACGTCATATTTGGCATGGACTGGCTCTCGGAGCAGCAGGCCCATATAGATTGCGGTAGCAAGGAAGTAAAGCTGGGAGCAAGTCGTGAGACGACGTTTACGGGCTTAAAGGGGTCGAGCAAGACGTTGATGTCTGCTCTTCAGGTGGTGAAGGCGGTTCGTGCTGGAGCAGAACTGTTCTTTACACTAGTGGAGGTTGCAAAGCCGAAGCCCGCGATGGATTGTATTTCAGTGGTATCGGAATACCCTGATGTGTTCCCCGCAGATCTTCCTGGAGCCCCGCCTCAGCGGGAGATCGATTTTACGATCGAGCTAGTGCCAGGTGCAAAGCCTGTGTCACGATCTCCGTATCGGCTAGCGCCTAAGGAAATGGCGGAGCTGAAAGTTCAACTACAAGAGTTGTTGGAGCAAGGGTATGTGCGCCCGAGTTCTTCGCCTTGGAGCGCACCGGTCCTCTTTGTTAAGAAAAAGGACGGAAGCTTGAGATTATGTATTGATTATCGGGAGCTAAATAAGCTGACTGAGAAGAACAAGTATCCGATCCCCCGGATTGATGATCTCTTTGATCAGTTAGTCGGGTCGACGGTGTACTCGAAGTTAGATCTCAAGTCTGGATACTATCAGCTGCGGATAAGGGAGAGTGATATCCCGAAGACAACGTTTAGTACGAGATACGGGCATTATGAGTTTACGGTCATGCCGTTTGGGCTGACTAATGCGCCGTCAGTATTTATGGATTTGATGAACAGGACGTTCAGGGAGTACTTGGACCATTTTGTGATCGTCTTCATCGACGATATTTTGGTGTACTCGCAAAGTGAGGAGGATCACTTCAAGCATCTCCATTTGGTGTTGGAGACACTCAGGAGAAACCAGTTATATGCCAAGTTCTCGAAGTGCGAGTTTTGGCTATCCTCAGTAGCGTTCCTCGGGCATATAGTGAGTGGAGAGGGTATTGCGGTGGATCCGGTGAAGATTGTTGCGATACGGGAGTGGCCTGAGCTTGCTACGGTAGCAGAAGTCCGGAGCTTTTTGGGGCATGCCGGTTATTATAGGCGCTTCGTAGAGAACTTCTCGCGGATAGCGCTACCTCTCACTACTTTGACGAGGAAGGATCATAAGTTCGTTTGGACGCCGGAGTGCGCGCGAGCTTTTGAGGAGTTAAAGTGTCGGTTGACCACGGCGCCTGTGTTGAGTTCGCCGGTTGGGACCGAAGGCTATGAGATATATAGCGATGCTTCAGGCAGCGGTTTGGGTTGTGTGCTACTGCAGCACGGAAGCGTGATAGCTTATGGCTCGAGACAGCTAAAAGTGCACGAGAGGAATTATCCGGTCCACGACTTGGAGTTGGCGGCCGTGATTTTTGCCTTGAAGCTGTGGAGACACTATTTGTACGGTGTGAAGATTGACATCTACACCGATCACAAGAGCCTAAAGTATCTAATAGATCAGAAAGATTTGAATATGCGGCAGCGTAGGTGGATGGAGTTCCTGGGGGACTATACTTTTAAGATCCACTACGTGCCTGGCAAAGGGAATGCGGTTGCGGATGCATTGAGTCGCCGAGCCCCAGCTCAAGCGAATTGGCTATCAGTGCATGATGAGCGGTTGGTGCAGGAGCTGGAGGCGTTGGAGATTGTTTGTGTGGATAGACAATCTAGTGCTGAAGCAGTGCTGAATTAGACTGAAGTCCAATATGACCTGGCTGATCGGATTCGGCAGGCTTTGGATATGGATGCTCATATGAAGCAGTTCATGATAGAGGCTCTGGATGGGTCAAATTCCCAATTCGTCGTGGAGGACGGATTGCTTTGGAAAGACGGTCGTTTGTGCGTCCCAAGTGTGGGCAATTTACGGGTGGAGTTGTTGTACGAGGCACACCATACCAAGTACTCGATTCACCCGGGGAGCACGAAGATGTACCGCGATATCAAGAAGCTATTTTGGTGGCCGGGTTTGAAGAAGGATGTGGCGCTATACGTAGCGAAGTGCCAAACCTGCGCCTTAGTAAAGGCGGAGTGCCAAAAGCCGGGAGGATTTCTTAAGTCCTTGCCTATTCCGGAGTGGAAATTCGACGACATCTCTATGGACTTTGTGCATGGTTTGCCAAGGTCGCAGAAGGGGAACGACGCCATTTGGGTGGTGGTCGATCGATTAACAAAGGTGTCGCATTTTATTCCGCATAGGAAGGATGATCCGGTGGAGAAGCTGGCAAAGCTTTATGTGGACAACATAGTGCGGCTTCATGGTGTGCCCCGCAGCATCGTGAGTGACCGAGATGGACGGTTCACGTCCAATGATTGGAGGCTGGTGCAGCAAATGTTGGGAACAAAGCTGAAGTTTAGCACAGCCTTCCATCCGCAAACGGATGGGCAGACCGAGAGGGTCAATAGAACCATGGAAGACATGCTTCGCATGTGTGTCTTGGACTTTGGAAAGCAATGGGAGGACCATCTTTATTTGGTGGAGTTCGCATACAACAATAGCTACCAAGCAAGTATTCAGATGGCGCCTTTCGAGGCCCTTTATGGTAGACGATGTCGCACGCCGTTGTCTTGGTTAGAAACGGGCGAGTCGAAGTTGTATAAGCGATCGGAAGTGGAGGATGCTACTTCGTTGGTGAGAACCATTCGGGAGAGGTTGCTTATCGCTCAGGACCGACAAGCAAAGTACTATAATGCCAAGCACAGGAACGTGGAGTTCGCTGTGGGCGATTATGTATACTTGAAGATCAAGCCGTTCAAGGGTGTCTCGCGGGTGCGGCGATTGAAAAAGCTAAGCCCGAGGTACCTTGGACCGTTCGAGGTTCTGGAGCGAGTAGGAGAAGCGGCCTATCGGCTGAAGCTTTCAGTGGAGCTAAGTGGTTTACATGATGTATTCCATATTTCGGTGCTTCGGAAGGCGGTGCAAGAGCCTACGCAAGTGATCGCGGCCAATCAAGTGCCGGTGGATAGTGGGCTAACGACAAAAGTCAAGCCCGTGCGGATTGAGGACTCGGAGGTCAAGCGGCTACGCAATAAAGAGATCAGGATGGTCAAAGTCCGGTGGGACAATTGCGGTCGTGAGGAGCTCTCTTGGGAGCGAGAGCAGACGATGCTTGACGAATATCCGGAGTTGTTCCGCTCAGGTACAAATTTAAGTTTGTACATGTTTTTCCCTGTATGTAATTTCGTGGGCGAAATTCTTTTAAGAGGGGTAGAGTTGTAACGCCCCGAAACTCAAAGGAGCAGAGGGGAATAATTTGGGCCAGTTTGAGTTCTGGCTGCAGGCACACGGCCTGGGACACGGGCGTGTCCCAGGGCGTGTCAAGCCTGTGTCGACACTAAGGCGTGAAGTCGACACTTTGGTCTCGACATTGTGTCGAGACTGGGCACACGGCCTGCGACACGGGCGTGTCGCAGGGCGTGTCGACCCGTGTCGACACTTAGCCGTGAAGTCGACACAGTGCTTCGACGTTGTGTCGAGACACGGCACACGGCCTGCGACACGGGCGTGTCGCAGGGCGTGTCAACCCGTGTCGACACTCGTCCCGCGAAGTCGACACTTTGGTGTCGACAGTGTGTCGAGACATGGCACACGGCCTGCGACACGGGCGTGTCGCAGGGCGTGTCGACCCGTGTCGACACTTAGCCGCGAAGTGCCGAGACCTTGTACACGGCCTGGAGCCCAGGCGTGTCAAGGTGACACGGGCAAGGACACAGGCGTGTCCTAGAACCCGTGCAGTGCTCGGGTTGAAAACGGGAGAAAATCATGGGGTACACGGCCAGCTACACGGCCGTGTCAGGTGGAACACGGGCGTGTCAGCTCGAACACGGGCGTGTTCGAGACCCGTGTGAGGTTCCAGGTGATTCGATTTTGACGGCGAATGAGGCACACGGCCCTGGACACGGGCGTGTGCCAGGCCGTGTTCGGCCCAGATTGGGCATTTCAGTCCCGAATCGAAGCCGTTCATTTCTTTGACTGAGGATCCAATGGCTGGGGGTTGTTCCTGAAGGGATATACCCGGGTTTTGACTTAGAAAACCCTCACTTTTTCCACTTGTTATCTCTCCAAACCCTTGGAGAAAGAAAAGCTAAGGCAAGAAGAAGAGGAGCTAGATCCGCCATTGGAGGAGCTTCGGAGCTCCGAATCGCAAGCCGACTCCGGATCCACGGAGGCAACGCAAGTGCGGTGATTTCCATCCGATTACTTTTCGATGGCGCCAAAGAGGACCGCAAGGGTAACGATCCTCACTTTTGAGCATGATAGCTCTCTTTCTTAGCATAGGAAGCCCTCTCTCGCGAGTTGGCGAAGAGTTGGAGGCGTTCCTTCGGGTAGATATGTAAAGTCCCCGTTGTTTAGCGTCCGTATGCGAGAACGGACATAGGCATTTTGGTTGAAGCCTACCCGGACATGTAGTTCGGATCGGTGATGTTGCATTGCATAAGGCCGGAGAAGACTCCGTGCTATTTGGTGTTTTTCGGGTTTTCTACGCGGTAGATTGCAGCAGGGAGCCTTGGGGACTAGCCCAAAGGTGCACCCGGAAAACTGGGCGGACACGAGGTCTTGCCAACTTGGTGGCCTGAGAGCCAACTTGAACATAACGGGGTTATGTGACTTGTGATAGAATGGGACTCGGTGAAAGTTTGACCCGCGCATATGGCTTAAATTGCCGTTGCGATGTGAGCACGGGTTAGATGGAGCCGTACCCGCTTTATGTCGTTCGGGTTAGAGAGACCTAAAGGTACATGGCACTCGCCGTTGGCATAAATGTGAGTCTTCGGTGGTCGATGGCTTAAATTGACGTGACCAATACCATGAAGACGAATTGCTCATAGGAATGGCCGTCTAAGTGGCGGTGGTGAGTCCGGAATGTTAATGGCTTCAATTGACGTAACATCGACCGGTTCACCGAGAATGTGCCCTGAGTGCACGGGACGTGTGGCCGTACGAGCCAACGTCTGTGATGAAATGGCTATGGTTATATGCATTGCTCGCTTGTGCTAATGAAATGCAGGGAAGGAGCATCGCCGCCCCGAGTTGGGGCGGGATCGTTATAATTTGGTCAGCATTGCTGACCGTTGCTTTGTTTGCCACCGTGCGGTGGTTTGTTTGCTTGCAGGTGCAGCTGGACCAAGCGGTCAATAGCGGGCTAAAGCCCTTTTTGCGAAGCTGGCCCTCGAAGGCCCAAGTGGAAATGTTTTCTATTTTATTCATGTATGGCCGGCCTGCGTGCCGAGGTTGGTAAATCATGTAATAGACAAATGAAACATCTTGTAAGGCCTTAAGGCCGACTTTTGAGTATTTTGTAATGACATTCCTTTTGGTTTTAGTGGACATTCATGCTTGTGCTGGGTTCTTGATTTGTAACTCTTATAAATTGCTTCCGCTAGAATGCTCTGTGTAGGACGTTGAGATTGGTTGGATGGTTTCCATACGTAACCACCCGGTCTGTCTGTGGTATATGGCGTCGGGCCCCGGCCGGACCTACTGCTATATGCTATGCGACGGATAGGGGGTGTTACATTTCAAATGGAGAATGCGTGGTGTTTTAATAGCGTATTATAGCTAGGTATATGATAACAGAGGTGTGGTGAATTGTGCAGTATGTACAAAAAAATGCATGTAAAAGTAGTTTCATATTGTCTAGCGGGACACAAAAAATATTTGCAAAGATTTATTTTATATTGTTTATATAGATGGTTCACTTATATTCATAAATCACAATCAAAAACGAAAAACCAAAAGCGCAAGGTTGATGCAGTGTACAGTCCACTGCAGTCTGCTGCAGTGCAGTTTGCAGTGCAGTGCAAACTGCACTGCAGCAATGCAGTTTGCTGCAGTGCAAAGTACACTGCAGCAAACCAGTCTGCTGCAGCACTGCAGTTTGCTGCAGTGCACTGCGTTGATGCAAGTTGATGCAGTTTGCACTGCAGTTAGTTTGCAGTGCACTGCAGCAAACCAGTCTGCTGCAGTGCAAACTACACTGCAGCAAACCAGTGCACTGCAGCACTGCAGTTTGCTGCATTGCACTGAGTTGCTGCACCCGACTGGTTTGCACTGCAGTTAGTTTGCAGTGCACTGGTTTGCTACAGTGCAAAGCAGCAAACCAGTTTACTGCAGAAGTGCAGTTTGCTGTAGTGCACTGCTTTGCTGCAGCAGTGCACTGGTTTGCTGCAGTGCAAAGCAGCAAACCAGTTTGCTGCAGCAGTGCAGTTTGCTGTAGTGCACTGCTTTGCTGCAGGTTGCTGCAGGTTGCACTGCAGCTAGTTTGCAGTGGACTGCAGCAATGCAGTTTGCTGCAGTGCAAAGCAGCAAACCAGTTTGCTACAGCACTCCCGTTTGCTGTACTGCAAAGTGAGGAGCTTGCTGCAGGGCAGCAAACTGCAGCTTGTTGCAACACTGCAGTTTGCTGTACTGCAGAGTGACCTGCGGCAGAGCAACTGCAAAGTGAGGAGCTTGCTGCAGGGCAGCAAACTGCAGCTTGCTGTAGCACTGCAGTTTGCTGTACTGCAGAGTGACCTGCGGCAGTGCATTTTGCTGCAGTTTGCAGTGCACTGCAGGGTGGTGTATTTTGGCAGGTCTTTGTTTTTGTTTCTTTGAAAACAGGGGTCGATGGCTATTGCGGTTATGCGAAAATGTATGGACCCGTATTTTTTTGTTCAGGTAGAAACATATGGCGTAGAATTTTGCACTTGTGCATTTGTATTCATGTTGTCTATCACTTTCCATATGAAAGGGGTAATGCAAAATCCCAATGAAAGTGTTAATGCAAAGAGTTGTTTTATATGGTTGCAGTGCACTGCAGCAATGCAGTTTGCAGTGCACTGCAGCAAACCAGTCTGCTGCAGTGCAAAGCAGCAAACCAGTTTGCTGCAGCAGTGCAGTTTGCTGTAGTGGACTGCTTTGCTGCAGTTTGCTGCAGTTGCACTGCAGCTAGTTTGAAGTGGACTGCAGCAATGCAGTTTGTTGCACTGCAAAGCAGAAAACCAGTTTGCTGCAGCACTCCAGTTTGCTGTACTACAAAGTGAGGAGCTTGCTGCAGTGCAGCAAACTGCACTTACAACTGTGATGATGCCTTGCCTTAAAAAATTATCGCAGCAGGTGTAATTGGGTCCAAGATATTGAGTAGAAGCAAAAGCAGTCAGATGCATAATAAATTACAGGTAAAAAAACAGGTTCAGCATAAGTGCATCTCCTCAAGAAAACACAATACGCTCAAATATCAAAGAACGTATAGGAGATTATACATGTGTAGTACCTGGTAGGGGAGTCTTACAACTGTGATGATGCCTTGGCTTAAAAAATTATCGCAGCAGTTGTAATTGGGTCGAAGATATTGAGTAGAAGCAAAAGCACTCAGCTGCATAATAAATTACAGGTAAAAAAACAGGTTCAGCATATCAATATCTCTGTGAAGGTAGAATGGGAGCAAATGAAATATGAAGGTAGCTGGCAGTTGACCTGTTCGTGCAGTAGACGGGGCGGGATGCGGGGAGGCGAAGGCGCAGAGCAGGAAAATGCGGGAAAGAGGCGGCAGTGAAGCCGGAGGCAGGGTGCAGGTGAGGAAAAGGAGACAGCAGAGGGGTTGAGAAGCAAACGGCGGGCAATAGCAAAGGTGGGAAGAGAACCCGGGACAGCGGACAGTGGAGGATATATGTGGCGGAAGAGCGGCGCGAGGGAATGGCGTGGAGACATGAGGAACACCGCGGCGGGCATAGGACACGCGGAGTGCAGGTTCAGAGGAGGTGGCGTCGGCAGGGATGAAGCGGCCGTTCTCGCCGGCACGCGGCAGGCAGACGGCCCACGCGGCTTCAGCGTGAGAGGACGGATGAAGCGGCCGGGGGTTTGTTGGCTGGAGAACTCGCCGGCACGCGGCAGGCAGACGGCCCACGCGGCTTCAGCGTGAGAGGACGGATGAAGCGGTCGGGGGTTTGTCGGCTGGAGAAAGGGGCGGTGGTTTTGTCGTGTGGAGAAAGGGAGCGGGGCTGGAGAAAGGGGGCCGGTGCGGGGGCATTTTAGGGAAAGCGAATGTTACGGACGATTGCACGATTGCTTCCCTTATACTATATATATATATATATATATATATATATATATATATATATATATATATATATATATATATATATATATATATATATATATATATATATATATATATATATATATATATTCTATAAAGAAGAAACCCCCTTTGATGCAACATTGAGTTTTACAATTTTGTCCTTGCACCAAAGGGTGATTCACCCTTATGCCATGGAAATTGCGGCTGGGTCGGGCGGGTTGGTGCTGGCTTCGCGCGGGTGGGCGGGCGAAGCCCGACCCGGTAGGCTGGGGCCAGCTTCGGGCGGGTGGGCGGGCGATGCCCACCGTGGGCGGCTGGGTACTGTCGCGCTTGGCCGTAGGGGCGGAGCCCCGTGTCGGGCACTTGTATATATATGTATATATGAACTCATTGTTATTGACAGAGCACCATACTTACTTTTAAAATAGTAATATATATATATATATATATATATATATATATATATATATATATATATATATATATATATATATATATATATATATATACTATACTATTAAGGGAAGCGCTGTCCGTAACATTGGATCTCCCGTTTTTGCCCCTCCACCGCGTGCCCCAGCCCCCTTTCTTCAGCCGGCGCCACGACTCCCTCGATCCGCCGCGTGCCGCCTCTGATCGCCTTGAAGAAGCTTCTGTACACGCGTGCTTCTTCTTCCCACCGTCTGCATCCCATAAACTTCCGGGTTCCGCCGCTGATCGCAATCTCCACCGCGTGCCCCAGCCCCCTTTCTTCAGCCGTCGCCTTCAATGCTTCGTTCTTACCGCGCCACGACTCACTGGATCCGCCGCGTGCCGCCGCTGATCGCCTGAAAGAGCCTTTTCTACACGCGTTCTTCTTCTTCCCCCCGTGTGCATCCCACAAACTGTCGGGTTCCGCCGCTGATCGCATGGAATAAGTTGCTGCCCCCGCTTGCTTCTTCTTCCCACCCACTGCATCCCAGAAAATGCCGCGTCCCACCGCTGATCGGATGCCATAGGCTGCTCTAAAATGGTTGCTCCTTCCTACAGTCTGCATCCCGACTTCTGTGTCTTCCGCCAAATTTATTCTGAAGAATAAGTTGCTGCCCCCGCTTGCTTCTTCTTCCCACCCACTGCATCCCAGAAAATGCCGCGTCCCACCGCTGATCGGATGCCATAGGCTGCTCTAAAACGGTTGCTCCTTCTTCCTACAGTCTGCATCCCGACTTCTGTGTCTTCCGCCAATTTATTCTGAAGAATTTCTCTACACATCTCGGTGAGAGCTTCTGCTATTTCACCGTACTGTCTTTTCGTGAGGAGGTGCACTTATGCTGAACCTGTTTTTTAACCTGTAATTTATTATGCATCTGAGTGCTTTTGCTTCTACTCAATATCTTGGACCCAATTACACACTCACTGTTGGATATTGCATGACTACTGTTATATTTGTTTGCTTTCTTTTACTAACAACAACTATTTAAGATGTCTTCCTAATCTTCACTCTCATCCTTACACACTACATCTCAACTCCTTTACTTCATGGAATGTATGATTTGATCATGTCCATGAAATACATCATATACAACAACCTAGATTTGGGAATGTCCTCAAAGCAGCATTTCCTTGGGTTGGAGAATAGTTAATTAATTAGGCATCAAAAAATCGGCATTAACTCCTTCATTGGGATTTTGAATTAACACTTTCAGATGGAAACTGATAGACAACATGAATAAAATGCAGTGCAAATTACAGCAAACTGCTCTGCCGCATGTCACTCTGCAGTACAGCAACCTGCACTGCTGCAGCAAGCTGCAGTTTGCTGCACTGCAGCAAGCTCCTCACTTCGCAGTACAGCAAACGGGAGTGATGCAGCAAACTGGTTTGCTGCTTTGCACTGCAGCAAGCCAGTGCACTGCAAACTAACTGCAGTGCAAAGCAGTCTGCTGCAGCAACTCAGAGCACTGCATCAACCCACTCTGCTGTATTGCAGTGCTTTGCACTGCACCAAACCACTGCACTGCTGCAGCAAAGCAGTGAACTACAGCAGACTGCACTGCTGCAGCAGACTGGTTTGCTGCAGTGTAGTTTGCACTGCAGCAGACTGGTTTCATTGTCCATGAAATACATCATATAAAACAACCTAGATTTGGGAATGTCTTCAACGCAGCATTTACTTGGGTTGGAGGGCAGCAGACTGCTTTGCTGCAGTGTAGTTTGCACTGCAGCAGACTGGTTTCATTGTCCATGAAATACATCATATAAAACAACCTAGATTTGGGAATGTCTTCAACGCAGCATTTACTTGGGTTGGAGAATAGTTTATTAATTATGCATCAAAAAATCTGCATTAACACTTTCATTGGGATTTTGAATTAACGCTTTCAGATGGAAATTGATATACAACATGAATAAAGTGCACTGCAAACTGCAGCAAACTGCTCTGCCGCATGTCACTCTGCAGTACACCAGCCTGCACTGCTGCAGCAAGCTGCAAGCCGACTGCACTGCTGCAGCAAAACAGTTTGCTACAGCAAACTGCACTGATGCAGCAAACTGTTTTGCTGCTTTGCACTGCAGCAAACCAGTGCACTGCAAACTAACTGCAGTGCAAACCAGTCTGCTGCAGCAACTCAGTCCACTGCAGCAAACCAGTCTGCTGTATTGCGCTGCTTTGCACTGCAGCAAACGAGTGCACTGCTGCAGCAAAGCAGTGAACTACAGCAGATTGCACCATTGCTGCAGCAGACTGCTTTGCTGCAGTGTAGTTTGCACTGCAGCACACTGCTTTGCTGCAGTGCACTGCAAACTAACTGCAGTGCAACCTGCATCAACTTGCATCAACGCAGTGCACTGCAGCAAATTGCAGTGCTGCAGCAGCCTGTTTTGCTGCAGTGTACTTTGCACTGCAGCAAACTGCATTGCTGCTGCATTGCTGCAGTTTGCAAATATTTTTTCTGTCCCGCTAGACAATATGAACCTACTTTTACATGCATTTTTTTTGCATGCTGCACAATTCACCACACCTCTCTTATCATATACGTAGCTATAATACGCTATTAAAACACCACGCATTCTCCATTTGAAAACCAAGGCCACAAATGGAGAGGCACTACGTGCTATAACCATAGGCGAACCATGTATATAAACAATGTAAAACAAATCTTTGCAAATATGTTTTTGTTGCCTGCTAGACAGTTAAACAATCACAGCAGAACTTTTGGTAGAAAAATAATCTAATTTGGTATCTTATGGGAACCTGGGATGTATATCATCATACGAGGTTGTACTTTTATTACAGAACTAGACTTCGTATTATTACTCAACTGAAACTGTGTTTTTTTTCAAATATTCTGAAAAGTTTTTGAAGGAACTGCTATTCCATTACATCTTCTGAAAAGTTTTTCACTATGTACCACTATTGCTTTAGTAGAACCACTGCTCCGGAAAGTTACCAACAAACTGAGTGTCACTCTTTCTTTTGAATTACTGTCATTTCTAAATAAACTTCTCATTTCAAATGTGATTTCTTGCACATTTGCTTATTAATTCCAGACTATAGTATTACTATGCTGTAAATAAACCATTTTCCTACTGTTTATAATGTGTCGACCTCACGTAGAGAACCCCTGTCGGATTGAAATAAAATTTTTGTCTCTGTTACAATTGACTGCGGGGCGCGTTAGTTTGATATTACGATATTTTTTTTTATACCTAACCTTCTGTGACCTCGGCCCAAAACATTCAACCTTCGCTTCAACAAATTGGACTGGACGTTGTTTTGCCCTCTCCATACCAAATTCGTTTGCACTAAAACTGTGCACGTACCTACCACGGGTTTAACCTTCTCCGCACAGTAAGCCATCACTGAGTGATCGTGAAGAGAGTCCAAGAAGAATGCAAAGTGCTGCCTGAAAAGAGTTCACCCGTTACCTATATAAACAACATTAACCGATCATTGAACGGGAAAGTCTCATGCCTGAAACTCCCACGAACAACCACTAAGCGATGTATGTCTGAACCTGAAGTCTGCACCTATCTCCGGCAGATTTCAGATCAAACGAGTACACCTTGCTTACGCCTCTACTCATAAATACCCCAAAATATTTGTGGATATACTTGCTCACACTCTACTGATATTAATCAGACTTTTCAAGTTCGGCTCTGTTATAATTGATTGCCAGAATGTTTTCATATCTCAAATTTTTTAACCTCAACCCACAACATTCAACCTTTGTTTTAACAAATTGTATTTAGTTTTCGTTTGTCCTGTACATGAAAATATCTCCTGCGCTTACATTTTTGCTCCACATTTACCATTGATTTTTTGTTGCAACTAAGACTACATTTTCTCCTGAGACAACATTGTAACTACTGCTGTTTTCACTAAGTCAGTGCCGTTGATTAACATGAATATTGCTACATATTTACTAATCAATGTCCGTCTAGGGAATTTTTGTACACTTTTATGTTAAAAATGATGAAACTGTTCTCATGATCGTTAACGGAAACCGTTTTAGCCCCATGCGTTTACTCATTTTAAGAATAGCGCTTTACTATAATATCATTTTCGGGAAAACGAAACAACCGCTTAGATTCATTCGGCCTTATATGAATATGTACTCCAGTTTCCGATTGTCTCACATATTTTGTGTTTGCTTTGTGTTTTTTCACAAATTTTATATATGTTTACTTGACTAATATGATTGCTTTTCCCAGTTAATCTCCTGTCATCGATAAGCGTCCGGTATTTCTTTGATATAGGTACTTCACTTTTGTTTTTATTTACTGTTTTACTTTGCGCACTGTTTCTCCCTTGATTACTCAAATATTTACAATTATCGTCACTTGAAGAAATGCACTATGTTGAATAATATATGAAATATATCCATTTACTTTGCTGTGCTTTGCTTTTCCTTCACTCACGTTATTCTCGAGTATGACATTATTGTACACTACACTACTGTACTGTACTTCACCTCATATCTGAATATCACTGTTTCGTTATTTTTTTCCAATAAGAAATGCTCATGTTAACTTTGCACTTTGATGTGATATAATATACCCTTGCTGTTTGTTATTAAATACATTAGACGCGCGTCCATCTGTGATGACTTAATACAGTTCCTCAGAAAGCATGACTCATCAAAACAACATGTCCACAATAATGGAATCTAATCAATCTTACAGCAACGTACCCTCCCATATGCGAGATTATTATTACTTTGTTGTACTACTCAGCAACCTGAACCATGCTACGACCACTGATTCATTAAGATCACTTTTCCAAACTCTCTCAGGGTATCTGCATGCCAGCGTAAGTACTACTGCTGCACACTGAAACAGACCATACTGCATCCGTTTTGTTTTATAAATGAAACATGCTTACTATGTATTTACTACTGAAGGCTGATGTTGACACAATGGGAAACCCAACTGGGACCGGAGAGTTGATATTTGCAGATGAGTCATCGATGGAGTCTGCTGTAGCTGTGATCAACGGCCAAGTAATTGACGGAAACACTATCTCGGCGCACAAGCTCCGCATGTTCGATGTTAACCCAGAATACTACCAGCAATACATGAACTATAATACAATATGAGCGCATGTACATATACATATAGTTGTTCTGCCAAATATGCTCTATGTTGAATAATTTGTTTATGCTGTAAATATATAAACGAACAGCCAGTTGCACACATTCTACATGTTGCCGTACATTTGAAAGTACCGTTGCATAATACACCCAACTTTTGAACATACAATGTCATGCATATCTTATTTAAATTTACTTAGTGTTCGTTTCATTCACATTTTCCTTCACAATTCCACATATGAGATGCAATCGTGTCTGTCCATCCATGTGTTTGTAATTGCTCCGCGCATTTCAGTGTACCATGCACTCAGCACCTCCTCATAATATAACATAAATTACAACTACCTATACTCCTCATTCTACTTAATTTATTAACCTCAAGACAACTTTTGTACTTTTTTTCCATTTATTTTCCTTGGACCGACCACTTTCAAACACTGTATATAGAAAATGTCCTCACGAAGAGCTAGAGTACTCGAAATGTCTGAAGAAGAACGTCAAATCCATCGAGACCGAGCACGAGATCATATGCGCCAATGGCGATCACAGCTCACTGAAGAACAACGTTCCTCACAGCGTGCACGTAACAGAGTAAATGCACAAGCAAGAAGATCCCGGATTTCCGCAGAACATCATCATGTACCTACTACTCTGTCTTTACAGCCACATCTTCCACAGCAAGCATCTCATCCTCTGCAACTCCAACCACCAACCATTTCGACTGCTCCTCCACATCAAACTGCTACAGTAAAAGATCCAACATTTCTGCACGTAAACCAACCAATCTCTCTACAAGAACATCATAGTGGGAATGTTACATGGGGTAAACATATACGTTTTTTCCCGTTTATATCTTTACATATTGTTTGCACTCAAAATGTAATCATGTGAACTTCTCTTTTATGGTTTCGGCCTCATAAAGTCAGGAACGCTGAAAATGGTGTCATTCATAGATACTCTTTATGTGACATAACTGCATTAGAACATCGGCCGCACACTGCGTCATCAGCAAACACAACAGCTACATTACTACCAGCAGATGTTACATCAACATCTCACCAATTCGACGCATTGCATGCTGGAAATGAGCATGAACCGATCATTAAATCAGGTACAGTTCATCTGTCGCCCACCTAATATACTCTCCTTTACCTCTTATACTCTTCTACACTGCCTCATCTCACCATACGAATCTTTGTATCTCAGATTTTACTACAACTCAACTTCCTCATACGCAAACAATCAATGAGCAAAACACATATTATGACGCAGCCATGAACTCCAACAGAATCTACAGTACGCCCTCTCGGAGCAAATGGCACAACATAGCTCGAATTTCTGGTACACATCAACGAAATACAAATTTGCAACTAAAAAGACCATATCTGTGTCGTTACTGCGCAGCAAAATTGTTCGATGGTGAAACACAAACTATGTGCTGCAATAATGGAAGAACAGTCATACCACCTACACCAACACCCACGGACCTACAACTTATTTTCAACGAACACTCTGCCGATTACGAAAAATTCATAACAAATATTCGATCATACAACCATGTTTTCGCTTTTACCTCCATGGGTGTTAAGCTTGATCAAAATGTCGCACTCAATCATCAAGGAGTATATACATTTCGAGCTCACGGTGCTATATATCACAAAATTGGGACTTTATTACCTGCTGCGCACACAAGACCAAGATATTTGTAATTATTTATTTATGATAGTGAACATCAGACTGACTACCGCTTGCAAGAAAATGAGCAATTGGACCGTGCATTACTTGACAAAATAACATCAATATTACATATGCACAACCCGTTTGTAGCAATGTTCCGTCAAATTGCGTTAAGACCTGATATTCCAAACTGCAAGCTGTTGATTAAAGAACGATCATCTGCAGAGCTTCAATATACATTACCAATGTCATCAGAAGTTGCTGCTATAATTGTTGGTGCTGAAGAATATATGGAGTCGAATGACCGAAATATTATAGTGGAAAGCATTGACACAGGCTTTGTAACTGTTCCAGAATACACAGGCTATTATGATCCAATGCAATATCCCTTATTTTTCCCTTGCGGCACATATGGTTGGCACGCTGAATATAAAAGACTTAATAACCTCCATGTTAGCTGTTGTGACTACTACTCCTATATTCTCCAGGTTAAATATTTTATCTACTATTTTTCATCATGTTTTATTTCCATTGTTATAGTCATATTATAAATATTTTCTTTCTGATTGATGCAGATTCGATCGCCACTTCAATCATTACTTCTTCGTGGGTGTCGTCTGTTACAGCAATACGTTGTTGATAATTACATTAAAGTTGAAACTCAAAAATTACGATGGATTAAAAACAACCAGAAAAATATTCGCGCTGAACTATACAACGGACTCCAAGACTGTTTAAATGCTGGAGAAAATAACAGTGGTATGACAGTTTTCGTACGCATAATTTTGTTGCTATACTCCCTAACAAACTCATTTTTTATTATTTGCTTATAATACAGAAAATGTTGGTAGACGTGTTATACTACCATCGTCATTCGTTGGCAGCCCCCGAGATATGTACCAACGCTACCAAGATGCAATGACAATTGTACAGCATTATGACCGACCGGATATTTTTCTGACAATGACATGTAATTCTTCATGGCCAGAGATTACTATTGAACTTCTCCCAGGTCAACGAGCACAAGACCGACCTGATTTAGTAACTCGCATATTTCGTGCAAAATACGAGCAATTAAAAAAAGATATATTTCATAAACATGTCTTGGGAAAAACAATGAGTCATGTGCACGTTATTGAATTCCAGAAGAGAGACTTATCACATGTACATATGTTGGTCATGTTCGATGAGAATGACAAACTAAACACTCCAGATGACTACGACCGAATTGTTAGTGCCGAAATTCCTTCAGTTTTAAACGAACTGAAGTTATACAATGCAGTTGTACAACATATGATACACGGTCCATGTGGCAACATTAATTACAATGCTCCTTGCATGAAACACGGTGATTGCAAAAACGGATATCCAAAGTGTTATGCTGAGCACACAATTCAAGGAACAGACTCATACCCAATATATCGCAGACACAATGACGGCAGAGTTATTATTTTACGACGTGCTGGAGACTTTGCAATTGACAATCGTTGGATTGTTCCTTACAATCCCTGGCTTCTACTAAAATATGACTGTCATATTAATGTCGAAATTTGCAGTAGTATTAAAAGTATCAAATATTTATACAAATACATTCACAAAGGACCAGATTGTATTTCGTTTCAAGTTCAACCAGTTCTACAGTACGATGAGCTCTCTAACTATGTCAATGGGCGATGGATATGTCCCCAGGAGGCCTGTTGAAAATTATTCAAATTTCATATGAATTAAATATATCCATCAGTCGTCCGTTTGCAGGTTATTCTTTCAAACTAACATTACCTTATTACAAATTTCACATTTCACTATTATTAGTTTTTTTTTAAACGCATCATCTTTTACTATTTTTCGAAACTATTGAAACTTTTTAACTGACAGGTTCATCTCCCTAACAAACATCAAGTACACTTCAGAATCCAAGAATCTGTCTCTTCGGTTCTTTCAAACGAGCGCAATTCAATGACAATGCTCACCGAATTCTTCACAGTGTACAATGACAATCAAGAACACAATCAGTACTTATACAGAGATTTTCCAAAACATTACAGGTGGAATTCAACTTCAAAAGTGTGGAGTAGAAGAAGAACAACACAGCAAGTTATTGGACGCATTTACTCCGTCCATCCTGCAGAAGGCGAGAGGTTTTATTTACGACTTTTGTTAAACCATGTTTCCGCACCAAAATCATTTGATTCTCTTCTAACAGTAAATAATATTCAATACTCCACTTTCAAACAAGCTGCTGAACAGTACGGTCTGCTTGAAAGAGATAACAGCCTCCATGATTGTTTACATGAAGCTCGCCAATTTAGAATGCCTTCAGCACTACGTACTCTTTTCACAAATATTCTAATGTATTGCCAACCGACTAATGTCAGAGAAATGTGGAATGAGAACTACTTCTCCATGACTGAAGATTACAGCATGCCGCGTTCTATGAACGATGTCTACGTCACAAATAAACTTCTTCATGAAATCAATTATATTCTTCAACAGCATAGTAAAAGTATTGCTGATTTTGATCTCCCAGAAATCAACCATCTTTTCGATACCATTATCGATTATTCCAACTTAATTGAACATGAACTCTCAATTGCTATATCAGAGTCTGACTTAAACTCGATTGCATTGCTTAATGTTTATCAACGTAATGCATATTACGTGATTACTGAAGCAATACACCATAATGAATGCTCTCTTTTTTTTGTTGATGGACCTGGAGGCAGTGGTAAAACATTTTTATATCGCTGTTTGCTTGCAAATATGCGAAAGATTGGACACATTATTATAGCTACAGCTTCATCTGGAATTGCAGCCACTCTTCTTCCAGGTGGTACGACTGCACATTTGCGATTTAAAATTCCGATACCAGTAAACGCTACATCATTCTGTAATTTTGGAAAACTATCTGATATGCATAGACTCTTGGACCGCTGCTCCGCCATCATTTGGGATGAAGCTCCAATGACACATCGTCATGCATTTGAAGCTCTTGATCGATCAATGAGAGATGTTCTTGGAATAAATAAACCTTTCGGTGGTAAAATAATGATAATGGGCGGAGATTTTCGTCAAGTAGCACCGGTTGTTATTAATGGAACTAAGGCTCAAATTATCAATGCAAGCATTGTCAAATCACCTTTGTGGTCAACCGTAAGAATGCTTCGTTTAACTGAAAATATGAGATCTCTCTCTGATCATGAATTTTCTGATTTCTTACTACGCGTTGGTGATGGTGAAGAAATGACAGTTGAAGATGAAATGATCCGAATCCCAACTGCTATGATTACTTCGTGGGAAGGGGAACACTCAATAGATATGTTAATTAACTCAGTTTTCTGTAACATCAACACACAGATACAGTGCTCAGATTATCTTGCAAATACCGTTTTACTAACTCCACTAAATGAAGATGTCAATCATTTAAACGATAAATGTCTATCACTATTTCCGGGAGAAGAGGTCACCTACTACTCATTTGACTCTGTGAATGATGACAGATATAATTTATATCCACAGGAGTTCTTGAATAGTTTTTCACCAGGAAATCTCCCACCGCACAAACTGTCTTTAAAAAATGGTGTGCCTATTATGCTTCAGCGAAATCTCAACGCCACAGCAGGACTTTGCAATGGGTCACGTCTTATTTGTCGTCAGTTCAGCAAAAATATCATTGAAGCTGAAATTCTTACTGGAGAACATAAAGGGAAAACAGTTTTCCTTCCACGGATACCTTTAAAGAATCCTGAAGATTCAAAGATGCCTTTTGAACTTACACGCAAACAATTTCCAGTTCGCCTTAGTTTTGCACTGACAATCAATAAAGCACATGGCCAAACACTGAAGAAAATAGGAATTTACTTACCTGGCCATGTTTTTACTCATGGTCAACTATACGTAGCTCTATCAAGAGCAATGTCTTCATCAAGTACTACAGTACTTATTAAAAAAGGATCTCTGCCTCCTCACGAGGGTATGTACACAAAAAATGTTGTGTTCAAAGAACTTCTCATTCAACCACAACTACAGGTACATAAAGAGTCATTACAAACAATTCATTGTTCTGTATCTAATCAACATTACTGTATTTTACATTTTACAATCTTTCCCTCAAAACACTTTCAATGTGCAGTGACGTGTAATGTCAATTGACATAAAACGTACAAATACATCATATTCCAGCAGCAAAAGCACAAATTTTGTCATTACGTCTTACAAGTTAAATACTCTGATCATAGAACATACGTTTCGCTATTGTACTAAAAATTCTTTGTTTACTCATTAAAAAATCAAACATTCTCTTATATATGTTATAAAATACACATTCATTTCACATTTATTAAAAATGTTTTTTTATAACTGTCAAAAACTCGCAGATGGAAAACACGAGCTCGCCAGATCAACAGCTACAGCTGCGTAATAGTTCTGCCACGCAACCCAGTAAGTGATTACTAATATTCGTATTTATAATATTACTATCATACAGCGTGCAAATTGAGCATATAACAACTGTTTGACAGATGACCCTGCCAACAACACCCCTACAACTGTCTCCGATGACAACTACTATGATGAGCTCTACCCGCCAAACACAACGCGGTGGTCAGATTTGCCACGAACTGAAATTTCGGGGTTTCGACTACGTATCCCAGCTGTACCAGCAGGTCTAACACCACAGGAAGAATGTAACTATGTATTCACAATGATTAGAAGGTAACACGTACAAAATAATATGCATTATATACCGAACATTAATACGATAAATCAATCGTTTTTTGCTAATAACTAATATAAATTCACATATTTCACAAATGCAGGGTCTCTGAAGGCCACTGAATAAAATATGACATCAATCATTGTTTTTGCTGCTGATGTCCTCCAGCTACATATGCACATACCCGACTTCTACTATTGTACATGTGTACATCTTTGTTTTTTCCCTCATATTGTTTTTTTTTTATTTTTTGTGTAATAACATTTCATATATTATTATATAAAGCAATATAGCTATTTGGAGGCACACCATAAAACAAATAAGAGCCATTGGATCATGATAGAGAGCATGAGATGAGTAGAGAGAGTTGGAAGAGTGAAGAGTGAGCGAGAGAAAGAGAGAGAGAGAGGGGAGGAGAGAGAGGAAGAGAGATGGGAAAGGAGGAAAAAAAAAGAGAGAAATATTGCGTGAAATTAATGTTATTACGACAAAAATTAATTTTTTTATAAAATACAAATTATAATGTTGATTTATATTTTTTTACGGTCATTTTGAGTACTCATATGTATATATTGCGGTCACTGCACGTTATAATGTAGGTGCATCCCGATTTGATGTGGGTGCATCCCACTTTGATGCAGACGCAGCACGCAACGATGCATCGAACACGGGAAAAGGCTGTTCGGAGGCGGGCGAAGCCCGCCTGTCTGCGGCCGAAGGCCGCCCGAGAGCATCGAGCACGGGCGTAGCCCGTGCGAAGATGCTCGTATATATATATATCTTTAACACTTATAATGAAATATCGAATGGTTTTTAAAACAATGATTTTAAAAATCACTGAAACAATCTTAACTATCGGATCTTGTTTTTTTATTCATCACCGTTAAAAAAAAAAGCTTAGGTGTCTTAAACATATAAAGGCTCACGGTTCCAAGAGAGAAAGAAAGGGCGAGAGAGAAAAGGAGAAAGAGAAAAGGAGAGAGGAGAGAGAGGGAGAGAGAGCGGCGGGAGAGAGAGGGAGAGAGAGGGGGGCTGGGGCCATTTATGAGAGAGAGAGAGAGAGAAAGGGAGAGAGAGGGAGAGGGAGAGAGGGTCAGAGGGCGGCGGGAGGGGGAGAGAGAGAGAGAAAGGGGGCTGGCGCCATTTATGAGAGAGAGAGAAAGAGAGAGAGGAGAGAGGGAGAGAGGGCGGCGGGCGAGAGAGGGAGAGAGAGCGGGCTACGGGAGAGAAGGGGGCTGCTGCTACTTATTCTTATAAATGATCATTAATTTTTATATTGCAAGAGAGTTTGATAAATTAATTTTTATGCGTCAAAACGTATATATTTTTACAAAATAAAAATGATAATATTGATGTTTTTTTGTTACGATCATTTTGAGTACTCATATGTATATGTTGTGGGCACAGACCGCCTTGATGCGGCGCAATCTGCAACGGCGCATGGAGCACGGGCGGGCCAGTTAGGGGCAGGCGAAGCCCGCCGCCGCGACTGGATACTGTCGCGCGGTGCACGATGGCCGGATGTCCGTGTCTGCCACTCGTATGTATATATATATATATATATATTTATAATATAAGGAAGGAGCTAAGTACTCAATGATGTAACATTTTAATCTAATTATACCCCTATTAAAACAGTTTTTTGGGTTAAAATTGGGCTCTTTCCATCTTTTGACCTGCCAAACACTAATTAATTTAGATTTAATTCCTTCCCCGCACTGTTCGCCCAATAAAAAAATCTTGATATATAAATATATATATCACGTGGTAAAATTATTTCATTTGTGTTGTGTGGCCTCTTGAAGGTATTTCAGCAGCTTCCCCACCTGCACATCCAAAATATTCTCATAAGTTTCAACATTCACAATCATGTACAATAATAATTACTATTATTTTTAGGAGATTGTTATTAACACTACAACTTTCCCTATTATCAATCAAAATATTCTATTTATTTTAATTGTTTTTCTTATCCGCTGATCTGGAGAACGTGGCCGCCCACAATAATCACTTTCATATCCTTCATCAGCCCGGTGAGATAGACCTTGAAGATGTGCGCCTCCGGCATCTTCATTCAGTTGATGATGGTGTTGGAGAAGGCCTCCGCCACTTTGACGTAGTTGGAGCATGGGACCACGAGGGTGGGAACCACCCCGTGTGTTCACTTTTTTTTAAATCTAGAATATAGCTAATTCCTTAAATTTAAAATAATCATCATTAAAGCTAATTTCTTAAATTATGAATAATCATACATCATCATTAATTACATTTACATGCAATATTTTAAAATTAAATATAATGTGTTATAAATATGCTAAATTAAATAATGTAACAAACATCTTATATATTATTAGAGCAGCTCTGATGAGTCTCTATTTTGGGAAAACATATTATTATGCCTCCAACGCATACATAAGTGATAAGTGTGTGCTAGAGGAGAGGAGATCCGGCGGTAAAGTTAATAATCCAACGGTTGCAATTAAATTAGAAATTACAACAGTAATGCAAAATACAGCTAATAAATCGGAATCGCTTCGGACCGAAATTCATTTTTTTAAATAAATGTCTATTTTGCCGGGCATCCAATGACTAATCAAATGGCTAATAAATAACACACACAAAATGGACATAGCCACATAGGCATAGCATGCCGAAAAATTACTCGTTCCTATTTCGGGAGTTAATTTTTATGAACGTATCTCGCATAGCTATAGTGCCGTGCATGGGAGATCAATGCCATAGTGCCGTGCATGGGAAATCAATGGAAGTTCCGTCCTTAATTTATTAAAAAAAAGAGTCTCTAACTAGTTTTTGATAAGGGCGCTGGTATCCGCACCGCAGTTTTGGCTATTCGCACCGCACTTTCTCCTAATTTTTCGTGTCTTTCGAAAATAAGCTTTGTACATGCATTTTTAGGAAACATGTTCAGCACGAAAGTTGTAGATATTGACGATATCTACAATATTCGTGTTGAACACTTTTTCTAAAAATGCATGTACAAAATGTATTTCCAAAAGACGCGAAATCTGAACGAATTTCCCAAGTACGCCTTGTACATGCATTTTTAGGAGAAGTGTTCAACACGTATAACTTTCGTGTTGAACACTTTTCCTAAAAATGCATGTATAAGGCGTATTTTTAAAAGACACAAAAAATTAGGAAAAGTGCAGTGTAAATAGCCAAAACTGCGGTGCGGATGGCAGGTCCCTTTTGATAATTACTAAAAGTTAGAACGCTTTTTAGTTTTAATTTTCTTTTCGTTTTTTTTTGGGAAAAAATGGTTCGTCGCCGTCAACGGCGGCAACAGTCGGCGGGAGAACTCACCGTATGTTTAGCACACATGGCCGGAGACTGCAAGAGCGCGACGAGCGGTGGAATAGCTCCCTCCCGCACTAGTAGCTCTCGGTTGCGCTCTGAATTGCCGCATAGCTGCAGCAGCGTAAGCACCGCGAAGTCCTTCGACCTCGCCGGCACGGCCTCCACCGCTTCCACGAGAGCCGGAATACCACCTTCGTCAACGATCGCCTTCCTCCCTTCTTCTATAGAAGACAAGCTGTTCAGAACCACCATCGCCTTCTCCGCCGTGCCTCCGCCGCCCTCCGCCACCAGCGCCACGAGCGGCGTTACTGCTCCGGCGTTCACCGCTCGCTCCCTGTTCTGCCGAGTACCGCAAAGCCTGTAAAGCGTCGTTAAGGCGTCCTTCTTCCCCCTGCTCGATCCGTTCATCAGAAGCGAAACCAGGGGAGGGATCGCGCCGCAGATGCCGATCGTGATCTTGCTGTCCTCGTTGGTCGAGAGGTTCAGCAGGGCGCACGCGGCATTCTGCTTCGCGGACACCGTCCCAGTCCGCAGGGCATACACCAGCGGCTTGATGGCGCCGGTAGCGGTGATGCGAGTTCTGTTGGATTCTTCTAGAGACAGATTGAGGAGCGCGGTGACGGCGTTCTCCTGCGCAGCCGGATCTGTGCAACGAAGAAGGGGGATTAGTGACTGGATCGCCCCGGATGCACCGATCAGCTCGCGAAAGTCCGATCTGTGCTTGGCCAGAAGCCGGAGCTTTCCCGCCGCGGCGCGCTTCGCCTCCGCCGGACTGGATGAGTTCAGAGTCTCCACGCAGGATCTCAGAACTCCTTCCGCTGTTTCCAACGATGCATTCTGGAGGATTTCGGCCGATAAAACTTCGATAAACCATAGATCCGAACCGTCGACCGCACTTTCATCGCGACACGCGTCATTCCGAACACGACGGGAAGCCTCGCCGCTGCACAAAGATGCTAACCGCCGGAGCTCGCCGGAGATGTCAGAACTGAAACTGGAGAAATAAGACAAATCGCGTGAAAGCTCGAGTAGGTCGGTTGAGTTATCAGGGGATGAGGATTTTTCCGCGGCGGACATATATTCGGCAACGAGCTCCGGCAGCCTGAAATCGACACCGGAATCGGTGAAATTCTCGGTGACAGCAGCCCATCGGATGCCAATCGAAGATCGATCAGGTGAAGAATCATATCCGCCATTCTGGAAAACATTCGATCTAATGGTCAAGGAAGAGATCGGGGTCGGAGAGGTAGGCATCTGAGAATCGGACAACGACACCAATAATATTGATATCCAGTACAAGAAACGCCGCCGAGAAGATCTGAGGTCGAGCTCGGGAGGAGGCTAATGGTGGCTACGCCTAATGGTGAGTGAAGAAGGGGCCGGACGGTGGTGAGAGCCGAGAAATGGAACAACGGCAAACTTCTGGAAGTTTGTGGCTTCTTTTTAACAGTTGGTCGTGGGCCTCGTGGCTCGTGGCTTGTGGGAGAGAGAAGACTGATAGAAATAGGAGATGGTTAACCGCAGTTTGTAATTGGCTAGTCTTAACTCAAAATTTCTCAATTTTTCGCGTGTTTTCGAAATACATCTTGTACATGTAATTTCAGGAAAAGTGTTCAACACGAAAGTTGTAGATATCGACGAGATATACAACTTTCGTGTTGAACACTTTTCCTGAAATTGCATGTACAAGGCGTATTTCGAAAATACGCAAAAGCTGGGCATATTTACAAAGTACGCCATGTACATGCATTTTTAGGAAAAGTGATCAACACGAAAGTTGGAGAATTCGTCGATATCTACAACTTTCGTGTTGAACACTTTTCCTGATATTGCATGTACAACGCATATGCAAAAAATTGGAAGATTTTAAAGGACAACTAGCAAAATAACAGGTCACAGTTTACAATCACCTAAAAATAAAGCCACAAAAATAATAGAAACAGGAAGTCCCATTTAAGATCACAGGTGGAAGTGGGCGTTAAATAGTTGATTTATGAAAAAACAATATAATGAGTCGAAATATAACAGTGTTTGGTGAAAGTAATTTAGCGGTAGGATATATTGTACGGCCATATTTAATATCTTATTTAAAATTAAGTAGACGAAACGCACATAAATTTTTTTTGGCAAACAGAAGATAGAAAGTGAGCCACGTGGTGATTTGAAATCACAAATTAGAATTCATTTCTTATATCTTTTTTACTTGCACAGAAAAATGCGTATATATAGGCTACTTAGCTACTACATGGAGGAACGGACACAATGAAAATAAATATAGGGTATTACAATGTTTATACCTGAAACTGATATTTATTTAGTGATTGTTAACCGCAACTTGTAATTGGCTTGTCGCACCCCAAAATTTTCTAAATTTTTGCGCTTTTTCAAAATACGTTTTGTACATACAATTTCAGGAAAAGTGTTCACCACGAAAGTTGTAGATATCGACGAGATCTACAACTTTCGTGTTGAACACTTTTCCTGATACTGCATGTACAAGGCGTATTTCGAAAAGGCGTGAAAAATTGGGAGATTTTGGGGTGCGACATGTAAAATAGCGGGTTGCGGTTAACAATCACCTTTATTTAATGGTGTGTTAATGTTGGAGGAGAAACAGATGCTACACTTGGGCTTTATTTGACGCCGTGTTTTGAGAGCAGTGGACCGCGAATTTTTCAAAAGCTGCGCCAAATAATTTCAGGGAGACATCACGGTGGCATCCGTCATCGTGAATAACAACAGTGCCCCGTTTTTTGAGTCGCGGAAATATTCCGCGACTCAAAACAACGGCAGCGCTGCAGCCAATTGGCTGCAGCGTTGGGCACTTTTTTTTAATTATTATATATTAATTAAAAATTAATATATATTATTATAATATTTACAAATTATATAATTATAATATATTATAATCTATAATATATAAAGGTTATAATCTATATCTAATTATAATATATAAACGTTATAATATAATATATTATTATTATATATTAGGTTATAATATATAATATTAAAAAAATATGTTAATATAAATTATATATAATATAAAAAAAATTATATTAATACAAGTTATATATAATATATTTCGTAAAAAAAATTCGACTGAGTTTTTAGAAATTTTTAGTTCATATGATTGTGCCTCATATGTTGAAACAGCACTGCAAACACTGTTTTTCCAAACAGATTCTGTCAGCACTCTGCAAAACAGCTGATTATTCCATCACTGCTTCTCAACACTGCTTCTCCAGTCGTTGCAGTCGTGCCAAACAGAGCCTTAAACTTTCTTTGGCGAGGTGGTGGCAGTCGTGAACGCATTGGTTAAACTGTCATTCGTTAAAAGCTATCTAAAAATTTCATCTGATTGAAAATAAAAACAGACAAAGTTCTTTAGATGAGCGTTAGCAAACGACAATTTAATCCTCGTGTTCACGGCCGTCGTCATCGTGCCAAACGGAGCCTTAGGCTCTGTTTGGTGCTTTGGTGGTGAACGTGAATGTGGTGGTTATGATTTGTCTGTCACCTCGTGTAAGAAAGTTAGAACCCGACAACGCAATAGTTCATCTCAAAACCTAGGTGTTGAGATGAAGGGTGGCGGGGTACATGAACACAAAGGGGAGAAAACTGCATGCGGCGTGGGATTAATCCCAACCACAGAACCGCGGGGATATTCCGCCAAAAGGGGCCCACCGGGGTCAACACCCAGACCAGGAACGCGATGGGGAAGCCAAACACGCGGTATCACACACACGAGTCCTGCTAGATAATATAATCTCAACACACCCCCGCAGCAGGACAACCCGCTCTGATACCAAGTTAGAACCCATCAACCCAACAATTAATCTCAAAACCAGGTGTTAAGATGAAGGGTGCCGGGGTACATAAACACAAAGGGGAGAAGACTGCAGGTGGTGTGGGATTAACCCCAACCACAGAACCGCTGAGATATTCCGCCACAAGGGGCCCACCGGGGTCAACACCCAAACCAGGAACGCGAAGGGGAAGTCAAACACGCGGTCCCACACACACGAGTCATGCTAGATAATATAATCTCAACAAAGAAACTTCATATTAATTTTTATGTTTAAAACTAGTTTTCCTTTGGGTGATGGTAATTATTATTGCCATGTCAAATATATATTTTATGAAAATGATAATTTTGTGATGTTTATGTCCAAACTCACTAGAGCAAAAAAAGAGCTGCTCGAAGCAAAGCTTTAGATATAGGCAAATTGTTTCTTTACAGAGACGGATCCAAAGGATCTATTTATATCTAATGAACAAGACTTTTCTTCAAAAAAAAACTAAAATGCAATGTTTTTTACTTTAAAAAAATATATATAACGTTGAAAATTAGTGAACGGGTCGAATTCTTCCGAAAATAACCGGAGAGGATCCCCTAAGTTTTTTCATAAATGGAGAGGATCCTTTTCCAAGTGGGGTCATGGCACGTCAAATGGTTTATCAAAGGAATCTAATGAGACGGAAAATTAACCCTTCTCAAATTTTAATGCTCGCCGCAGGGTAACAAGGGCCGGCTATAATAAAAAATAATAACATGGGCATAGCCATTTGGAATGAGCACGAGGACTCAGGACAAGTTGTAATCTCTGACTTGGAGGCGACAAGTAGCCAGCTTAACTAAACCAAAGCCCACAATTAAGGCTTCATTTGGGGGGACTTATTTTCACCGGTCAAGCGGTTACGACCGCATGAACCGGATCTTGATTGTTGAGATTGTTAAGATCAGGCCTACGAGAGGTATTGTATTCAACAAGCGCCACTCTACTGCGCAAACTAAGCCCTCCACGGAAGTTCAAGGAAGTCAAGCTACATAGTACTGAAAAGAGATGGACTTTCTTGTGGGCTATTGATTTCGGGTTGAGACTTTCCTTGCTTACTTTCACACTTCCTTCAGTGAGCTACCCCACGGGGCGGTAAGGGGCACGCCTAGCATAGAAACTCATTCTAACCTGTCTTTGCTGGTAGATAGGTGTGATTAATTAGTTACCTGAATTCACTCTTTCCCGGAGAGAGGACTCTTGAATAAGTGGACTTCGCCTGGGCGTCATCTTTCCTTTCATGAACTAGTTGAGTACTTCCTCCTGTCAGATAGAAGCTTTTCAAAGGGTGCTTCGCTTCCACCGGAAGGATTTCCTTGATTGCTCCTATTCCACTACGACAACCTATGAAACTACGACTATTTGCTCACTGACTCCTATTATTGATATGGAAACTTTTCGGGCGCGCAAACGAATCACTCCTTTGGAATGCCTCTTTCGAGATTGGAGACTTCTAAAATATCAGCCATATTTATCGACCCTGAAGTGTGACTTTCCTTGATTGATGAATTGCCCTTTCCGAAAGCGTACGGTACGCGATCAATCAATTAGTTATTCATCAAAGGTACCGAGGCGGGAAAATTAGGGTCCAGTTCATGCGGTCGTAACCGCTTGACGGTGAAAATAAGTCCCCCAAACAGAGCCTAAATATATTGATCGGCTGTACAAGTTGCCGTTTACGACAGTTTTCCCGATGGAGTAGACTAATTGAACCGTCTTAACTTTCGGAGCGGTCGGTTTCACAAACAATCACAGAAATAGATCACAGACGATGCTAGTCTTTTTACGTGGAAAATCCTCTGAATAGGGTGAAAAACTACGGTCGGGGCTGTGCCGACGGGAACTCCACTAGATCGGTCGAGATTACAAGACTTCTCTTGGAGAATTGAGGGTGACATGTCGCGCCTCATTACAATTTGAGAAGGAGAGAGAGATACGGTGTTCGACTTTGCGGGAGAATGTTTGCGCGCTTCTAGACGAATGGTGGCAGACAGCTGAGTTGGCACGATGGGAATTCGGCAGGTGGTGCACTCTTAATGCTGGAGGCGGTGCACTCTTAATGCTGGAGGTGGTGCACTCGTAATGCTGGAGGTGGTGCACTCTTAATGCTGGAGGTGGCGGACGAGATGATGGGCGATCGACTTCATTCGAACTCTGAATTCACGGAGAAGGCTTCGAACGGCTTTCGACTTGAAGGCGAGCATTCTTGTCATGTCATCGCTTAGGCGTCCTGGCGCCCAATTGTAAACAAGGCGATGAACGCATTTTTTTTAAAAAAATATGAGAATAGACTGCGGTTTATATATTATATAAACCACAGCCTATTCTATTAGCCAGAATAAACTGTGATTTATATATCAACCGCAGTCTATTCCCTGAGCCTTAGAATAGACTACGGTTTATATATAATCCTATAAACTGCAGTCTATTTTACCATAAAATAGACTGCGGTTGTATAAACAACCGCAGTCTATTCTACCGTGAACCATACAATAAACTGTGGTTGTTATAAAAACCGCAGTCTATACTATCTATTTTAAACCATGAACCGTAAAAATCTCGTTTTACATCGATTTTTTGGTTCTTACAGCCGCGGCTCCTTGCGTAAAACCCTAAAGGCGATTTTGTTCAAGTTTCTGCTCTCCTTGAGTCTTTGCTCACCTTTGCTTCGATTTGAAGATTCCTCTTCGACAAATCTCATATTCTCACTTAGGTATATTTTTTCTTAAGATCTTTCTCATTTTTGATCTATGTGCTATAATGTCTTTATTATTATTAGTAGTAGTATAAACATTGCGTAGCCGCCTAATAGACACCCACTGAATCTTCTAATCTCATGTATTGACTATGCTAAACGTATATAAATTATAAACATCACAATGTGTATTTTTGTATTAGATATACATACTAACTCTATATATTAGCCTAAATATTGCATTTTAACCCTTATTGAATATGTCTAAACCAGCTGACTATGTATTAGTATAAACATTGCAGTTTTTGGATGGTTTATGTCTTCTCAACTGTTCAGAAGGATCCTATTTTATGGGTTCCGTAGATGCATCCAGTCATATTCAAGATGTCGCAATGTTATCCGAGTTGCTTGATTGTAAGATTAGAGAGATCAGAGCTGAGTGCGTTGTTCAGGTAAATTTTTTAGTCTAACTAATTTTTATATTTTAAGTTAATAGTCTACAAGACTACAACTTTTAATATATACAAATTACAAAACTATGTTGTATACAAATGGTGACTGAAAATGCTTCCAATAACAAGACAGATGGTAAAATTTTAATGGAGAGAAGACCAACATTATTTTGGACTCCATGTGCAGCTCATTGTATTTGTTGGAACCGAATTTCGGTTCCACCTAGAGTTCAGACCTAGGGTGCAGCTCACACCTACTTCTCCAAAGCCGTCCCTTGGTGGGAGACCTGAATTTGGGGAATGACCATAGGCTCTAGCGTGGAGGTCCCCTGTAACGCCCCGAAAATTGTATTTGGGTTGGTCGCGTAAAAAAGGGATTTTTGGTGCCGGTATAGGGGTACACGGCCTAGGATACGGGCGTGTCCAAGGCCGTGTCTGTCTGGTGTTTTGACCATTTTCATCCCGAGAAGGACACAGCTAGAAACACAGCTAAATGACACGGACATGTCATTTGACACGGGCGTGTGCCTAACCGTGTCTGTACCCGTGTTCCTGAAAGCCGATTGAGTTCGACGAAAAGTGTTCGGGAGGAACACGCCAGGCGACACGGGCTTGTCGGGATGACGTGTCCCCCTGCATTCGACGATCGTCGAACGGCGCTCGACGATTGTCGAGTGACCCTCTGCGTTCGACGATCGATGATTGTCGAGTGACACGGGCGTGTTCATACCCGTGTCCCTACCCGTGTTCAGTTGGGTCGTGTCCGTTGCCATGGCGGTTATATGTGACACGCCCCCGGGTCACGGGCGTGTCGAGGACCCGACACGGGCGTGTCAGGTGAGACACATGCGTGTCTTTGCCCGTGTGTCTTTTCTTCGTTCGACGATCGTGCCTCGATCAAGGCACACGGCCTGGAACACGGTCGTATGTGAGGCCGTGTTCGGCCCAGGTCTGGGGAATTTTGTGCAGATCTGAGTCGTTCATTTTCTTTAATTGAGATCCAATGGCCCAGATGGTTTCCTGCTCTGTTAAGGCCAGGAATGAGGGAGTTAACTCTTAATTTTCTCCAAGCCATTCTCTTTCCAAGGAGTTAGAAAGAGGAGGAAGGAGGAGGGTTCCGGCCGCCGGCAGAGCATCGGAGCACCGTTTGGAGAACCGAGAGCTGATCCGTGGAAGAAATTCCATTGCGAAGACTTCTATCCGTGTAGTTTTTCCATGGTGCAAAAGCGGATTACAAGGGTAACGATTCTCTACTTGAGCATGTGAAGCTCTCTTCCTTTCTACATAGGGAAACCCGCTCCGCGAGTGTGCGGTGAGTGG